>JARHVA010000843.1:2505000-2710000 GCA_037957365.1 Torreya grandis
TTGGTATCAAACACTTTATAGTGTTAGTTTTCTCCAAGCCTTTATATCATTGTTTCCTAGTTTATGGATGCCTCTGATATTCTTCTGGCAACTTTGTCTAACCAGATCCACCCACCTAGGCCAATTTTTTTGTGGTCTCTTTAATAACTATTTCCTAAAATTTAAATATGCATGGATTAGTTCATATATTTTAAAAGTTATTTCAGATGGGAATTACCTAGAGTCTACTATGTAATAAAATCTAGATTAATCTTATTCCTATATAACATTTATCTAGCACACATCTAGCAATCACGTATATGACACTCACAAATAGATATGAAAATTGAGAGGAACTTCCTTAGAACTTATAAATAAAAAAATATCAAAGGTGAAGCCCTTAGTAAAATTTTAATACCATTGCAATGTCAAAATCACAAATTTTCAAGTGTTGTAAGCCATATTTAGGATTGCATTACATGCTAGTATTACACTAATTATACCAACACAGTAGGTGGGATAGATATGTGTGGTTTGAATCCTTGAGTATTGGAATGTACGGGTCACTTAAGCACTTAGTATTGAGTTATTGGGTTCATATCAACCCATCTCACTAACCCCTTTTTATAGGCAAACGGGGTGTCAAAAGTGAAGATAAGGTTTTAAATTAAAGAGAAGTAAAAAATTCTACTTGCATAAGATCAAAGCTATCTAAATAAATATTAGTTACTTTTAGGTACAATCATAATGATCTAAATTATCACAGATCAACATAGGTATCCCAAAAAAAATTTGTACTTAGTAGATGGTTTTGCTATGCAACAACCATCTAACAACCACTAGACTCATCTTAGCAAGTGTAGGCACTTTGTTTCTAGATATGATTGAAAACATACCCATTTAAAACCTTTAATAATGACTATACCCTATAAAAAACTAGAACACAATCTAAAAAATTAAAGTATCCTATCTCCTAGGTCATTTCCATAAATAGTAAATTGTAAGAAATCAACAATACTCTACTAGTTACACTCATATTTGTACGTAGACTTTTATATCTTATGTGATCTGAATATTCTATAGTATTGTCTTATTTAAATAACCTAAATATAAAATAAGATAAAACATATTGGTGAACCTATTACTTGAAATAAATAACCAAACCATAGGTTTTCTTAATGGTTTTATTTATACCTTATTGGGGTATAAAATTCATGTGTTAGGGTTTTAGATATGATTTATGATTTGCCCTTATCCTCTATGAAAATATGAAGTTTTTCTTTTTCCCTAGGGTTTCATACAAATTCTCCTATTAGGGTCTTTTTTTTTTAGAATTGTGATTTTTACCCATATATATTTGACTCGCATTTAATTAAAAATGAATTTAATTTTAAAACTATCATATGTTTATATTATTCATATTATCTCGATGAAAAGCTGATTTTTGTTTTCTAAAATTATGTATGGATTTTATGGAATTAGGGTTTTACTATTTTTAGTAAATTAAGCGTACATAACTAAATACAAGTATAATTTTTAAAAATATTCTTGGTTTCATTTATCTACTAAAATTTAACAAAAATCTATTTTTATTTTTCAAAATTTCTCAAAGTTTTGTTAGGGGTAGTCGGTTATTTATTTTGTGCATTTGTGCAATGGCTATAATAGATATACATAGTTTATATTTTATAATTAAATCTATGATAATAATAATAATAATAATAATAATAATAATAATAATAATAATAATAATAATAATAATAATAATAATAATAATAATAATAATAATAATAATAATTACATATTTATTTCTAAAAATATGTAATATATTTCAAAACTATGTAATGACATAGGTCAAATCAATGTAAAATAAAGCTAAGCATGAAATTAAAAATGATAAATTATCAACTATCTTTAGTAGAATGCATTGTCTAAATGTCAAATGACAAAGGATTCCATGTGTTACTTATTTCAATATTCCTCATGGTAGTGATGGCTTATGTTCCTCATATTTTTTATTTTCCAAAATCTTATATTATATAAGGAGGTCCATGTTATCACAATCCCAAGAGATAGGGTGTGTCCTCTTGAATAATATTGCATTAATATCGAATTTGAGAGGCCCAGGGTTTGTGATTGTATAGATAAATATTACCAAACTTTGAGTAGTGATATATATAATTAAACCATCCCTGATGAAATTATTATTATTAATAAATAAATATAATTCTTATAAAATTAAATCAAAACTTTGTGTGGGAAAGTCACATCAATCAACAATAAGATTTCACATATTAACAATCCCGATCATGCATATGCAAATTGCATATCCGATTCTCCATCCAAAACTTATGCATCTCAAATGATTTCATATCAAGTATGTTTTAATAATAAAAAATAATTAACAACTAATGGATTAATAAATTCACAAAATAATATTAAAAATCCAAGTGAAGTTTTAAAGAACATGCTTAGAAACAAGTTGATCACATTACCTCCAATGCCTCTTGTAAATAAATCCAAATACAATTTCTCTTAATGTAGAATTCATGGGAATCATACAGATAAGTTTTGGGATTTAAAAATCAAAATAAAAAAAATTATTGATAGTGGTGACCTTACATTGGATACGTGTATAAAAGCATCACCAAATTAAATCACACCTTATATAGTCAAATAATCTATTAAAACTATGGTTTCATCTGATAAGGTTGAGTTACATAAAGAAAAGTTACAAAAGTAATAGAAGTCTAAAAAAAAGCATACCTAATAAAGAGGTGCCTAAAAAATAAGTTCAAAATAAACAAATGACTAAGAAGACTAATGTTACAAACATAATTTCTAAGGGTGTAACTACAAACCTTCTCCATTTCTAGAACCTCTAACTATTAGCCCTCAAATAGATGGCATGAAATGCACCAACGTCAAGATTAATAATTATTATAAAATTAAGTATGTAGTATGACACTACTAAAATCTCTTAGGTATGAAATTGAATACTTGAATGAAGATACTTCAGCTAAAGTTTGCATAAGTTCCACTGAGTAGTATGCAACTCTTGTTCTCAAATCATGTCTCATTACATTCCATATTGACCCCAATTTGGCTAAATACAATGATATATTAAGAAGATCATTGATAAGAGATATGTGTGAAACACTTGGTAAGAGTCACGACTATATTACATATGATATTGAAAGTGAGCCTATTATTATTTCAAGAGATGAAACATTTTTAGAAAAGGAAAGGAATGTGAAAACTATTCCTTCGACTAGTACTCATAAAATGATACATAATTACTAAATGAACATATAAAAGGCACATGATACTAATATAATATAACATATTGATGAGAAACATAGATCTAAAATATCAATTCAATAAATATAGTACAATTATTTATGCCTATCTTATTAAAAATATAGAAGATGATTAGAATATGTCTAAATTATAGAATGAACAAGGAAGTAGACTTGGTAATTATGACATTTATGATACAAAAAATACATATGAGTACTGCCTTGATGGGATATTTGATAGGTATGAACATAATCTATTTTACATATATCCTTGATGTGTTTCTTTATTGCTCATCTCCTTCTATTCTTATGGCTTCACACACACGTCAACATATGCTTTTTCATTAATCATTATTTTAGTCATTAGATTTTTTTTCTATTTGCCACTAAATTTTGATTATTTAACCTAATCCAAATATTCATGACATTTATGCTAAGATGATGCATCCTTCACAAAAACCTCATTCTAGTGGGGTAGATGCAGGATAATGGGGGTATAAACTGACACTTTTTTTTTGAAAATTATAGTAGTTGAACTTGGATTGGATGTTAGAGACACTTGGAAAAAGAATTGGACAATGACGTAGGAATATACATTGTATCATTTCGAATTTAGTTTTTAAATATTTAATTTTTTTCAATACTTAGATGATAAAACTATGTAAAATAGATGCATTTATGACAATGACTTGACCCTTTTTGTGAAAATATAAGGAGACTACATGTGTACAAACACATGTTTTTTAAGTAAACGAATGAATTAATGTATGAAATTTCATATATGCATATATGAAATGTCGAAGATCATTCATGATATTTTTTTATTAATTTTTTAATAAATATATAATTTAAAAGTAATTTTACAAGTCAAGACAGTTGGAAAATTGGAATTGCAAGTGTACAAACACAACTTTTTAACAGTAACTTCCTGAAAATCAATTTTTTTTTCAAATCTAGCCAATGATGTGTATATTGGTCAGGTATAAAGTATAAGTTTTATAAAGTTTTGATTAATAGTCAAAAAGTTATAAAAGTATTTGTAATGATATGTATATAATCTATAATAAGGTAGGTTACGTAGAAATTAAGTAATAATTATAAAAAATAATTTAATCTTAAAATATATATATATATATTATATATATATATATATATATATATATATATATATATATATATATATATATATATTCAAAAACTAGGATTTCCCCTCTAAAAAATCATATATATATATATTTTAAATAATAAAAATTTTCTAATCAGATGTGTCGACAAAGATTAAAAAAATCTTAAATTTCTTAAAAACCAAGTGGGTTGCTCCATGGCTAGTTTTAGGCTAGGTTCGAACCTCCCAAGCTTGTACCCAAAAAAAATTTGGAAGGATAAAGTAGAAGTAAATATTGAAATGTTGTAAAGGGTGTACGCCCTTTGCAAAGCGGGTACGCCCTTTTCAAAACCAAAAACTCATTAAATGTGTTTACCCATTTTGATGTGCATTAAAATAAGGTGTGCATGCTTTTAAAAGGGTGTACGCCCTTTATTATTCATGATTTTTTTATATCAACTAGTTTCACTCATTCATATTACATTTTACAAACTTCAAACTGGTTTTTTATGTTGAAACTTTGTGAATTCTTCAAATTCTTCATTTGCTTGGTCTCTAGATTACTATAAATTCATCAATTTATACTCTAGATGTGGACTTATTTGCATAAAGATAAATAATGGGTTCAGGTCATCATTGAAAAAGACCAATTAAATATCTAATAAATGAGTAAATTAAAGTGAAAAGAAAAAGAACAAAAAATACAAACAGATAGGAGAGCATCCATAAGAGCTTCTAGGCAAGGTGAAGGTACTTCCTCCACACCAAGTAATATTTCAAACTAAATTAAAATTCCCAATTACATAGAATTTATTTTAGATATGTCTTCAAATGAGATAATAAAACACAATCAATCATTGTTGAATGATGGAATTCAAAATGTAGATCATGCAACTAATAAATTTGTATTAAGTGATGAAACATATGAAAAAACACAATATAATGAAACATCTCTCCATAATGAAATTTTTGAGGATGGTGATAATCAACATCAAGTAATGACCCCAATTCATGTCTCTCTTAATGAAGAGGAATTCACCTCGCCTATATAGTATAATGTAGATAGTCAACCCTCTACTATCCATGCTATGGTTGAAGTGGTAACACCACTCAGTTTAATACAAAACATACCTCCTACACCCACACCTACAAGGATAATGAGATGAACACCAAGGTATTTAGTTGAAATAGATGAGAATAATAAAAGATATAGAAGATAAAATGTCAAAAAGATCAGTTCAACATCATGCTCAATGTGTATGGGACTATGCATTTGAGAATAAAATCCATAAATGATGTCAACTATTTGTTCAATTAATGAAAATGCAAAAATGTGCTCTGTGATACATAATTTAGGGTTAAGAACATCCAACATAGAGGGAATAAATACTATAATAGTAAATAATCTATTTAATGCATTTAAGGCAATAGGCAATAAAAGTCAGAAAAAATAGTAATGTGACAAGATGAGTAATAATGGAATCTATAGTGAGTAAGTCAACATCTAAAGTTTGAATTCTTAATGAAAAAATTAAATATTTTAAATTGAATATAAAAACTCTAATAAATGTCATAAAAAGAAGAACAAGGATTGATGACCCTTTACTCATAGATTGTTATGTGTTTAGCAGTAAACTTTCATAATAAAATATGGTATTAGTTGAAGGAACAAGACATTTTATTTAAATTTTTTGGCATGATAACACAAGGGTCTCATCTAATGTATAATATGTTTTTAAAAGAATAAAAGGCTCAAAAAACCATGAGCCACATGCAAAAAAATTCTTAGACATGACCCAAATAGAATTTTATAAAAAAATTATTGAAAAATTTAATGGCCAATTGATAATTAGCCAAAGGTCATTTAATATGTGCAAGCCTTTCTATGTTAAAATCAACCAAACATGCCCCACATTTTATTATAGGGTACATGCTAAATTTTCTATGCATTTTGATGTTTTTAGTCATATAAATTATACTTTACATACTGACAAGATTATGCAAGAATGTATGGTGTCTTCCCCACCTAAGACATCAAGAGAATTAATCCAAAGTCTTTTTTTGTCAAAGACCCGAATGATAATTTTTTCACCAAACATAGTTTAGATGGAACTTGTAATAGTTGTGGTGGTTTGTCAAACTTGATAAGCTATATACATGAAAAAAATTCACATGAATTTGGAAAGCATATAGTTAATTATAAGAAGTACAAATCTATAAAGTATGTGTTAAAAGTTGGAAAAGATTAATCAATATGTGAGTTGCTTATGAGTAAAGTTTTTGTATCTAATTTCATGTTTCAATTCAATATAAATATTATCTACTAATATGCAAGACACACACATAAATAAAAATGGTTAGATAATTAATTCAAGCTATGCAAGGATAACTTCCTAGTTGGCACCATTGTTTTGGTTGTGAACTTTGATAATAACTACACACTAAAAATACAGAATGAGGTTCAATCCCATATTATAATTCAATTCAAGTTTTAATTTTCATTCATATTACATTCAGACATGCACCTGATAGCATAAAGGACAATAGAAATATTTTGAAGGAGTCCCACTTTTATATGAGCGATGACAAATCGCATTCTCTAGGGTTTATCCAAGGTTTCTTTGAGATGTTTTATATAAATATGAATGCAAGAGAAAACATGTTTAATATACACTAAATTTGTTCAGATCATTATGCAAGGTAGGTTAAAAATTCTTAAATGTTTGATAATGAGAAGAATAGTGTTTAACATTTTTGGAGCTTCTTTGAGGCTAGGCATGGAAAAGGGGAACATGATGGTGCAGGTGCATGTGTAATAATAACCATTAAAAAGAGCAAGGAATGTACAAGGATGGTGATAATTTGATCAATGATACAATTATTGTGATTTAATGTAATGAAAATATTTGTCATAGATCAGATAAATATTCTCATGTGTGAAGAATATTTTGGTTAATGAAGGAATAACACAAGGCAATGCATGAATATTGTAATATAATACCTGGATTGAGTGTTTTCCACTCCATTCAAATCTAAAATTCAAATTCATGGACTATTTATAATAGGGATATGGCATGCTTTTGTTTTTCATGTATGAAATTTAATTGGAATGAATGTGAGTCAAAATAATGGGTTGACAAATGGTATTGTAGACCCATATCACCTGTAGAAAGTATCCATTCACTCTAATAATTGATTGATCATGAAATGGTTTAATCAATTGAATTTGAACACATCTCATATCTTTCATAATTAGGTATAATTTATTCTTAATTTAAATGTACAACCTTAATTCTATTAGTGATATATTTATTTATTTTCCCATATTTGCTAACAATTTGATTATACTTTAAATGTAGGGCATGTTTTTGTAGTCATTGCACCTAAGGATAATGATGAGGGAACAAACTAATACTTGTTTCATTGTGTAGAGGCTAAAAAAATAACCATAAATGTCATGGATGTAGAAGAGCTAAATTATCCCACTAGATCCATAATGCTTACAGGAACCTCGCTTCATAGGTATTACCATGAAAAAATAAAACAATTTTTATTTGAAGACTTTGAAACACATAGGGTGGTGCTTCATTATTAAAATCTAGTTATTGATACAAATATTCAAATGATCAAATATCATGGAGAGCCTCACAATATAATTTTGTGGAAAGTGTATGAATCTGACCATGAAGCGATTCTTGAAACACTTACAAATAGAGATGATTTCGAAGGTATGTTATATTGAATTGGTAACCTTATCTTGCATATCAAATTAATATAGTTAACTCATTTGATTTGATGTATTTTAATTTCAAATTATTTTATCATTATGTGTCTATTTATATTTAAAAACTTTACTAACAATTTTAATATAGGTTAGTGTCATCATATGAACTTCCACCTTCACATGATTGGTATTGTGAGTAGAAAAGATTATCTTTTTAAAATAAAGAGAATCCAAAAAAAAATCATATTAATGTTATCTACCTCAATCAAACAAGTTTCTACCTTATCTTTGTTTGTTCTTTCAAGAAAGTAAGAAAATAGTCTTATCTAGGCCTTAATTATGGTCTACAGACTTGATATTCTGAGTCTTGTCTTGTAGGCCTAATTCAGCTTTCATACTTGATCTGACCCTATGTAATAAAAAATTAAATGCATTTTGGATGTGTTGTATAGTGATCATACTACCTTTATAAACCTTCATACAATGTTCAAAGCCAGATAACAAGGCTAAACAATAAATCCTTATCTTTTTCCAAGTCTCTCGTCAGACACCTATATGAAACATAAACATAGTCAGTTATTTCTTGTCTCATAGGACCTCTATTCAACTAATAACACTTAGATTAGCTCTTAAATACCTATTAAACACCCATATATATGTGCCTGCATAGATGGTTCATTGTTTGGGATAAAAATTCAAAAGATAAGGCCCCCACTGACCAACTTTTGGTCTGTTATGAGAGAATTAGATGTGAGAGAAAAATCATTACCATGTATCACTCACATTTCTTTAGAGATAATCCTCCTAAGATTATTTAGAGGACTCACCCATATAAGTGTGGGAGATGATGACTTGTCTCTAGCCTTCATGGTTCTCCTGTAATACATGATGTATGTCATCTCAGTTTCCACACTCAGGGATGCTAAGATTATTTTAAGGGATGCATCTAATCAACTATAACTTTTACTCCCAAGGCCTGACAGAGACCAAAAAATGACCATTTTAGTATGAAAATTCCCATCTAGATGTGTAGGTGAATACAATTCATTTATTGGGATATTGAGTCAAAATGTATGCCCCGCTAACCAACTTTTAACCCTTTAAGAGAGATTTGGTTGCGAGATAAAACTCATTGTCACATCTTACTTGCATTGAGTTAGAGAGAATCTCCTTAGGGTTTTTCAGAGGACTCACTCATGAAAGTGTGGGAGATAACAAATTATCTCTAACCCTCATGGTTATCTTTCAATGTATGATGGAATTTGGCTCAATTTGCACACTCAGGGATGAGGAGATTCTCTTAAGGGATGCATCTGATCAACTATAATTTTTACTCTCAGGGCCTGATAAAGACTAGATAATGGTCATTCTAGTCATAAAATTACCATCTAGATGTGTTGGTGAAGATGGTTTATCAATTGGGATAATGAGTCAAAATATATGCCCCCACTAACCAACTTTTGGGCCTTTAAGAGATATTTAGCTACGAGAGAAAACTCATTTCCACATCTCACTCACATTGAGTTAGAGAGAATATTCCCAAGGTTTCTTATAGGACTCATCCATGAAAGTGTAGGAGCTAATAGTTCATATCTAACCCTCCTGATTATTTTTGAACACATGATGGAAGCTCACTTAATTTAAAAAATCAAAGATGTTGAGATTCTCTTGAGGGATGTGTCTAATCAACTAAAAATTTTGCTCATGGGACCTAATGGAGATTGGATAATGGTTTTTCTAGCCTTAAAACACCCATATGGATGTTTTTATGTAGATGGTTCATTAATTAGGTAATGAGTCATAATATATGCCCCCCACTTACCAATTTTTGGCCCTTTAAGAGAGATTTGACTACGAAAGAAAACTCACTGACGTATCTCACTTGTGCTAAGTTAAAGATAATCCTCCTAGGGTTACTAAAAGAACTCACCTATTCAAGTGTGGGAAATAATGTCTCATATTTATCTCTCATGGTTCTCTTTCAATGCATGAACAAAGTTCATTTAGTTTATACACTCAAAGATGAGGAAATTCTCTAAAGGGATGCATACAATCAACTTTAACTTTCGCTCCAAGGACTTGATGGAGATCAGATAATAGTTGTTATAGCCTTAAAATTCCCATACATATGTTTTAATGAAGATATTTCATCGATTGGGATAACAAGTTATAATATATGCCTTGATTGACCAACTTTTAGCCTTTTAAGAGAGATTTAGTTGTGAGAGAAAACTCATTACTTCATCTCACTTGCATCAAGTAAGAGAGAATCCTCCTGGGGTTTCTTAGAGGACTCATTAATGAAATTATAGGAGCTGACATCTTATATTTATCCCTTATGATTATCATGAAATTTTTGATCGAATTTGGCTCAATTTGCACACTCAGGGACATTGAGATTCTATTAAGGGATGCATCTGATCAACTAAAAATTTCACTCCCAAGACGTGATAGAGATCAAACAATGACCATTATAGCTTTACAATGCCCATATAAATGTGCTGCATAGATTATTCATTGATTAGGATAATGATTCAAAATATATGCCCCAACTGACCAATCTTTGGCACTTTAAGAGAGATTTGATTATGAGATAAAACTCAGTTTAGTGTCTCCCTCATATCAAGTTAGAGATAATCCTCCTAAGGTTGATTATATGAATCATCTATGCAAGTATGGGAGTTAATGGCTTATCTCTATCCCTCATAATTATCTTATGATGTGGAATGAAAGTTGGATCAATTTTCACACTCAAGGATGAGGAGATTCTCATAAAGGATGCATCTAATCAACTATAAATTTTACTCTAGGGGCTCGATGTAGATTGGAAATGGCCATTATATCCTTAAAACATGCATCTAAACATGTTGGTGAATATGGTTCATTTATTGGGATAATGAGTCATAATATTTGCCCCTCAGTAAACAACTTTTGTCCCTTTAAAAGAGATTTAGCTGTGAGAGAAAACTCATTATTATGTAACACTCACATATACTTAGAGACAATTATATTTGGGCTACTTAAAAGACTCATCTATATAAGTGAGTGAGTTGACAACTCATATTTATCCCTCATGATTCTCTTGTAATGTATAATAGAAGTTAGCTTAGTTTACACATTTAGGGATGTTGAGATTCTCTTGAGGGATATGTCTGATCAACTGTAAATTTTGATTCTAAGGCCTAACGGAGATCAAACAATGGTTTTTATATCCTTAAAATTCCCATCCAAATTTTTTGGAAAATATAGTTCATAGATTAGGATAATGAGTCAAAATAAATTCCCTCCATTAACTAACTTTTAGCCCTTTAAGAGAGATTTGGCTATGAAAGAAAACTCATCACAATGTCTTGCTCACATTGAGTTATAAAGATTCCTCCTAAGGTTTCTTATAGAACTCATTCATCTAAGTGTAGTAAATAATGTCTCATATCTATCCCTCATGGTTCTCTTGTAACGCATGATAGAAGTTGGCTCAATTTGCACACTCAAGGGCACTACAATTCTCTTGAGGGATACATCTGACCAACTACAACTTTTGATTCCAAGGCTTGATGGAAATTAAACAATGGTTGTTATAGAATTAAAATTATCATTCAGATGTGTCAATGAGGACAATTCATTTACTGGGCTAATGATTCAAAATATACACCCCCACTAACCAACTTTTGTCCCTTTAAAAGAGATTTGGTTGCGAGATAAAACTCATTTATGCATCTTGCTCACATCGAGTTAGATAGAATACTCCTAGGGTTTATTAGAGTATTTGTCTATGAAAGTGTATGAGCTAACAAATTATATTTATCCCTCATAGTTATCTTATAATTCATGATGGAAGTTTACTCAATTTACGCACTTATGGATGCTCAAATTCTCTTGAGGGATGCATCTGATCAACTGTAAATTTCACTCTTGGGACCTGATGGAGCCTAAACAATGGTTTTTATAGCCTTAAAATTCCCATTTGGATGTGTTAGTGAAGATGGTTCATTGATTGGGATAAAAAGTCAAGATATACACCACCACTAACCAAATTTTGGCCCTTTAAGAGAGATTTGGCTATGAGAGAAAACTCATTATCATGTCTTAATCGCATCAAGTTATAAAAATGTCTTGGGTTTTATTAGAGGACTCAATCATGTAAGTGTTAGGTATAATGGATCATATATATCCCTCACTATTCTCTTACAATGCACAACTGAAGTTGGCTTAGTTTTTACACTCATGGACATTTAGATTCTTTTGAGGGATGAATCTGATCAACTACAACTTTCCCTCTTGGGACCTGACATAGACCAAACAATGGCCATTATAACCTTAAAACACTCATTCATATGTGTATGCATAGATGGTTTGTTGATTTAGATAATGAGTCATAATATACACCCCATCTAACTAATGTTTGGCCCTTTAATAAATATTTGGTTGCAAGATAAAACTCATTATTGCATCTTGATCATGTTGAGTTAGATATAATAATCTCGGGGTTTATTAAAGGACTAATTTATGTAATTTTTGGATCTGATGACTTATCTTTATGCCTCATGATTCTCCTACAACACATTACTAAATTTTTATTAGTTTTCACACTTAGGGATGTTGATATTCTCTTAAGGGATGCACTTGATCAACTATAACTTTCACTCTTGAGACCTGATAGAGACTTAAAAATAGTCTTTATAGACTTAAATTCCCAATCTAGATTTGATCACATAGATAGTTTATTTATTAGGATAATGAGTTAGAATACAAACTCCCAACTGACTAACTTTTGGACCTTTAAAAGAGATTTGGTTATGAGAGAAAACTCATTGCTATGTCTCACTTGCACTGAGTTAGACAGAATCATCTTGGGGCTTACTACAAGACTTATCTATACAAGTGTATGAGTTGATGGTTCATCTTTAGCCCTCATACTTATCTTGCAATGTATGATGGAAGTTGACTCAATTTATACACACAAGGACATTGAGACTCTCTTGAGGGATGAATTTGATCAACTAAAACTCACTCTTAGGGCCCTATTTGCCATTTTTGGCCCACATACCAAAATTTTGCTAGCTTGAAGAAAATGGACATAATTCAAGAAGCAAATGGCAAATAATTTAGACTTTGGGATTTTGAAGGCATAGTACAGATTATATTTTCTAAGGTGAACAACTTCAAGCTTTCTCTTAAATAAGGCTTCAGGTTCTCTGACAAAGACAACTTCAGGTTTCCAGAAAAGCACTACTTAAAAAAACCTTATAAGTAACTAATAGTTGAAACCTTGAAGCAAGTAATAAGGCTTGGAAATCTCAATTTGGTCTAGGTATTATATTTCAGGTTTCTGTGGGTGCGCTACTTATTTCACTTTATAGGTTGTAAGCAATGTTATGTTTGAAGTAAATAGTGAGGCTTGGAAAGCTTGATTTGGTCTTAAAAGTGCCTCTCAGATTCTCAATAAGATAATTCCCATCCAAGCATAAATCCAAAGGGCCAATCAGTTAAGGATAAGTGGCACAAGTATATACAACTCACTTCTAGAAGAAGCAAAGTGGTAAAACAAGGATTAGATGCATCCAGGTGGAACAAGGAACATGTAAGGGCCAATTGGGATAGTCCAAATTGTAATAAAGAACTCACCAAGATTTAATGAAAATATCAAAATACTCAGACTTGGTAGTGACATCTAGCTACCCATGACATGGCTTCTCAAATACACCAAAGGAAAGGACTTAAATACGGGAATGGCTTGAGGAGATTTGGTGGTAATCTTGGGTGATGCATCTCATGGTCAAAGGAGGATAACAATAGTAGTTTTAATCATTAATGACTTAGTGACTTCTTCCCTCCTCTCTCTCTCTCTCTCTCTCTCTCTCTCTCTCTCTCTCTCTCTCTCTCTCTCTCTCTCTCTCTCTCTCTCTCTCTCTCTCTCTCCCCCCTGTTCTCTACAAATATCATGTGACTTACCTTTGTAATGGTTCCCAATTTTTAGACATTTTTTTATCTTCTTGGGAGATAGGATACTATTAGATATTTCACAAGATATGCTTGACTGGTTAAGCTCGACCCTACCAATCATTTGTAAGAACCACCTCTTATACAATAAAGGATTTTTCTTTGCCTGTCTCTTGCCTTGGACTTGTGTCTATTGAGCTGCATACTATGGCATCATGTGAAGGAGACTCTTCCTCACACATGGCCCTCCTTTCAGACCTTGTTTAAGGATTTTTAAATACTATTTGTAGGTCTAATTGAGTTTTAGTTCTACCCTTAATGTGAACTTCTAGTGAGTCTTACAACTCCTCTCTGTTTGTGTTCATCACTTCCCTAAACCTCCTCCATGAAATGTTTAGGCAACTAGCTTGATATTGAGGTTGTGTAATCCAATATTATCATCTACAAAATTAGTGTGGGTTAAGGCTTTTGGGATTTTCCCATTTTAAATTGGTGTATCACCTAGTTAGCCTTCTTAAGATCCCTTTTCCCCATTTTAACCCTTTTCCATGTGATTTCAACAGTAGTTTAGGTGATCCACTGAGAGGAACTAGAATCTTTAAAAATCCTAGAGGCTCAACCTCACCATAAGACACCCACATCATGAGGTTGTTCCCATGATTATGGAAAAAAGTGGGAGATCCTAAAAAAATATCCCACAAGGGTGCAATCCATGATATAATAATTATGGCACTCTCAGTGGGACCAAGGTCCAAAGCAGTGAAAGGATTTTTGATGTTGTTCTTTTACATATTAGACTTTAGAGGCATTTAGAAAACATCAATGGCAACTCTAAGAATCTATTAGTTGGTTTAAGCAACCCATGTGCCTGATCATCATTATTTTCTTTTTAAAGCAAGTATTAGCACCATTGGCAACTCTAAATCAAAACTCCTAGTTATGAGCAGACTAGGTTGTTATCTTTGAAGTTTTAATCAGATCCTACTTGACTTATGAGGCTAACATGAATAGCTATGGTGAATATTCCTATTATTCACCTCCTTATCAGTAGCCCCAATATGATCCTCATGATCCATATGAGCTCAATTAGGCCTACCAAGATTTATATCAAGGCTATGATGAACCTTGGAATGTTCCTCATGGTCCATATATGCAAGAATATTGCCTTGATCCCTTTATGAACAAGCTCATCAAAATATTTATCCTCATCAACCCTACCATGATCCATCTATATAAATACTCAAGAAAAATTTAGTGAACCTTGATAAGCATGCACTAGAGCTATGCTCACAAAAGTGTTATGGCCAAAATTTTCCCCCTCATCAAATCCATTATGTGAGGGATTCATTATATCAAATCAAAGAAGAATGGGCACCTATTGAGAGAGAAAATTGGAGAAACCTCAATGGTGACATGATGGATTTATGCGGTTACATTCATATCATTGAGGATAAGTTGGAAAGACTTCAAGAATAATAGGGCTATCCCTACCAACCTTTTGTGCCTACATATGCACCTCTATAGCCTTCTTATGTGTCGCCCATTCCTCCTCAAGTGACATTTTCAAGTGTTCTTTTGAATCTTCCAAGTTCATCATATGTTACATAGTCTTTTCCTTCTTAGAGATCCATCTAAGGGGTCTATCAAAAAAATGAAGTGCCTATTGTTGAAAAGCCTATTGTTTGGGTCCAAAACTTCATCCCTCTTCAGGAGCCTTATTTTGTTCTTGATCACCTTAATGAGGAGCTATTTAAAGAGAATATAGTAAAGCAAATTAGAGATTTGGAATTGAAGGCAAGGAGAGAAGAAGAAAGACAAAATCAGTAGATGAAGGTAGAACCTCTACCTTTCCCATCTTGGAGCCAAGTCACATAGCTAAGTAGATCAAAGGTCTTTCAACCCCCATTCCTCCCTCCTCAAGAGCCTCTATCTTTTCCATCTTGGAAATTTATTCAAAGCAGTGAGCAGAAGAAGGAGGTGGTGATTCCTGAAGTCAGTCAAGAAGCCTTGCAGTCTCCACTCCTTTCCCCTCAAAAGCCTAGAGCCTTTCCTTCATGGAGAGTCATTCATGAAGCAGAGAATAAGGAAGAAAAGGTGGTTTTTAATTGCACATTTACATCCTAGAAATTGATTCATCTAATTCAAGAGAAGAAGGAAGAGGAGGTGAAGTTGATCCAAGTAGAGCAGCTTTAGGAACCAAATCAAGAACCTATGGTAATGCATCCAAAGAGGCTGAGGAAGAGAATGTCATGAGAAAATATGAGGAATAAATCACCATAGGGTCCCCCCTTGGTCAGAAAAAGATCAACACAACCTTCTTCAATGAAGGAGAACATATTGAAGATTCTTTTGCAGTTGTGCATGAAGTGGACTGCACTATTGAGGATAAAAAGCTACCACCTTATGTTAAGAATGAAGGGGTCTAGGCTATCAATTCCTTGGATTAGATACCACATGATAAAAGGGATGAGGAAATGAATGAAGTAGATAATCAAACTGATGAACTTATGGAGCATCCAAAGGTTCCCAATCAATTGAGAGGCTGATTTGAGGAATTTTTTAAAGATCTTGAGAGCTAGTTATGTTCTTTTCCAAGGCAAATATGGTCTAGTTATAGCCAAGGAGAGCATCTTTGACAAGCAGATCAAAAGGGATTGAGTGGGTAGTATTCCAACTTTGCCACCTCAAGAATTCACTTAAAATATGGACTTATTTTAGATATTTGAAATAGGCTATCAACTCCTTGATGAGCTTAGAAAACATGAGATAATGAAAAAAATTAGTCTTATTGAGGAGGCCATAGAAATCAAAGAGGTTTTCTTGGTTGAACCACCATTGGAAGCTAAAGTTAAGGAGCCATTCAAAGAGTTTGAGACCCTTTGGATTCACATAGCTAATTTTTCCATTAAGGAGCCATTCAAAGAGTTTGAGACCCTTTGGATTCACATACCTGACTTTTCCATTAAGGATCCATTCAAAGGTGAACAACTTCAAGATTTTTATTAAAGAAGGCTTCAAGTTCTCTAATAAAGATAACTTTGGGTTTCCAAAGGAGCACTACTTAAAAAAACCTTATAAGTAATCAACAGTCGAACCCTCAAAATAAGTAAGAAGGCTTGAAAAGCCTAATTTGGTTTGGGTAGTGTATTTTAGGTTTCTAGGGGTGAAATACTTATTTCACTTTATAAGTTGTAAGTAATGATAAGTCTAAAGTAATTAGTGAGGCTTGAAACTCCCAATTTGGTTTTAGAAGTGCCTCTCAAGTTCTCAAAAAGATAAGTCCTCTCCCAACATAAATCCAAAGGACCAATCAATCAAGGACAAGTGGCACAAGTACATATAACTCACTTACACAACATGTAAAGTGGTCAAACAAGGATTGGATACATCTAGGTATAGAAACAAACATGCAAGGAATGATTGGGATAGTCCAAGTTACATTAAATAACTCACCAAGATTTAATGCAAAGATCAAAACACTCAGACTTGGTAGTGACATCCAACTACCTGTGACATGGCTTCTCAAATATGCCAAAGGAAGGGACTTAAATGTGGGAATGGTTCGAGGAGATTTGGTGGTGATATTGGGAGATGCATCTCATGGTTAAAGGAGGATGACAACAATAGTCCTAGTCATTAATGACTCAACAACTTCTTCCTTCTTCCCTTTTTATCATGCAACTCTCTCTCTCTCCCCCTCTTCTCTATAAATATCACGTGACTTTCCTTTGTAATGGTTCCCAATTTTTAGACATTTTTAATCTTCCTAGGAGATAGGATGCTCTTAGAGATATCATAAGATATGCTCAGTTGGTCAGGCTCAACCCTGCCAAGCATTTGTAAGAACCACCTCTTATGTAATAAAGGGTCTCTTTACCTATCTCTTGCCTTGGACTTGTGTCTATTGAGATACATACTATGGCATCACATGAAGGAGAGTCTTCATCATCTATGGTCCTCTTTTCTGACCTTGTTTAAGGAATTTTCAATGCTATTTGTAGGTCTAGTTGAGTGTTCTTTCCACCATTAATGTGAACTTCTAGTGAGTCTTAGAACTCCTCTCCATTTGCATTCATCACTTCCCTGAACCTCCTCCATGAAATATTTATGCAACCAGCTTGATCTTGAGGTTGTGTAATCCAGTATTGTCCTCTGTATAATTAGTGTGGCTTTAAGCTTATAGGATTTTCCCATTTTAAATTGGTGTATCACCTAGTTAGCCTTATTAAGAGCTCTTTTACCCATTCTAACCCTTTTCCCTATGAAATTTTTATTTTAGAAGTAGTTAATGTGATCCGAAACTGGCCTCTTTAAAAAGCCTAGAGGCTCAACCTCACCATAGGACACCCACATCTTGAGGTTTTCCCCATGATTATGGCTAAAAGTGGGAGAGTCTAAAAAACTCTCCCATAAGGGTGTAATTCCATGCTATAATAGGCCCAATAGAGACTAAACAATGATTATTATAGCCTTAAAATTCCCATCTAGATGTGCTTGCATAGACATTTTATTGATTGGGATAATGAGTCAGAGTATATGCCCATGAATTTACTTTTGCTCTTTTAAGAGAGATTTGGCTATGAGATAAAAATCATTACTGCATTTGGCTCACATCGAGTTAGAGGGAATCCTCCTAAATTTTATTATAGGACTCATTTATTTAAGTGTGAGAGCTGACATCTCATCTCTATGCCTCATGATTCTCCTTTAATGCATGATTGAAGTTGGCTCAGTTTTCACACACAAGGACACTGAGATTCTCTTGAGGGATGCATCCAATAAACTATAAATTTCACTCTTGGGACTTGATCTAGATTGAAAAATGGCCATTTTAGTCTTAAAATTCCTGTCTGGACATGCTTTTGTAGACGGTTTGTTGATTAGTCTAATGATTTATAATACATGCCCCTATTGACCAATTTTTGGCCTTTTAAGAGAGATTTGGATGCAAGATAGAACTCATTGTCACATCTCACTTGAATTAATTTAGAGAGAATCCTCATGTGTTTTATTAAAGGACTTGTCCATAAAAGTGTGGGAGATAACAAACTATATCTAGTCATCATAGTTGTCTTAAAATTCACAATTGAAGTTTTCTCAATTGAGTGTGAGAGACTGACCGAAGGATCTCATGTCATCAATTCATTGGTTTAAGGCCTTCCTTCTTCTAATTATCTAGGATTGATAAATGCTCAAATCATCCAAGGGGATCAAGTTTAGGTTTTCAAATTTCTTCATTTTGATCAACTTGACTAAGATGATTACCTTGCCATCATACATCCCATATACATACTTTGCCTTATGGATACTATTATAGATTTCATACCCTTTTACTTTGTACTAGGACACATTATTTAGTGTATTAAACATGACCTCAACATCCCATTCCACTTTTGTGATAATATCCTATAGTAATGTGGCTTTGTGTTATTGTTCTAGATTAGTTGCTCTCTATTGCATTCCTTTTACTAATTCTATAGCTAGATCACCATATGCTTTTAGAGTTGAGAAGGAGTCCTCTTCATACTATTGTTGTTGGCTAGGTCTAGATCTTTTCTTCTTGGTTAATTCAAATATATTTTCTTCAATCTCATACACAATTATCTGATCTGGGTGAGTTACCTTCCTCTTGATTAACCTCTTCATTTCTCCAACCTTCTTGCCAAATTCCAAAGAGGCCTGTGGAGGGACTACTATAACTAAATCTTGGTTCTCTATTCTAGCCAACTTCATTTATTTTATCCAAAATGATCCCTTGAGGCTGAGTGGATGGAAACAATTGTAAATTTGGTGCCAATCCCTAGAAGTCAGATGTTTGAGAGTTAAAAATGGAGGTGACCATGATGAAGGTAAAGCTAGGTCTTGAAGTGGGAAGTATTACTTCTACAGATGATGAAGAACTAGTGCTAGTAGGAATAGAAAATGGTAGGACTTTTATTTGAAAATGGGGTACCTATCCTAGGTATAGGATTGGGAAGAATTAGAGGTAGATTGGCCATCAAAAATACCTTGGACGTATATGAAACAACAAAAGGGTTGATAGTGGGTAGGGGCACAATCACATGCCTAATCATAGGTCTCATGAGGGGCCTATAAGGCATTAAGTTCATATGATATGGTGTTGTGGGATCATAAAATATACCCAAGGGATGGCTAATTAAAAACATGGGAGGTAAATAAACACACTCTTGATTAAAAATACGTAGTTCCTCCTTGACATGAAGCATGGGAGGCAAAACTAGTGCTAAAGTTATTGGTGTTGTAGTAGGTGGTGTTACTGCCTCCATCAAAGATGAATGGGGCACCATCAATGACTTTATTGATGTTGAATTAACACATTGTACATGGGATGGGGTGTTGGATATGTTTTCTAAAATAAAAACTTGCTTAGTATGATTCCTAGTGTTAGCTCTTCCCTTCTCCAAAATATGAGACAATGCTTACAATATCCTCCAAAAAAGCTAAGGGTTAGTTGGTATTTCCTCTTAAGTACTAGAAACATGAACTATGGATGTAGATGCTTCTACTTGAGCATCTTTAGGCTTGAATACTTCATAAAAACCTACATATTTTAACCTGCCCTTAACCTATGGGATATTGGCATCCTTTAATCTCTACTTCACCTCTTGGTCATTAGCTGCATTGATGTAGAACCTATGCTCATCTTCTGGTTCATGATGGTAGGTGATGCTTAGGGATGCCTTGTGTTTGATGCAATGTTTGAAATTTATATGCTCTAGGTCTCATTTATTGTTAGAATCTTTTTCCAATTTAACAGTAGGCCTTTATTTAGTAGCAACAATAATAAAGTTATAGTTTTTAATCTTAAACTAGCCAATGTTAGATAGTTAAGGATGAAAATATCCTTTCTTTTTGTTCTTTCATAGTCCATCCACCCATGTGAGCAATTGAAAGGTAATTTCTTATTCAACCAACTTGTTTAGAACTATAGTGGGCAACTTGTGGGGAGATATTTTAATTCCAACTATCCTCACCACTATTCAATTCGGGTAGTACCAGTAAGATCCCAAGGTGCTTAGTGTTGCTTAAATTTATTTTGATAGTTTAGAAATGAGCCTCTCATGGATTTACCTATACACAATAGGGTATAAATGATAAATAATTTCCCTCATCTCCTTTTTATACTCTTACACTCTTCCCTTAGAGAAGAGATGAGGCACACTCTATTTCATATTGGGGTCTTAATTGGTAAACTATGGAAATTTTTGGGTGGCATAGATGGCATCCAATAGGTAGGACATCATGTAGAAATGATCCCCCTAGTTGTCCATGACCATATGATCTATGATTCCAAGTTACAAGATATAATTTCCCCCAGAGGGGGAGTCTTTGCGTCATCTATTATCATAGATAGAAGTGGAACCCACTTATCATCTACATGGCCTTTGTCTTCAGCCCCATGTAACTAATTCATCATAACCATTCCCATTCATACTCTTTTATTGAATTGGGTGCTAGGGATTTGGATGATTTTTATTTTACATAGAAATTTCCCCTTATTCTCATCCTAGTCTCTCAAAACTTCCCTGATGTTATGTGTTTGGAGACATCGAGTTATAGTCGCCTAATTGTATACAATCTCTAGTTTGGGCAGAACATAATAAGTCGAAAAGGCTAGCTTGGCTATGAAATCAATGTCTTGACCTAAATTCAAAAACTTAATCATATCTTTAACACACCTAGAATGAAGAAACATGTGGTAGACTAAGTATACGTAGGGGAGTACCTCTAGGTTAGATTCCTCCTTATGAAATCCTATAAATTTAAGCACCATAATGTTTAACTTATCCTATGCATCATTAAATACTTCTTCATCATCACTATCTTGGTCCATAGTCTTTTTTACATGGTAGAACAAATCGTCACAGTGTTTGTCTTCAGTGGCCAATGCAACAAAGTTAAAGTTGGTGTCCCTTAAGATGATATGTGTCCTATAGGAGTAGAGGAATAGAAATTGTTCCTAATTTATGGATTCAGATGTTTCATATTTGACCATGGTTTCAATTTATGTGACTGATGATCTTATATATTTCTTTAATGGCAAAAGAATGCATAGAAGTCTTTAGGAAATTCACAAAATTCTTTGAAATTCTTTAGCAAGTAACCATTGAATGTGAACCTAATGCTTTGAAATAGAAAGATTTAAAATCTAAATTTAGAATTTGAAATGAAAAATATGAGTCATAAATGAAAATATTCTTTAACTCATTTTGATTTAAATCCTAGGTGACTCTTCAATTTTATTCTAACAAATTTAAAATTCTATTTTGAGAAATCATCCAATCACTATCTTCACTTTGTCCATGTGGCCTGTCATCATAGGCTTGAATTTTTTAGTGGAGTGATTTGGTGATGTAGAGGCATGGGGATAAGTCATTAAACCATCATCTCAAACTTTGGGTCCTGTCAAAGATCTCATCCAATGTTTTGATTTGTCTTGAATCTTCTTATTCAATCAAGCTCTTCTTTTGACTCTTTAGGATTACAATCTCTTTATTGAGTAATTATTATTTTTACCCTTGAGTAACACCTTATTTATTGTATTTAACTCTATCTTTACAGTCACAACTCACCCTTTAACTCCTTTTATGTATCTCATTCACAACCTCCTTCATATACTTGCACTAGTTTGTTACTATTCAAGCTCCTTAGGTCTCAAAGACCAACTATTGGATTATATGTTATGGATTATATTTGAATGATTTAATAGTCTCATGTGGTCATACAAAACTTTTTAAAATTCATTTATAACCATCAAACCCAAATCACCACTCATTTCTACTTGTCCAACTCTCTACAAACTTATTAGGCTTGTAGCCATTTTTCTAGGATTTCCATTTAATTATCCATAAATAGGTAATAATTTTGAGAAATAATAATATTTATAGACTCCATTAATTATATTTTAGGTTTGTATAAAATCTCATTACTTGAAACCACTCCTAGCTATGACTTCCTTTAGAAATCACCCTTCTTTAAGGCCTCATTAGCCCTATATCCATCACAGTTGTCCAATTCTATACCTGTGGGGTCCATACAACTTTGAAACCATAATAATATCTTATACCACATTAAATTTCACCATATGAAAAAATTTAATGACTTTATAATGGTGGAAACTCCTTTTATAGGCAAAACCCTAATTCTAGGGTTTTTATATCTTGCACAGGGCTAAGAGCCTTATAAATTCCATATTTGGAGTTGTAAGTTTTTTCAAGGGAATAAAAAAAGTTTAAAATCATGTTTTAATCTATATAAACTATTAAAACAAGTGTGAGTCCTTATCTTAATCATTCCACCTTAAAATATCAAAATCTTAATTAATTGTAACTATGTGTTGACTGTGCACAACATGGTATATGCATTCAAGAGTTTCAAGGACTCCTTTTCAAGGGTTTCCAAACTTAAATTTTTTTTTTATACATATTTACAACCTAAAAAAACCATCCCAATCAATATCCTACTCATTTTATATAAGAAATGTCTTTCCTTGTAATTGGGACTATGCATGACATGACATCTTACAGGGTTGAACAACAATATAAGAAGTTTCATCAACTTTGAGTTTATTAAACTTATTTAAGAATTTAAAGATATATTTTATGTTTATTACTAATATCCAAGACCCAAGTCATAAATTACAACTTTAACAAGATTAAGGAAAGGTCTTAACATACAAAATATAGTGACAATGCACTCAAACAGGGCTTTTCTTGTGACAATAGAGATTGTGCTCCTTTGTAGCATGCACACTTGGTTTCATTACTCATTGGATGAAAATAAATACTTAAAAACCCATGATATCACTTTAAATTCTATATCTCCATAAATATACTGACTAAGCATAGAGGATTAAACATTTGTTTCCACTTCTTGACCAACATAGAATAGGGTATAGGGCATACACTACCTTTCTCTGAGTTTCTATACATTAGTGTGATTTCTCAAACATTAAAGAATTTATAATGTTATTATATACAAATAAAATACACCATACAAAATATTTAGTATAACCACTTCAACAATGATTCAACTCCTTCCTTCTTGAGTGTATTCTATAGTCCCTCCTCAAAACCTGCAGACACACACACAAGGTCTTTGCATTTGTAAAGCCTTTAAGGATAATATGAAATAAATTTGAATATAAAAGGAGAAGTAAATGAACTTTAATTGGAATAAATTACATCAAATACTTATCTTATTCAAATTAATCTACATTCATATAGAAATAATCCATAGAGGGCTTGATCAATTTTCTTGAGAGGTGAATCCATTTTTCCTCATGACTCATTATTCCTAACTCTTGGAGACTTTTCCAAACCCTCTTCCTCTCTCTATTATGCCAAACCACTTAAAATTTTATTTTTATTACATTTTAACATGGGTTTTAATTTGGTTACATCAACTTTAACTTCAACATGGAATTCTTGTAGTCACCTTACTAAAACATGTTTCTAATCTTAGGACTTAGGCACACATGACTTAGAACACCTTTTACAATATTTATTAACCCTTGAAACTAATATTACCTCTTGACCACCTTTGTATCATGATTGGGCCATTTTATACTTCGTAATAACATTTAAATTGTAAAATTGTTAGTTTTGGAGGGAAAACTACAAACACTCCTAATACTCTCACTTAAGACTCTATAGGTCTCCAAATGACCTTGAAAACATGAATGGACCTTGAAAGGTCTCTTTACACACACTAACACTTGAAAATTTGACTTATTTGACTCCTTAAGACCAAAATACAAAATGGATGTCTTCTTTCTTGGAACATCACTTGGATTTATAACTACCAAAATAAGCCCCATCGACATTTTATTTCCACCTACAACTGATGCTTTACATACAACTATACACTACCTAGGTGTCATACTTGACATGTACTCAACACTTGGTGCCTTTTTCATGTTGTTTAGCCTTATATTTTGAATATTGGGCTATTCAGGTGGACTACATGACACTTTACCAAGTGTCATCTTTTGATTTGATCGCTCTCATCTAGTGTTACATGGCTCCACCCATTTTATCATTTGGTTGATGTGGCCTTGGAACCTTTACTATTTTTCCAAGTGGCAAGACCTGATTAGATTATGCTATCATGGGTATTTATTGTATGAAACTTATAATGGAACTAACTGCCATGATACTTCACCAAGTGTCACTTTTTGATTTGATCACGTAGTCACTGGGTTTCATGACTTCTTTGGATAACACTATTTCAATGAGATAGGGGTCCACATGTCCTCAACCTATTGATCCTAACTATTAGGTGGCCTCCACATAGCATCTAGCTATCCAAGATTTAGTGATTAACTTCTAGGTGTCATCTTATCATGTAATTGAAGTATTATGAGATTAAAACATTAGACTTTAACTATGGGGGGTGTGGTTGATGTGACTGAGTTCCAAGTGGCATGTTGTGATAGGTCACTTTATTAATAGGCTATAGAAGGTAGTTGAAGCCTTAGAAGGCCACAACTAGGCACCACATGGCATATACTCCTTGAATTTAAAACACCACGAATGAGTGTCAAGTGACACACTATGATTGGATCACTAGGTCACAAACCTTGATCATCATCTCTTTGAACTTGAAATGCCATGAATGAGTGATAAATGACACATTGTGATTGGGTTGTGGGGTTTCAACACCTTTTAAAAATAATAGGGTCTTTGGAGCGCCATAAATGGGTGCCATGTGGCATGCTCTAATTGAGTTATAACTTATTCATGAATTATAATGCCATTACTGAATGACAAGTGGTAAGCTCCCATTGGATCATGGGGTCATAGACTTTTTTAAAGGCTAAAGATATGTGACAAAGTTTGGAACTTTGTGTGTCTGAGTGACTAGTGCATACAAAATTGACGTGTGTCAATTAAATCTTAGATTGCATTGGGTTCCTACCAAATTAAAAGGTACAAAAATTAATAAATTATGAGATGAAAGAAAAGGGACAAGTCTAAATTTGTAAAATTTGAGTACAAAATCCAACTTAGACTCTAGTCTAGAACTTAAAATCAAGGTACATCATAATATTGAATACAAATTTTGACATAGATAAATTTAGAACTTGACTCAAAAATATTAATTAACTTTGATTGAGTTCTAAGGATCATACCTTGGGTCTTTGAACATAACCCCTCATAATAATACTTTTAAACAAGCCAAATCATTATAAATCTTAGCAAATTATTTATCAATGAAATGTTTAAAAGTACTTTGTTAATTATTTATCATGGACTATCATGACTTTAAATATTTAAAGTCATACAAATGAGGTCTTAGTCATGTGATGCCAATGGTAAGGAATTTCCTTGGGTGAGTGACCCAAAATTTTCATAGTGTCCCCATTTTTAGGAAAATGGGGCATGTTGATCTCAATAAATGATAACCTCTACATGAAATATAGTAATATGTTAGAATTTAGATAACCTGGTTAGAATATAATTATCAATTAGTCATTCCTTGGTAGATGTAACATAACCTTGCACTCCATAAAAGTTGTAAAAATTTAACAGATGAACCCATGAAGGAATAAAATTTGACACGGTTATTCTAAAAAACTATTTTATTTAGCATAATAGAATTTAGTCTATGTACCTCATGTCTTTTTTTGAAAGAATGAAAAATTTCTTATTTTATATCCAAATCTTGAATACACCATGACAACAATAACAACTTACACAAATAATTAATTATAAACTAGTAATTGAATGACATGCATGACTCTAGTAAGGAACCACTACTTGACAATAAATTGGCTATTCTATTAACATGTATTATTTGATGTAAAATATCACTCTTGAACACTTACATTGGACTACATCTATCCATGTAATCTCTTCCTTGCTGTTGATACAAGTCCTACATCTTTTATGCATCGTTACTGTGATTATTCTCTAGAAACCATTTATTCTTCATCATAGTTAACTCAGATTCCATCATACATTGGCTTGTCTAATTTAATATATTAAAATGTAGCATAAAAAGTGGTTTAGTACTTATTCATCCATGATTCTATTCATATTTTGATTAAGTGCAAAATAAATAGAAGTACCACACCTGTCAAACTTATAGATTCTAAGTGTGAGATATTGTGGATTACCTACGATGATGCATATTATTCAATGTAATGTTCCTATTTTCACATCATTTATGAGTAGGCATTGAATATCTTTAGTATACTTTCCCCATAGACTAAAGGATTTTTTTGGGGTTTTATTTTATTAACTAATTATAATTGTCCGAATGGTGATTTTAATTATTTGCTCATATAAGACAATTTTAGTTGATTACTAGAATATTTTATAAAAATAGTTTTTACCACTAAGGTATTTAATAGAAATAATTATTGGATTATTGTCTAAAATTAATTTTAATTACTCTTTATTATTCAAACAAATAATTTAATATTATTTTTCATAAAAAAGAATGTTGGCTTGTAAGTGATCAAGACAAAGATGAGACATTTTAAAATTCGGCAAAGAGAGTTAAAAATAAGTATTTGGCCTTCCCAAGGTGGTTTTCCCCCCTTTGAAAAGTACAAGTATAAGGTGGAGTTCTCCTTTATAGGATATGTTGAAACTGATATTAATTATTCGTGCTTGAAGAAAATATTGTGATGTATGCCCAATAATTATTTGTAGGTTTCAAAGTTGATTATTTGACAAAACAATGTTTTTTGATGCCACCTTGGCAAAGGTGGATTTGATAATTGCCCCAGGGTGGGGTGACTTATTTGTGTGGATTTCATGGACAATTTGAGGTCCAATTGACCTAGTTTCATTGCTGAAATTTATTAATGAATATCGTTGAAGTGTGGCATTGACTTTCTATGTGACTTGGTAAGGTTTTCAAGATCTTTTTGAGTGGATAAATAAATAATAAATTTTAATTTACTTATTTATATTTTTGCACAAATTTTATGAGGATTTGAATTCATAAATTGTGGATTTGTGGCTAATATTTATTATGTGAATTTTCTTAAGTGTGGTGACTTGATTAGGATTGAGGGTTTGATGTTTGAAGGGGTCTAAAACCCTAGTTAAAGGGTACATATTAATTTTGATTTTTATATGCAGTTTTGACCTAGGACGACTAGGTTTGGAATGGTATTTGATCACTTTTAAGGCCCAAAAAGGGATTTGAATTTGTGTGTCTATTTTTGATAATTTAGTCATGATTTTTAGCAAGGGTTTGAGTGAGAATTGGTAAATATTCAGAGGTTGTTTTATGCATAAAATCAAATATTTTTCAATGAGGTTAAATCTGATTTTCAGCCACATCCAAGGGGTAAAAAAGTACAAATTTTATATTTTCAGTTTATGACTTATTTTGGATCATTTTGAGCTGATATTTGATCAAGATAATTGTTATAAATTATCTATCTATTTATTTCACATTGGTGCCTAGGGTTTGGAAGCAAATTGCATGTTTTTGAGCTATTTCTTTGAGCTAGGGTTTGCTGATTTTACTAATTTTAGAATTCATTTTTTTTTGGATTTTAGAGGAAACCCTTATTTGGTCATTTGGCCCAAAAAGGGGACATTACATTCAATAAAATATTTGATAGTTCATTCTTTATGTTAAAATGAGGGTATCATCAAATATTTGTCGAGTGGCAAGTTATGTATTTACAATGTAACTTCAAACAACTTACCATCATCAAAATGTTATGTGTATTTATCACTATAATACTTATGCATGAATGATGTCATTTGGATTGTCAAAAAAATCTTGTTTCATTTCAAGGCATGAGAAATTGTAATCTTTTTTTTTATGTTCAAAGACTCGACAAACTTGTAGTGCATGTTTATTGTAAAATAATATGCTACCAAATAATACTTGTAGACATATATTCACATGTGAAGAACATATTAGAGAAGAATAACATAAGAATATATATAGCTAATTTCTTTATTAAAAAGGTACTATACAAGATGATGCTTGGTACATGTGGGGCATGTTACACCAATGCCTTTACCCCAATATCCAACTCGTTATTTATAAGACCAATGGTACCAATGATTGTTGGTTAAAACATAGCTGTTGATCTAACTGTTCATAACTAAAGATTCACTAACATATTACCAAAGTCAACAATACAATAATAAACATCAGAAGTAAGTCAACTACTATGACAAATTTTATAAATAATAATGATATTACGATCTACATTTATCCAACACTTTTAAACAAGTTGGAGTCCCTTATAACACAAGCCATAGAAAATATCAAGAAGTAGAGGTTGGGAAGAGGAAGTCATCCCTGGTGGTATGGTTACTCTAGTTTATGAGGATCCAAAAGAGGCAACTGCATTTTGACTTCAACCCTTAATGCATACACCTCCTTAGTGTGTCTTCAAATGGTTCTTGGCTAGAAGTTCATTGTCTCTAGAATATCACACTATATGGTTCTTATCAATAATTTATTTAGTAATTAATTTAAATAAATATTTATAAAAATTATGAAAGAAAACATTCATATAGTGTGATGTTACGATCATAACATAACATAACATTTAAAATGTTTTCAATTTCTACTCGCCTTTGGCTTTCAAATCTTTAGAGATTATGTTGAAGATTAATATTTATTTTATGTTAGTTTGGATTAATTCTAAGTTTATATTTTATTTTTGGATTTTTTATTATAAAAAAATCACTTTTATTTCATATTTTTGAGGTGTCACATATCTTTTATCCTTTTGTAGAAAATCTTGGAGTTATATTCACATGTAACTCCCTCCATGTTTGTCACACACATACCTCTCACCTTATGGGTATTTGAGACATTTGACACACATAATAAGGTTACATAAGTAACTCCTCTTTTCTTCTAGCTCTATTTATTGAGCTCTCTTCTCTCTCATTCTACACACTAGACTACCACTAATTTATTTTGAGATTTCTCTTTTATGGCTTGAGATCCATCTCTCTTCTCTTTTCTTCCATTGAGATTGTACTTTTAGAATTTTACTTTGCAAGCCTTCTTTAATAAATGTGGGGTTTTCTTCTATTTAAAGGTTTCCCCACTTGACAAATCTTATCTCTTGTGTTCTCTTGTGACTTGCTATTGAGGTAATATTGTTTCATTTACGCATTCATTTCATACTTTCAACATTATTTTAATGATCTTGTCATAATTCATAACATATTATAGTTCATCTTCCAACTTTTAAATGGTCAAATATTAACTCTTCTTTCAAACAAATCTTGTATTGCAATGGTAAAAGTAAATAAATGATTTTTTTTTTAAGAATCGACACTTCAAATATCAGTTGAATCATTAATTAATATTGAAACTATAGAAATTATAAATTTGTGAAAACTAAATTTGGTAATAATAAGTGTAAAAGGAATGATAATTTTAATGCACAAGCACAATTTGATCTAACTCCAAATCCTTATTTAGTGGGTGTATGTATATAAATATGCCTATCTCAAATTAATCATCATAAAACAATGTAAAATAGATTAAATAATAGCTAGTTAATTGCTTAGTTATTATTCTTATTTTGTTTATGCATTGTAGCTAAATAAAGACATATAAAGGCACATCCAATGTTACCAAGCATGTTCCCCATGAGATTTTGAATTTGTTTAAAATGGTTTCTAGGACCATAAAAATACTCATGATATGCTGTCAAAGTCATACAAATATTCCTGACAATATGTGAGGACTATACAAATGCTCATTGTTAGTGATTATCACTAGTAAAATGATTTGCGAGACATTTTCATAACCTATTACTTTATCCCTTGCTTCCCTAATTTTGTTTAGTGAATCCCTTCATATTTAAAAATAGATAAGGATTTATTTGGGGGGCATGAATTAGGGTTTTTATGGATGGTATCAAGTAACTAGCTCTCTAACAGTAATTTCACAAAAACAACATATATTTCAATAAATAGAAATTGCATAAAAACAAAAATTTCAACAAATGTTGTTCCAGACTAGAATGTTAGTTAGGAAATGAGAAGAGCTTGAGGATCTTTGATGATCAAATGAAAATAATCACTTATCTATTTATAGATGATTTGATTTCAAACTTTGGTGAGCTTCACATGTATACTGAATTCCAATAACTATGAATAGTAAAGGTGGAAAGGTTCATATGGGCCCATCCATGTGAAGGGGGCAAAAAAAATTGTATGGACATTGCTTAGATGGTCCTTAAAAAAGATATAGAGAAAAAAAAAATGGCTCAAAAGAAGAGCACGAGGATAAGCGAAATAACACTTCAAGCCATAAAAGTCAACATAATGGTTGAATAAATCCTAATTTGGAATAAATAATCCATGTATAAATAAATGCACCAACATACATGATACTAAATATATGCCTAAGGGCCATTTTTAGATGTCTACATTTTAATCCACTTTGAGGTGCATGCTTGACCACAAATTAAATGTCATAAGCTCACACACTTCAAAGCAAAGACATAAAATGATACTATATATTTGGGTTTCCATGTATTGATATGCTAAATATTAAAACCCGTAAAACTAATTTACTTTTCTTACATAATCATGGATGATCATAAAAATAGTTAATGTTGTTTATGAAATTATTTATCCACTCTTTTTATTAGACTACATTAATCATGACTACAATAACACATATTTTTTCATCATTTAGAAGTCAGTATGGATCTGAAAATGAAAACATGAAAATGATTATTTTTTTTGAAACCATGAAAGATTAAAAAAATTAAATGATAAACAAATCACAAATAGAATGTAACATCATAAAGCAAACATGGAAACATATAAAGCATAAAAAATACAAGTCAAATGAAAAAATCATTATACAATAAAAAACAACAATTGAAAAAAATGGATCAAAGCTATTAAAAAAGAGTAAACAATATAGATAAATCAATGGAATGAGAGGCAATGAGAATGCATAAATTTATGACAAGAAAAATCACATGAAACAAATTGGAAAAATAACATAAAACCTTTTAAATAAATTAAAAAATGATAAAATGTAAATCAATAAAATTAAGTTTACACAGAAGAACACTAAAAAATTATTTGAACGAAATAAAAGAAAGTTAAAGAAATAAAAATACAATGTCATAAAAAGTATAGGATTTTGAAGTGATAAACACTAATATGTTGATGATGAGCTATACTTAAGAGGTCATTTTCATCCATGCTTGTTTATGTAGATGCTTCAATTTCATTTCCCAATTCTTAATCTAAAATATGTATAAAGGCAATTAAACTACACACTTTGAATTAAACTATGGAACAAGCTAGATCAAAGATATGACAGTCCAAAACAATGATTAGATCTACCTCATGGATAAAAATATGAACAAACTAAATAAATGAATGATTAAAGGAATCAATAAATAAGGTATAATGATAGATTTTGACATACTTGGGTTCTATTATGTTGACACTCTTGGGTTCTATTATGTAACTTTAAGACTAGATTTGGACTTTATGACTGACTATGTTGCTTTGTGTGAGATATGGATTCCTAACTGTACTGAGATAAAATTAGTAGGGCATTGAATGTGTACAAGATAGAATCAGTAGGCCATTGAATGTGTATCCAAATTCTTATGAAATCTATACGTTGTCACCAAATGTATCATCTATAGTTTCAGACTATATCTTTCTAAGCATGTGCACTAGCTAATAGCGAGTAAGGTTGTGTGATCATTGTGTAAAATTAGTGAGAATAATGTGTTATTTTGTCTTTTATTTCACTCCTTTACTTATCCCTAAAAAGTATCAATAAATCAAGTGTGTGAAAAGTTAGTTGACTCAGGATACCCCTTGAAGAGTTGCATATACATATCCCACACTCTTCAAATTAGAGTTAATGTACTTCTCTTGTGAATGTGAGTGAAATATAATTGAGAAAATAAATTCAATAGCTTCTCTTCTTAGGAAATCTATTGTAACTACATGAAAAAATTCTTAAACCCTCTTTTGGTATAAGATGGTGTTGTTAAAAGACTTGAAGATGATGAAATATCAAAGTACAGGGTTATTGAAAAGTTTAATAATAGATTTGATCAATGTGTAATTCTAATGTAGGATTTATTCTCAATAAATTAATACTTTGTAAATGACTAAGGATGACTTTGTATAAATAAGGCTTTATAGGATGTAATGCACAAAGGCCAACAATGAAACAAAGTGCTAAGTAAAATCAAAGGCACATGAAATCAAGTCAAGACAAAAGGACCTAACAATTTTAGGGGGAAAAATTGGTAGGTCTTTGATTATGTACTAGGCAAAACAAATTCTTAGAATGGAGATAAGGCTACTCAGAAAGTGGATGATTGGGATCTGTAGGTTGATGATAGATAAATTTAATGTTATCTAGATGGAAAAATCCAAATATAGTATAATGTGGGCTAAAATGTGTAAAAAAATAGTCAAATATAAATAAGTGGACCAAGTGTGCTAAAATATGTAAAATACCTGATACTAAAAGGTCGTATACCAAAATTAGGTATCTACACCTATTGATTTTTTTTAGCCAACTAACTTTGAAGATGCCTACTTTTTTCTGTTACTAGGCATATTGTCTTTGAAGTAGACTTATGAATTTGTACTTTATTTTTATTATCTTGAATATTAATCTTGACTTTTTTATCCTTGGAACTTTAATTGGTTCTTCTTTTTCCTTAGCTTTTTTCTTTTCCCTTTAGAATTCCATCTTTATGATTAGTTTTTTAATTATCCTTTTTCTCTAAGTTTCATAAAGTAATGCACTTTTGAAGGAATTGCTTTCATTTGATGTATCTAAGGTCTTCCAAACAATATGTTGTATGGTCCATTACTAGGCACTATGTGAAACAAACTTTGACATATTTTCTTTGTATCACCTAAATACAAAAAAATATGCAACCTAAAGCATCATTTTCTACACTGTCATAACCTTTTACAATTATGTATGTAATATTTTTACAAAATCCAAGGCTATAAATAAATTTGTTTGTACACAAATGCAAACCTACACCAATATATATCATTACAACATCTTTTTCTTCACCTCTTGTAAAAGATTAAATGGATAAATGACAATTATACAGGCCATAGTTTAAAAACTCATACTTGGTAGTCATAACTTTTGACTTGGACTCAAGACTCGATAGCTTTATCACTATTTAAAAAAATATATAAATTCATAAAATAAGCTTAAATAACATGTAAATTAATAAATAATTATTCAATGACATTGATTGGGCATTGGAGTCATAAAAATACAATGTTTTATCTATTTTTTTCTCACACTATTTATTTTTGGATCAAAAACTTGGAATTAGGGGTTTGGGAACAACAACACCTAGTGGTTTCAAGGGTCAACGTACCTTGTTGAGTCCCAGGGTAGTTCCTTAGGCATGATCCCTATCATAGTACAAGGTGAGGTAAAGGGATAGAGTCCCTAAAGCCAAGGACAATTTCTTCCTTCCACAACCTATAAATTATTCTTCATAAAATAATTTACTCTAGGTACATCATACAAACTACATGAGTACAAGTATAAAATTTATTACAACATCGTTGATAATTTTTTTTCTATGAGCTATTTTTATGTAACAATTTTCAATTTTTCATTACACCATATTTTTATTCACATCTTGTAAAAGCTTAAATGGACAAATGACCATTATACGGGCCATAGTTTAAAAACTCCTACTTGGTATCCATAATTTTTGGCTTGGACTCAGGACTCGAAAGCTTTATCACTATTTTAAAAAATATATAATTTCATAAAATAAGCTCAAATAACATGTAAATTAGTAAAGCATTGTTCAATGACATTCATTGGGCATTGGAGTCATAAAAATAAAATGTTTTATCTATGTTGTTTCTCACACTATTTATTTTTGGCTCAAAAACTTGGAATTAAGGGTTTATAAATGACAACACTGAGTGGGGTCAAGGGTCAGCGTTTCTTGTTGAGTCCCAAGGTAGTGCCTTAGGCATGCTCCCTATCACAGTACAAGGTGAGGTCAAGGGATAGAGTCCCTGAAGCCAGGGATAATTTCTTCCTTCCACAACCTTTAAATTGTTCTTCATGAAATAATTTACTCTAATTACAACATATAATCTACACAAGTATAAGTATAAAATTTATTACAACATTGTCAATAAAAGCAATATATATTTTTTATGGGCTATTGTTATGTAACAGTTGTCAATTTTTCATCACAAAGTCATGATTTTTGGCAAGTAATCTCCAAAACTACTTATTAAAACTTGTGATTATCTAGAAGATACTCATCTTATGAGTTTTTGGATAATTACTTGTTCAACAAGTGAGTGTTGAGTACTCACAAGTAATTGTCAAGTTTTGCCTAGTTTTAAAACTATAGTATGAATTATTGATTGTAATTTAAATTTTGATTCGATTGTACCCACAAAGCTATAAAAAAAAATTCACTTTTTTATGATGCTTTTTCTCTCATTAATCACATGTATATTTGAATTACTATATTTCATGTGGTTACAATTTGAAAGAGGATTTGTAAATATATTCAAATATTGATTTGGAGGATCCACTAATCAATTGAAATTGTTTGTATCATTTTTTTATTCTTCTATTTTGATTTGGTTATTTTCATTATGATCTTGAATCTTATGTTTTAATGTAAAGCATGTTTTTGATGAATTTATTTGAGTTTTGTGATAGTTATAAAATGCATTTAAATTTATTTGAAGAAGACAAATATTAGTACTATACTTGAAAATATTTGCATTCAAATTATCTAAAAACATTGTAAAGCTTGTTAAAATAAAGGTAGGTATTAAAAATAAAAATCTCTTTATATATATATATATATATATATATATCTTTCAAATATTAAAGAAAAAATTATAAATAATAATAATAATAATAATAATAATAATAATAATAATAATAATAATAATAATAATAATAATAATAATAATAATAATTTCTTCCATGTCCTATACATAAAACATGAAAGTAAATGAGGAATATGAGATCTTATCTCAATTCGCCACTATCTTTGGTTTGATTTTCACTTAGCATCCTTATTCTGAATCTGCAACACCACAACACTTGAGTATTTATAAAAAAAAAATTAATTTCCCTAAAGTGGCTTTAATGTACCCATGATATATGGATAATTTTAGGAAAATTGTGAACTTGGAGGCTATCTTTAGATCCGGTGAATAAATAAAAAACTTAATTTATACTTGTTAGACCCCTAAAAGGTGGGAACAACAATAAATAAAATTTGGGTTTGTAACAAAAATCATGCTCCATGGTAAAATGCTAGTTTGAAACAATGATAAATATTCTAATGATTGTTTGAACTCTTGTGTGTGTATATGATTACTCAATATAATATTATGTGTGAATATATCTACTTGTGTCTAAATGAACTACAACATTTGTCAACTTATAGGTGACATTTATATTCAAATTAAGTAATATTAACACTTGTATCAACTTCAAATAACTAGGACCTTAAAAAGGGGAAAGAGGGGGACATTGATACACGTCTTAAAGAGGCTCTAAAGCATAAAGTGAGATAAGAACAATAGAGTAGATTTTAGAAAAGTGGAAGTCAATAAAAGGGAATGTATTTCTTAATTTACACCAAATTAACTAACGTAAACATGTGTGGAAAATGAATATAAAGTAACACTAAATAATGCCATGGGGGCCATTTTTAGATGTATAAACCTTTTCCCACTTTGAATTTTGCACTTAAGCACATATTTAAAAGTATAAAATTGATACATAAAAATGATATAACACCAACTTAGTTCCTTTTAAAACCATACTTGGATTGTTGGTTCAAATTAAGGTCTTATAGGTAGTTGTTTGTGTGCTTTCCTTTTCCCCTTTCTTATTTGTGCAATCCTATGTTTTTGGTTTATTCTATTTTATTTGTGCTTGAAAGTTTCATGTTTTATTTTTCTCTTTGTTCCATACCATTTATTCTATTGGGACATAATTGGAATTCTATGGATTGTGTCCCTTCCTATTTTGTGGGCCCTTATTCCATTTTTTGAATTTTTATATATTTGAAAACATGTTATAACTACACAAGATCCACTACTTTGGTGATAAGAATAAAATAACCACGATGTAATATTTTTCATGCGAGTTGTTACCCACAATGGCCCCTGATGAAAGGGGTTTTGAGCTTATTTGATAAATATTTGGTGCCTAATTCAATTATATTTAAGCTTGAATAACATTATATTATGTATATAAATAGATTAGTGAACTTTTTAATGCCATTTTGATAATTCAAGTTTGTAATGAATGAAAGTATACAAGCTTTACTTATAATTTGTTGATAAAATATAGTTTTGGGTAGGAATATGATTTAATTTTAATCATAATTTTCTTAGTTCAAGTTTAAATTTAAGTCTCTATTATACTTGTCTTAAATCTATAGCTGATAAATTTAGATATGGATATATTTATTTTGAAATATTGATATTTCACCTTATAATAACTAATTCATAATTTTGAGAAGATATAAAGTGATTTTGCATTAAAATACTTGAAACTATCATTAAAATCTTTATGATTTTTTTTTTGGTCATTTCCCTATCAATATAATGACATTCCTTCCATTTATATAACATTATTTTGTTTAGATCTAAGTTTTTTATTTTGTAAAAATGGTGAAGCCATTTGTTTATTCTCTCTTTCACATTGATGGATTTTTATAATTATTAATAATTTTTTTATGTTTTAAAATTAAATTAGAAATTATTGATGAATGTAAAATAGTTTGATTTGAACAATAAATGTATAATTAAAATATTATAGACTATTCATAAAAGTATTTTGTAATACTTAGTTTTTAGAAGGCATTTAGTTCAAAATCTCCCCACAAAATAGTAAGTGTTTAATGTTTTATTTTTAGCATCATTTTAGATTGGTTGAAAGATGTGTTTTGTTTTGGGTATCATTTAGAAATATTTATTTAGTGAGATCTTATGATTTAAGTATTTTTTGTGAAATAGATTGTAGTATTTATAAAAAGTCTATGAAATGGTATAGAGTTTTACTAATGTTGAAGTTGACTTGAGATATTATTATTTTTATTGTTGAAAATTTATATTTTGTTTTAAGTGGAAAAGACCTTACTAAATCTAACCTTGTTAATAATTTAAAATTATTCTAAGTATTGTTTAGCATCTATATCTTGGCATTTAAACTATATATATAATTTTGTAACAAATAATGATTCATATTTTTCCTTGCTTACATTTATATGAAAATTGTGATTTTATTATAGAAGGTAGAAATGGGCGCCCCAATTATAGGTTTCATGAAGTTATACTTTTTTCAATGGATGCCATTCTCAACTAAAGTTTTTAACAGCTAGAGTGTATATACTTTATTATGAAAATATCAACTTCAAGATTGAAGCTTATGAAATATTACCCAAACAAAATAAGTATTTTTCACTCTCTCCTAAATTGCTAACCTAAAATTTGGATATGAGTAGGCCCCCACCACTAAACCATGTGTCTAAAAAGTATTTCGTTCTTATTGATTTTTTACCAAGTCTTTAATAACCACTTGCGATTAATTTACTAAGTGTTTTTCATATTAGTTGCAAATATATCTATTTTCTAAGTTTAAATTTAAATTTTAGTTATAGCAATATCTCAAACTAACTTAGAGGCCTTTAAAATTATTTGTATGTTTGATTGCAAAGGTGTAAGTTATACATGTACAAAGAGCTCCACATTTTTTATTTATTTATTTTTTGTACAAAATATCTAAGTTAGGTGTATGTTTGTAATAAAAATAAATAATGTATTCTCTAAATATAAATTACACTTGATACAATTAAGTATATCTAGTTATTAATTATAATCTCATAAATTATTTTAAATATGTTCAAGTATTACCACATTTGGTATCTACATAATTATTTCAATCACATGTTCTAAATTCATTACTAAATTTTTATTGATATTAAAGAGTACTTCATACACACACATGCATGATAGATTATTTACATTTTTGTGTGAGCTTTCAAAATTTTCTATTTCAGTTGTTAAAATTATAAATAATTATGGAAATATTATTTTTAAATTCTCAATAAAATTTATATTTATCTCTTTTCATGGAAATGATTCAATTTGTATTATTAATTGTATTTTTACCTTTATACTCTTTTAAATTAATTGATTGATTTGTATATATATATATATATATATAATATTAAAACAAGTTAAATATATTTAATTTTAATTTAATATGTTTTACTTGATTTATTTACTATTTAAAATGTTCTCTCTTTTCTTCTAGATCATATTGTATTTTTTTCCTTTCTGGAGATTGGTTTGTTACTTTTTATTTTTGTTTAAGGTTTTCATTGCTTTAGTATAAGACATTTATTTGACTAATATTAAATATGATTATAAGCATGATAATACTTATATGTGATAAATTATCTTACATAGAAATTAAATAAAGTGTGAACAATTATGGTAAAGATGATAAAATATATTTAGTGATTTGAGATTATTTCACTTTGACTCTTTAAGAGGTTATCCTTTCAATACATTTCACTCTATTATTTATTCAATATGAATATATGAATATGAAAATGATATGGTTCAATCACAATTGTGGAATACAAACTAAGTTGAAATATATTATGGAAGAGTATTTGGATGTTTGTTGGAATTTTAAAGAGTGGTGTTTCAAACAATTTTCATTCCTTATTGAGTTGATAACATTATTGCTAATAAATTGATTCTTATATATATATATATATATATATTATATATTAGTTTATTTTTGATATATATTTGTGCTTAATACTTAACTAACTTTCTTCACCTTAAACTAGTCATCTAGTTTTTAGGCACCTTTATGATTAAACTAATTTGATTCCAATTTAACCTTCATGACAGGAGAAATGGTTTATTAGTTGAATACTATATTTTTAGCATAAAAAAAGTGTTTGAATTATATTTGGGGGAGTAACCAAATCAAATTTTATTTATTTCCTCAAAAATTTCATGGTGCCTGACAATTAAGTTGGGGGTATTTATAATCAATGCCCATGTGTCAAACTGAAAAATAGAGTAATCATTAAAATGGACATGATGGGACAGATACCATTATTTCACCATCAAAATTTAATTCCTTAGCATATAAAAAGATGATTATATATTTATATATGGAATATTTCCATTCCTATAAAAGAACCACATGAAAATACTCTCTCACTCTCCAAAACTTGAAATGTTTTTCCTACTCACCATTACAATGTTGTAGGATTGTGAAGCTCTGATGATTCCAGCTTCTAAGGATGAAAATGAGTATTCATGTGGGGTGATGTGGTATGAAAATAAAATAGATGAACATACAATATTTATTCATATATTTCATATAGTTACATTATTTTTTAATGCAAGTTGGATGGAGTTATTTGAAAAATTCATAGGGTTTGACATGAAAATTATGAGATCTTTTGCAAAAAAACCTACATAATGAAATTTACATTGTCAAAGGTCTAAAGGTTTTCATCTTAGATGAGTTAATTTTATGGGGAGATGAGTCATATTATGTAATATTTCTCAAGCAATCCATAATGGGAGACATATTGTGCTTACTATAGAATCTTAGTGCAACACAAAAATGAATATTTCCTAGCACTAGAAAAGAAAAGGAAATATAAGACAATGTACAAAGTAAATATGTGAATACCCATGCAAAGGAGAAAGGATTCATCTAGGTTTTCACTTAGAATTAACACATGGAGTAGGGCCTTCCCTGACTAGAGATTCTTATAGATAACCAATTATGAAGGTGTGAGAAGATGGGTATCTAGATCCTGCAAAGGAAAAGGTGTTAATGAATAAACAACCCAATTATTGTGGCCAGTAAAAAAATATGTTATGAAAAAAAAAACCAAGCTTATGGAAAAAATATACACTTTTTGTGATAGGAGGGATTGGTAATGGATTTTAAAAATATTTTGAAATTGATGAGTGCATTGTGTAATGGGAATATTTTAAAAAATATTATTGAATTAGTAAATAATTTGTTGGAATGCATAAGTAATGGGAAATAAATAATAGATAAAATGGTCTATTACATAAAGATAAAAATAATGGGACATAGATGCACAAATAGATCTTTAACATGCAAGCTATAAGGTACCCAACATTGTCTTTGATTTTGGAAGGACTATTAATATGATTCTTAGATACAAGTGGGAAGTGATTGTAAGGACAATGCTAAGTTACAACCCATTGAATTTCATTTTAATAGATTATGCATGTGTTTAACTTTTTGAAAGTCTAGAAAATGTGGAGATAAAATTGGCTAAACTTATATTGCAAGGTGATTTTAAGGTCATTGATATGAAAATAGATAAAACTCACTACCTTGCATTAATTGGGAAAGAATGAGCTTATGATGATTTCATGACCATCAACTCTAAACACTCATATTTGGTATCAAACACTTTATAGTGTTAGTTTTCTCCAAGCCTTTGTATACTTATTTTTATCTAAAAAACTAACTCATTCTCACATTCTCTCTTAGTCATTGAATCATCTATGAGTCCATCCTTCATAAATTATCATTTATGCTAAACAATATTTCCTTAGTTTTTGTGTGAACAACTCATTATTGTATTCAGAGTGTCTCCTAGTCTTATATCATTATTTCCTAGTTTATGGATGCCTCTGATATTCTTCTGACAACTTTGTCTAACCAGATCCATCCACCTAGGCCAATTTTTGTGTGGTCTCTTTAACAACTATTTCCTCAAATTTAAATATGTAAGGATTAGTTCATATGTTTTAAATGTTATTTCAGATGGCAATTACCTAGAGAGTCTACTATGTAATAAAATCTAGATTAATATTATTCCTATATAAAATTTATCTAGCACACATCTAGCACTTAGCAGTGAATGATTGGGTTCATCCCAACCCATCTCACTAACCCCTTTTATAGGCAAACCTAGTGTCAAAAGTGAAGATAAGGTTTTAAAGTAAAGAGAAGTAAAAAATTATACTTGCATAAGATCAAAGCTATTTAAATCAATAGTAGTCACTTTCAAGTACAATCACAGTGATCTAAATTATCATAGATCAACATAGGTATCCCAAAACAAATTGGTACTTAGTAGATGGTTTTACTATGCCATAGCCATCTAAAAACCACTAGACTCATCTTAGCAGGTGTAGGCACTTTGTTTCTAGATATGATTGATAACATACCCATTTAAAACCTTTAATAATGACTATACCCTATCAAAAACTAGAACACAATCTAAAGAATTAAAGTATCTTATCTCCTATGTCATTTCCATAAATAGTAAATTATAAGAAATCAACAATACTCTACTAGCTACACTCATATTTGTATGTGGACTTTTATATCTTATGTGATCTAAATATTCTATAGTATTATCTTATTTAAATAACCTATATCCAAAATAAGATAAAACATATTGGTGAACCTATTCCTTGCCCAAACAAATAACCAAACCATAGGTTTTCTTAATGGTTTTATTTAGACCTTATTTGGGTATAAAATTCATGTGTTATGGTTTTGGATATGATTTATGACTTGCCCTTATCCTCTATGAAAATATAAAGTTTTCCTTTTTCCCTAGGGTTTCATACATATTCTCCTATTAGGGTCTCTTTTTTTTAGGATTGTGAGTTTTACCCATAGATATTTGGCTCGCATCTAATTAAAAATGAATTTACTTTTAAAACTATCATATGTTTATATTATTCCTATTATCTCGATGAAAAGATGATTTTTGTTTTCTAAAATTATGTATGGATTTTATGGAATTAGGGTTTTACTATTTTTAGTAAATTAAGTATACATGACTAAATACAAGTATAATTTTTAAAAATATTCTTGGTTTCATTTATCTGCTAAAATTTAACAAAAACCTATTTTTATTTTCCAAAATTCCCCATAATTTTGTTAGGGGTAGTCAGTTATTTATTGTGTGCATTTGTGCAATGGCTATAATAGATATACAAAGTTTATATTTTATAATTAAATATATAATAATAATAATAATAATTACTTATTTATTTCCAAAAATATGTAATATATTTCAAAACTATGTAATGACATAGGTCAAATCAATGTAAAATAAAGCTAAGCATGAAATTAAAAATGATAAATTATTAACTATCTTTAGTAGCATGCATTGTCTAAATGTCGAATGTCAAAGGATTCCATGTGTTACTTATTTCAATATTCCTCATGGTAGTGATGGCTTATGTTCCTCATATTTTTTATTTTTCAAAATCTTATATTATATAAGGAGGTCCATGTTATCATAATCCCAAGATATAGGGTGTGTCCTCTTGAATAGTATTGCATTAATATTGAATTTGAGAGGCCTAGGGTTTGTGATTGTATAGATAAATATTACCAAACTTTGAGTATTAATATATATAATTAAACCATCCCTGATGAAATTATTACTATTAATAAATTAATATAATTCTTATAAAATTAAATCAAAACTTTGTGTGGGAAAGTCACATCAATCAACAATAAGATTTCACATATTAACAATCCCGAACATGCATATGCAAATTTCGTATCTTATTCTCCATCCAAAACTTATGCATCTCAAATGATTTCATATCAAGTATGTGCTAATAATAAAAAATAATTAACAACTAATGGATTAATAAATTCACAAAATAATATTAAAAATCTAAGTGAAGTTTTAAAGAACATGCTTAGAAACAAGTTGATCACATTACCTCCAATGCCTCCTGTAAATAAATCCAAATACTAGTTTTTTTAATGTATAATTCATGGGAATCATATAGATAAGTTTTAGAATTTAAAAATCAAAATAAAAAAACTTATTGATAGTGGTGACCTTACATTGGATACGTGTATAAAAGCACCACCAAATTAAAGCACACCTTATATAGTCGAATAATCTATTAAAACTATGGTTTCATCTGATAAGGTTGAGTTACATAAAGAAAATTTACAAAAGTAATAGAAGTCTAAAAAACAAAGCATACCTAATAAAGAGGTGCCTAAAAAATAAGTTAAAAATAAACAAATGCCTACGAAGACTAATGTTACAAACATAATTTATAAGAGGGTAACTACAAGCCTTCTCCATTTCTAGAACCTCTAACTATTATCCCTCAAATAGAATGCATGAAATACACCAACATCAATATTAATAATTATTATAAAATTAAGTATGTATCATGACACTACTAAAGTCTCTTAGGTATGAAATTGAATACTTGAATGAAGATACTTCAACTAAAGTTTGCATAGGATCCACTGAGTAGTATGCAACTCTTGTTCTCAAATCATGTCTCATTACATTCCATATTGACCCCAATTTAGCTAAATACATTGATATATTAAGAAGATCATTGATAAGAGATATGGGTGAAACACTTGGTAAGAGTCATGACTATCTTACATATGATATTGAAAGTGAGCCTATTATTATTTCAAGAGATGGAACATTTTTATAAAAGGAAAGGAATGTGCAAACTATTCCTTCGACTAGTACTCATAAAATGATACATAATTACTAGATGAACATATAAAAGGCACATGATACTAATATAATATAACATATTGATGAGAAACATAGATCTAAAAAATAAATTCAATAAATATAGTACAATAATTTATGCCTATCTTATTAAAAATATAGAAGATGATTAGAATGATATGTCTAAATTATAGAATGAACAAGGAAATAGACTTGGTAATTATGACATTTATGTTACAAAAAACACATATGAGTACTGCCTTGATGGGATATTTGATAGGTATGAACATAATCTATTTTACATAGATTCTTGATGTGTTTCTTTATTGCTTATCTCCTTCTATTCTTATGACTTCACACACATGTCAACATATGCTTTTTCATTAATCATTATTTTAGTCATTGGATTTGTTTTCTATTGGCCACTAAATTTTAATTATTTAACTTAATCCAAATATTCATGACATTTATGCTAAGATGATGCATCCTTCACAAAAAACTCATTCTAGTGGAGTAGATGCAAGATAATGGGGGATAATAGGGGGGTATAAACCGACACTTTTTTTTTTGAAAATTACAGTAGTTGAACTTGGAGTGAATGTTGGAGACACTTGGAAAAAGAATTTGACAATGATGTAAAAATATAAATTGTATCATTTCAAATTTAATTTTTTTCAATACTCAGATGATAAAACTATGCAAAATAGATGCATTTATGACAATGACTTGACCCTTTTTGTGAAAAGATAAGGAGACTGCATGTGTTCAGACACATGTTTTTTGAGTAAATGAATGAACTGATGTATAAAATTTCATATATGCATATATAAAATGTCGAAGATCATTCATGATATTTTTTTATTAATTTTTTAATAAATATATAATTTAAAAATAATTTTACAAGTCAAGACAGTTGGAAAATTGGAATTGCAAGTGTACAAACACAATTTTTTAACATTAACTTCATGATTTTCTTTTTTCAAATCTAGCCAACGATGTGTATATTGGTTAGGTATAAGGTATAAGTTTTATAAAGTTTTGATTAACAGTCATAAAGTTATAAAAGTATTTGTAATGTTATGCATATAATCCATAATAAGGTAGGTTATGTAGAAATTAAGTAATAATTATAAAAAATAATTTGACATTAATATATATATATATATATATATATATATATATATATATATATATATATATATATATATATATATATATATTCAAAAACTATGATTTCCCCTCTAAAAAATCATATATATATTTTTTAAATAATAAAATTTGTCTGATCAGATGTGTCAACAAAGATTTTAAAAAATCTTAAATTTCTAAAAAACCAAGTGGGTTGCTCCATGGCTAGTTTTAGGCTAGGTTCAAACTTCCCAAGATTGTACCCAAAACAAATTTGGAAGGATAAAGTAGAAGTAAATATTGAAATATTGTAAAGGGGGTATGCCCTTTTCAAAACCAAAAACTCATTAAATGTGTTTGCCTATTTTGATATGTGTATTAAAATAGGGTGTGCATGCTTTTAAAAGGGTGTACGCCCTTTATTATTCATGAATTTATCTTTTTATAAATGAATTTGACTCATTCATATTGTATTTTACAAACTTTAAACTGGTTTTTTATGTTGAAACTTTGTGAATTCTTCAAATTCTTTGTTTACTTGGTCTCTAGATTACTATAAATTCATTAATTTATAATCTAGATGTGGAATTATTTGCATAAAGATAAATAATGGGTTTGGTCAATCATTGCAAAATACCAATTAAAGATCTAAGGAATGAGTAAATTAAAGTGAATAGAAAAAGAATAAAAAAGACAAACAGATAGGAGAGCATCTATAAGAGATTCTGGGCAAGGTGAAGGTACTTCCTCCACACTAGGTAATTTTTCAAATTAAATTAACATTGCCAATTACATGAAATTTAATTTAGATATGTCTTAAAATGAGATAATAGAACACAATCAATCATTGTTGAATGATGGAATTCAAAATGTAGATCATGTAACTAATACATTTGTATTGAGTGATGAAACATATAAAGAAACATAATATAATGAAACATCCATCCACAATGAAAAATTTGAAGATGGTGATAATCAACATCAAGTAATGACCCAAATTAATGTCTCTCTTAATGAAGAGGTATTCAACTCACCTATACAGTATAATGTAGATAGTCAACCCTATACTATCCATGCTATGGTTGAAGTGGTAACACCACTTAGTTTAATATAAAACATACCTCCTATACCCACACCTACAAGTATAATGAGATGAACACCAAGGTATTTATTTGAAATAGATGAGAAAATAATAAAACATATGGAAGATAAAAGGTCAAAAATATCAATTCAACATCATGTTCATGTGTATGGGACTATGCATTTGAGAATAGAATCCATACAAAATGATGTCAACTATTTGTTCAATTAATGAAAATGCAAAAATTTGCCCTGTGATGCATGATTTAGGGTTAAGAACATCCAACATAGAGGGAAGAAATATTGTAATAGTAAAAAATCTATTTAATGCATTTAAGGCAATAGGCAATAAAAGTAAAAAAAAAATAGTAATGTGGCAAGATGAGTAATAATGGAATCTATAGTAAGTCAACATTTAAAGTTCAAATTCTTAACGAAACAAATAAATATTTTAACTTGAATATAAAAACTCTAATAAATGCCATAAAAATAAGAATAAGGATTGATGACCCTTTATTCATAGATTGTAAGGTGTTTAGCAGTAGACTTTCATAATAAAATATGGTATTAGTTGAATGAACAAGACATTTGATTTAAATTTTTTGGCATGATAACACAAGGGTCTCATCTAATGTATAATATGTTTTTAAAAGAATAAAAGTCTCAAAAAACCATGAGCCACATTCAAAAAATTTCTTAGACATGACCCAAATAGAATTTAAAAAAAAAATTATTGAAAAGTTTAATGACCAATTGATAATTAGCCAAAGGTCATTTAATATGTGCAAGCCTTTCTATGTTAAAATCAACCAAGCATGCCCCACATTTTATTTTAGGGTACATGTTGAATTTTCTATGCATTTTGATGTTTTCAATCATATAAATTGTTCTTTACATACTGACAAGATTATGCAAGAATGTATGGTGTATTCCCCACCTAATACATCAAGAGAATTAATCCAAAGTCTTTTTTGTCAAAGACCCGAAGGATAATTTTTTCACCAAACATAGTTTAGATGGAACTTGTAATAGTTTTGATGGTTTTCAAACTTGATGAACTGTATACATTAAAAAAATTCACATGAATTTGGAAAGCATAGAGTTAATTATAAGAAGTACAAATCTATAAAGTATGTGTTAAAAGTTGGAAAAGATTAATCAATATGTGAGTTGATTATGACCAAAGTTTTTGTATCTGATTTCACGTTTGAATTAAATATGAATATTATCTACTAATATGCAAGACACACACATAAATCAAAATGGGTAGATAATTAATTCAAGCTATGCAAGGATGACTTCCTAGTTGGCACCATTGTTTTAGTTGTGGACTTTGATAATAACTACACATTAAAAATACATAATGAGGTTCAATCCCATATTATAATTCAAATAAAGTTTGAATTTTCATTCATATTACATTTAGACATACACCTGATAGCATAAAGGACAATAGAAAGATTTTGAAGGAGTACCACTTTTATGTGAGCGATGAAAAATCACATTCTCTAGGGTTTATCCAAGGTTACTTTGAGATGTTTTATATAAATATTAATGCAAGAGAAATCATGTTTAATATAAACTAAATTTGGTTAGATAATTGTGCAGGGTAGGTTAAGAATTATTGAATGTTTGATACATGAGAAGAATAGTGTTTAACATTTTTGGAGCTTCTTTGAGGCTAGGCATAAAAAAGGGGAACATGATGGTGCAGGTGCATGTGTAATAATAACCCTAAAAAAGAACAAGGAAAGTACAAGGATGGTGATAATTTGATCAATGCTACAAGTATTGTGATTTATTATAATGAAAACATTTTTCATAGATCAGATAAATATTCTCATTTGTAAAGAATCTTTTGGTTAATGAAGGAACAACACAAGGCAATGTATGAATATTATAGTACAATACCTGGATTGAGTGTTTTCCACTCCATTCAAATCTCAAATTCAAATTCATGGACTATTTATAATATGGATATGGCATGTTTTTGTTCTGCATGTATGAAATTTAATTGGAATGAATGTGAGTCAAAATAATGGGTTGACAAATGGTATTATAGACCCATATCACCTATAGAGAGTAGCCATTCACTCTAATAATTGGTGGATCATGAAATGGTGTCATCAATTGACCTTGAACACATCTCATATCTTGCATAATTACTACAATTTATTCTTAATTTAAATGTACAACCTTAATTCTATTAGTGACATATTTATTTTTTTCCTATACTTGCTTACAATTTGATTATACTTTAAATGTAGGGCATGTTTTTATATTCATTGCACCTAAGGATAATTATGAGGGAACAAATTACTACTTGTGTCATTGTGTAGAGGATAAAACAATAACCATAAATGTCATGGATGGAGAAGAGCTAAAATATCCCACTTAATTTTAACCCTCATGGCTCTCTTTCAATGCATGATGGAAGTTATCTCAATTTGCATAATTAGGGATGAGGAGATTCTCTTAAGGGATGCATCTGATCAACTATAAATTTTACTCTCAAGGCCTGATAAAGATTGGATAATGGTCATTCTAGTCATAAATTACCATCTGGATGTGTTGGTGAAGATGGTTTATCGATTGGGATAATGAGTCAAAATGTATTCCCCCACTAACCAACTTTTGGGCCTTTAAGAGATATTTAGATACGAGAGAAAACTCATTTCCACATCTCAATCACATAGAGTTAGAGATAATCCTCCTAAGGTTTCTTATAGGAATCATCCATGAAAGTGTAGGAGCTAATAGTTCATATCTAACCCTCCTGGTTATTTTTGAACACATGATGGAAACTCACTTAGTTTACAAACTCAAGGATGTTGAGATTCTCTTGAGGGATGTGTCTAATCAACTAAAAAATTTGCTCATGGGACTTAATGGAGACTGAATAATGGCTATTTTAGCCTTTAAACACCCATATGGATGATCTTATAGAGATGGTTCATTAATTAGGTAATGAGTCATAATATATGCCCCCCCATTGACCAATTTTTGGCCCTTTAAGAGAGATTTGATTGTGAAATAAAACTCATTGATGTATCTCACTTGTGTCAAGTTAAAGATAATCCTCCTAGGGTTACTTAAATAACTCACCTATTCAAGTGTGGGAGCTAATGTCTCATATTTATCTTTCATGGTTCTATTTAAATGCATGAATAAAGTTCATTTAGTTTATACACTCAAGGATGAGGAGATTCTCTGAAGGGATGCATACAATCAACTTTAACTTTCACTCCAAGGACTTGATGGAGATTAGATAATGGTTGTTATAGCCTTAAAATTCCTATACATATGTTTCAATGAAGATATTTCATCGATTGGGCTGATGAGTTAGAATATATGCCTCTATTGACAAAATTTTAGCCTTTTAAGAGAGATTTAGTTGTGAGATAAAACTCATTGCTTCATCTCACTCGCATCAAGTTAGAGAGAATCCTCTTGGGGTTTCTTAGAGGACTCATTAGTGAAATTTAGGAGTTGACATATTATATTTATCCCTCATGATTATCATGAAATTTGTGATCAAATTTGGCTCAGTTTGCACACTTATGGACATTGAGATTCTCTTAAGGGATGCATCTGATCAACTACAACTTTCACTCCTAAGACATGATAGAGATAAAAAATAACCATTCTAACCTTAAAATTTCTATACAAATGTGCCTGGATAGATTAATCATCAATTAGGATAATGATTCAGAATATATGCCCCCAACTAACCAATCTTTAACACTTTAAGAGAGATTTGATTATGAGATAAAACTCATTTTAGTGTCTCATTGATATCAAGTTAGAGATAATACTCATAAGGTTGATTATATGACTCATCTATGCAAGTATGGGAGTTAATGGCTTATCTCTATCCCTCATAATTATCCTATGATGTGTGATGAAAGTTAGCTCAGTTTTCACACTCAAGGATGAGGAGATTCTCTTAAAGGATGCAACCAATCAACTATAGCTTTCACTCTAGGGGATCGATGGAGACTATAAATGGCCATTATATCCTTAAAACATGTATTCAAACATGTTGTTGAATATGGTTCATCGATTGGGATAATGAGTCAGAATATTCACCCCTTAGTAACCAAATTTTGGCCCTTTAAAAGAGATTTAGCTGTGAGAGAAAACTCATTATTGTGTAACACTCACATATACTTAGAGAGAATTATATTTGGGTTACTTAGAGGACTCATCTATATAAGTGAGGGAGTTGAAAACTCATATTTATACCTCATGGTTCTCTTGTAATGTATAATAGAAGTTATCTTAGTTTACACACTTAGGGATGTTGAGATTCTCTTGAGGGATATGTCCGATCAACTGTAACTTTTGATTCTAAAGCCCAACAGAGACAGAAAAATGGTTTTTATATCCTTAAAATTCCCATCCAAACATTTTGTCAAAGATAGTTCATAGATTAGGATAATGATTCAGAATATATGCCCTCCTTTGACTAATTTTTAGCCCTTTAAAAGTGATTTGGCTAATAGAGAAAACTCATAGCAGTGTCTTTCTCACATTGAGTTATAAAGAATCATCCTAGGTTTTCTTATAGAAATCATTCATGTAATTATAAGAAATAATGTCTCATATCTATCCCTTATGGTTATCCTATAATACATGATAGAAATTGGCTCAGTTTGCACACTCAAGGGCACTAATATTCTCTTGAGGGATACATCTGATCAACTGTAACTTTCACTTCCAAGGCTCGATGGAGACTAAAAAATGGTCATTATAGAATTAAAATTATCATCCAGATGTGTCAATGAGGACAATTCATTAATTTGGATAATGATTCAAAATATACACCCCCACTAACCAACTTTTGTCCCTTTAAAAGAGATTTGGTTGCGAGATAAAACTCATTTATGCATCTTTCTCACATCGAGTTAGATAGAATACTCCTAGGGTTTATTAGAGTATTTGTCTATGAAAGTGTATGAGCTAACAAATTATATTTATCCCTCATAGTTATCTTATAATTCATGATGGAAGTTTACTTAATTTACGCACTTATGGATGCTCAAATTCTCTTGAGGGATGCATCTGATCAACTGTAAATTTCACTCTTGGGACCTGATGGAGCCTAAACAATGGTTTTTATAGCCTTAAAATTCCCATTTGGATGTGTTAGTGAAGATGGTTCATTGATTGGGACAACAAGTCAAGATATACACCACCACTAACCAACTTTTGGCCCTTTAAGAGAGATTTGGCTATGAGAGAAAACTCATTATCATGTCTTAATCACATCAAGTTATAGAAAATGTCTTGGGTTTTATTAGAGGACTCATCCATGTAAGTGTAAGGTATAATGGATCATATATATCCCTAATTATTCTCATATAATGCACAAATGAGGTTGGCTTACTTTTCACACTCATAGACATTTAGATTCTTTTGAGGGATACATCTGATCAACTACAAATTTCCCTCTTGGGACCTGACATAAACCCAACAATGGCCATTATAGCCTTAAAACACCCATTCATATGTCTATGCATAGATGGTTTGTTGATTGGGCTAATGAGTCATAATATACACCCCCCTCTGACCAATGTTTGGCCCTTTAATAAATATTTGGTTGCAAGATAAAACTCATTATCAAATCTTGATCATGTTGAGTTAGATATACTAATCTTGGGGTTTATTGAAGGAATTATCTGTGTAATTTTGGGATATGATGACTTATATTTATGCCTCATGATTCTCCTACAACACATGATTAAATTTTTCTAAATTTTCACACTTAAGGATGTTGAGATTCTCTTAAGGGATACACCTAATAAACTATAACTTTCACTTTTGGGACTTGATAGAGACCTAAAAATAGTCTTTATAGACTTAAAATCCCAATCTAGATTTGATCACATAGATAGTTTATTGATTGGGATAATGAGTTGGAATATACTCCCCACACTAACTAACTTTTGGACCTTTAAAAGAGATTTGGTTATGATAGAAAACTCATTTCCATGTCTCACTTGCATCGAGTTAGAGAGAATCATCCTGGGGTTTATTACAAGACTTGTCTATGCAAGTGAATGAGTTGATGGTTCATATTTATCCCTCATAGTTATCTTGCAATGTATGATGGAAGTTGACTTAGTTTATACACTCAAAGACATTGAGATTCTCTTGATGGATGCTTTTGATCAACTAAAACTTTCACTCTTAAGGCCCTATTAGCCATTTTTGGCCCACATACCAAAATTTTGCTAGTTTGAAGAAAATGGACATAAGTCAGGAAGCAAATGGAAAAGTATTCAAACTTTGGGTTTTTGAAGGCATAGTGTAGATTGGATTCTCTAAGGTTAAATACTTTAAGATTTCTCTTAAAGAAGGCTTCGGGTTCTCTAACAAAGACAACTTTAGGTTTATAGAGGAACACTACTTAAAAAAACCTTATAAGTAACTAGTAGTTGAAACCTCAAAGCAAGTAAGAAGGATTGGAAAGCCCAATTTGGTTTAGGTAATATATTTCAGGTTTCTAGGGGTGCACTAATTATTTCACTTTATAAGTTGCAAGTAATGATAAGTTTAAAGTAAGTAGTGAAGCTTTCAAAGCTTGATTTGGTCTTAGAAGTGCCTCTTAGATTCTCAAAAAGATAAGTCCTCTCTAAGCATAAATCCAAAGGGCCAATTAGTTAAAGACAAGTGGCAAAAGTACATATAGCTCACTTTTAGAACATGCAAAGTGGTTAGATAAAGATTAGATGCATCTAAGGTGGAGAAATGAACATGTAAGGACCATATAGGATAGTCCAAGTTATAATAAAGAACTCACCAATATTTAATGCAAAGATAAAAACACTCAAACTTGGTAGTGACATCTAGCTACCCATGACATGGCTTCTCAAATACACCAAAAGAAGGGACTTGAATATGGGAATGGCTTAAGGAGATTTGGTGGTGATTTTGGGTGATGCATCCCATGGTCAAAGGAGGATAACAACAACATTCCTAGTCATCAATGACTTAGTGACTTCTTCCCTCTTCCCTTTTTATCATCTCTCTCTCTCTCTCTCTCTCTCTCTCTCTCTCTCTCTTTCTCTCTCTCTCTCCTTGTTATCTATAAATATCATGTGACTTACCTTTTTAATGGTTCCCAATTTTTAGACATTTTTTATCTTCTTGGGAGATAGGGTGCTCTTAAAGATATAACAAGATATGCTTGACTGGTTAGGCTCCACCCTGCCAAGCATTTGAAAGAACCACGTCTTATACAATAAAGGATTTTTATTTGCCTATCTCTTGCCTTGGACTTGTGTCTATTGAGTTGCGTACTATGGCATCACGTGAAGGAGATTCTTCCTCATCCATGGTCCTCCTTTTTGACCTTGTTTAAGGATTTTTCAATGATATTTTTAGGTTTGGTTGAGTGTTATTTCTACCATTAATGTGGAATTATAGTGAGTCTTACAACTCCTCTCTATTTTCATTCATTCCTTCCCTGAACCTCTTCCATAAAATATTTATGCAACCAGCTTGATCTTGAGGTTGTGTAATCTAGTATTGTCCTCTACAAAATCAGTGTGGGTTCAAGATTATGGAATTTTCCCATTTTAAATTAGTGCATCACCTGGTTAGCCTTCTTAAGAGCCCTTTTCCCCCTTTCAACCCTTTTCCCCATGAAAGTTTTATTTTAGCAATAGTTTAGGTGATCCACTGAGAGGATCTAGCCTCTTTAAAAATCCTAGAGGCTCAAAATCACCATAAGACACCCACATCCTATGGTTATTCCCATGCTTATGGATAGAAGTGGGAGAGCCTAAAAAAGTCTCCCACCAGGATGTAATTACATGCTATAATAGTTTTGGCATGCTCGGTGGGACTAAGGTCTAAAGCAGTGACAGGATTTTTGATGTTGTTTTTTTACATATTAGCCTTTAGAGGCATTTAACAAACATGGAAACTCTAAGAATTATCAATTGGTTTAAGCAACCCAAGTGCCTGATCATCATTATTTGCTTTTGAAATCAAGTATTATCACCATTAGTGACTCTAAATCAAAGCTCCTAGTTATGAGCAAACCAGGTTTGTCTCTTTTAAGTTTTAATCAGCTCCTACTTGAATTATGAGGCTAACGTGAATAGATATGGTGAATATTCTTATTATTCACCTCCTTATCAATAGCCCCAATATGATCATCATGATCCATATGAGCTCAATCAGCCCTACCAAGATTTATATCAAGGATATGATAAACCTTGACAAGTTCCTCATGGTCTGTATATGCAAGAATATTACCTTGATCCCCTTATGAACAAGATCATCAAAATATTGCTCCTCATCAACCCTACCATGAGCCATCTATACCAATACTCAGGAAAAATTTAGTGAACCTTGACAAGCATACACTAGAGTTGTGCTCACAAAAGTGTTATGGATAAAATGTTCCCCCTTAGCAAATCCATTATGTGAGGGATTCATTACAACAAACCAAAGTAGAATGGGAACCTATTGAGAGATAAAATTGGAGAAACCTCAATGGTGACATGATGGATATATGTGGTTACATTCATAGCATTGAGGATAAGTTGGAAGGACTTTAGGAATAGCACGGATATCCCCACCAACCTTTTGTGCCTACATATGCACCTCTAAAACCTTCATATGTGTCACCCATTCCTCCTCAAGTGACCGTTTCAAGTGTTCTTTCAAATATTTCAAGTTCATCATATGTTACATAGTCTTTTCCTTCTTGGAAATCCATCCAAGGGGGCTATCAAAAAATGAAGTGCCTATTTTGGAATACCCTGTTGTTTGGGTTGAAAACTTCATCCCTCTTTAAGAGCCTTCTTTTGTTATTGATCACCTTAAGGAGGATCTATTTCAAGAGAATATAGTAAATTAAATCAGAGAGTTGGAACTAAAGGTAAGGAGAGAATAAGAAAGGAAAAATTAGTAGATGAAGGTAAAACCTCTACCTTTCTCATCTTGGAGCCAAGTCATGCAGCTAAGTAGATCAAAGGTCTTTCAAACCCCATCCCTTCCTCCTTAAGAGCCTCTATCTTTTCCATCTTTTCCATCTTGTCAATTTATTCAAAGTAGTGGGAAGAAGAAGGAGGTGGTGATTCTTGAAGTCAGTCAAGAAGCCTTGAAGTCTCCACTCCTTTCTCCTCAAAATCCTAGAGCCTTTCCTTCATGGAGAGTCATTCATGAAGTGGAGAATAAGGAAGAAAAGGTGGTTGTTCCCTACACATTTACATCCTAGAAATTAGTTCATCCAACTCAAGAGAAGAAAGAAGAGGAGGTGAAGGTGATCCAAGTAGAGAAGCTTTAGGAACCAAATCAAGAACCTATGGGAGATGCATCCAAAGAGGTTGAGGAAGAGAATGTCACAAGAAACTATAAGGAATAAATTACCATAAAGTCCCCCCTTGGTCAGTAAAAGATTAACACAACCTTCTTAAATGAAGGAGAACATATTGAAGATTCTTTTGCAGTTGTGCATGAAGTGGACTACACTATTGAGGATACAAAGATACCAACTTAGGTTAAAAATGAAGGGGTTGAGGTTGTCAATTCCCTAGATGAGATACTATGTGATAAAAGGGATGAGGAAATGAATGAAGTAACTGATCAAACTAATGAACTTATGGAGCAGCCAAAGGTTCCCAATCAGTTGAGAGGCTCATTTGAGGACTTTTTTTGAGATCTTGGGAGTTAGTTATGTTCTTATCCAAGGCAACTATGGTATAGTTACGGCCAAGGATAGCATCTTTGTATAGTAGATCAAAGGGGATGGAGTGGGTAGTCTTCCAAATTTTCCACCTCAAGAAGTCATTGCAAATATGGACTTGTTTTAGACCTTTAAAATAGGCTATCAGCTCCTTGATGAGCCTAGAAAACATGAGATAATGAACAAATTTAGTCTTATTGAGGAGGCCATAGAAATCAAAGAGGTTTGCTTGGTTGAACCACCATTGGAGGCTAAAGTTGAGGAGCCATTCAAAGAGTTTGAGACCCTCTGGATTTACATAGCTAACCTTTTTGGATCTACTTAGTTCTCATTGAGTATAATGATGAAGAAGATGATAGTTGAAGCAAAGAAGAGCTATGCATCAAGCCTAGGGGTCAAGCAATTGTATGCCTTATTCAATCCCCTATCTCATAACACAAGAAAAGTATCAAACTTTCCTTTTGATACAAGAGGAAAGGCTACATATAGTTGTACGATGTATATATTAGATTATTTTTGTTTGAATTCCTCTAAGTGCTATTTTAGGCACATTTGTTTATTGTTTTTTATTTTGTTCTAGGCTAGTTTATTTTCATTTTGTGCCTTGGGAAGTTTGTTTTGTGTTGTCCTCATTGGTTCAAGAGGGAGTTATAACAAGGGTCAACCTTGTATCCAATTTTAGACTAGCATAGTTACAGAAGTAGTGACTCCATGCCTAATGGACTAGGAAAGGCAAAGTGGTTGGGTTCTTCAAGCATAGTAGGCATGCTTTCCTATGAGTTGCCAAAAATGTTGGCCATTTTGGCCCACATACCAATTTTTTTCTAGTTTGAATAAAATGGACATAACTTAGGAAGAAAATGGAAAAGTATTCAGACTTTAGATTTTTGAAGGCATAGTGCAGATTAGATTCTCCAAGGTAAACAACTTCAAGCTTTCTCTTAAAGAAAGCTTTGAGTTCTCTGACAAAGATAAATTCAAGTTTCCAGAGGAGCACTACTTAAAAAAACCTTATAAGTAATCAACAGTTGATACCTTGAAGCAAGTAAGAAGGCTTGAAAACCTTGATTTGGTTTGGGTAGTGTATTTCAAAATTTCTAGGGGTGCACTACTTATTTCACTTTATAAGTTGTAAGTAATTATAAGTCTAAACTAGGTAGTGAGGCTTGGAAAGCCCAATTTGGTCTTATAAGTGCCTCTCAAGTTCTCAAAAAGATAATTCCTCTCCTAGCGTATATCCAAAGGGAAAATCAATCATGGACAAATGGCACAAGTACATACAACTCACTAATAGAACATATATAAGTGGTAAAACAAGGACGAGACGCATATAAGTGGAGAAAATAACATGTAGGGAATGATTGGGATAGTCCAAGTTACATTAAAGAACTCACCAAGATTTAATGCAAAGATCAAAACACTTAGACTTGGCAGTGACATCCAACTACCTATGACATGGCTTCTCAAATATGCCAAAGGAAGAGACTTGAATGCGGGAATGAGTAGAGGAGATTTGGTGGTGATCTTGGGTGATGAATCTCATGTTAAAATGAGGATGACAATAATAGTCCCAGTCATTAATGACTCATTGACTTCTTCCCTCTTCCCTTTTTCTCATGCATCTCTCTCTCTTTCTCCCCCCCTTCTCTATAAATATCATGTGATTTGATTTTGTAAGGGTTCCCAATATTTAGACATTTTTTATCTTCCTGGGAGACAGGATGTTCTTAGAGATATTGCAAGATATGCTCAGTTGGTTAGGCTCAACCCTGCCAAGCATTCATAAGAACCACCTCTTATGTAATAAAGGATTTTTATTTACTTATCTCTTTCCTTAGACTTGTTTCTATTGAGCTACGTACTATGGCATCATGTGAAGGAGAGTCTTCATCATCTATGGTCCTCTTTTTTGATCTTGTTTAAGGATTTTTCAATGTTATTTGTAGGTCTAGTTGAGTGTTCTTTCCACCATTAATGTAAAATTCTAGTGAGTCTTAAAACTCCTTTCCATTTGCATTCGTCACTTCCCTGAACCTCATCCATGAAATATTTATGCAACTAGCTTGATATTGAGGTTTTGTAATGTAGTATTGTCCTTTGTAGAATTAGTGTGGGTTCAAGCTTATGGGATTTTCCCATTTTAAATTAGTGTATCACTTGGTTAGCCTTTTTAAGAGCCCTTTTCCCCATTCTAACCCTTTTTCCTATGAAAATTTTATTTTAGTAGTAGTTTATGTGATCCACCAAGAGGAACTAGCTTATTTAAAAATCCTAGAGGCTCAACCTCACCATAGGACACCCATATCCTGAGGTTGTTCCCATGCTTATGGTTGGAAGTGGGAGAGCCTAAAAACTCTCCTATAAGGGTGCAATTCCATGCTATAATAGGTCCAATAGAGACTAAACAATGATTGTTATAGCCTTAAAATTCCCATCTAGATGTGCTTGTATAGACAGTTTGTTGATTGGGTTAATGAGTTAGAATATATGCCCATTGACTAACTTTTGGTCTTTTTAGAGAGATTTGGATATGAGATAAAAATCATTACTACATTTGGCTCACATTATCCTCCTAAATTTTCTTAGAGGACTCATCTATTTAAGTGTGAGAGTTGACATCTCATCTCTAGGACTGATGATTCTCCTTCAATGCATGATTGAAGTTGGCTCAATTTGCACACATAAGGACACTGAGATCCTCTTGAGGGATGCATCCAATGAACTATAAATTTCACTCCTGGGACTTGATGGAGATTGAAAAATGGCCATTTTAGCCTTAAAATTCCCATCTAGAAATGCTTTTGTAGATGGTTTGTTGATTAGTCTAATGATTTATAATATATGCCCCCATTGACCAACTTTTGGACTTTTAAGAGAGATTTGGATGCAAGATAGAACTCGTTATCGCATCTCACTTGCATCAATTTAGAGAGAATCCTCATGGGGTTTATTAAAGGTCTTGTCCATAAAAGTGTGGGAGAAAACAAATTATATCTAGCCATCATAGTTCTCTAAAAATTCACAATTAAAGTTTTATCAATTTGTACACTCAAGGACACTGGGATTTTCTTAAGGGATGCATCCGATCAACTATAAATTTCACTACTAGGGCCCAATGGAGACAAAACAACAGTTGTTATACCTTTAAAACACCTATTCAAATATGTATATGTATATGGTATATTTATTAAGCTAATGATGAAGAATATATGCCCTCCATTGACCAAATTTTGGCCCTTTAAGAGAGATTAGCTATGAGAGAAAACTTGTTGCCACGTCTTGCTCATGTCAAGTTAGAGAGAATACTCTTAGGGTTTCTTAGATGAATCATCTATGTAAGTGTGGTAGTTGATGCATTATCTCTATAACTCATAGTTATCCTAAAATTCATGATGGAAGTTGTATTATTTTGCACATGTAGGGACACTAAGATTCTCTTAAGGGATGTGTTTGATCAACTATAAATTTCACTCCTAGGGCCTGACAGTGATCAAACAATGACTATTCTAGTCTTAAAATAACCATATATATGTTGCTATATATATGGTTCATTTATTAAGCTAATAATTCATAATATAGGCCCCTACTAATCAAATTTTGAACCTTTAAGAAAGTTTTGGCTATGAGAGAAATTTTTTTGCCTCATCTCGCTCACGTCTAGTTATAGAGAATCCTCCTAAGGTTTTTGTCAATTTATATTTGTGTTAAGGATATAATGTGAATAAAAAAACAATATTTCTTAATTTATGTGGCTACCACCTTTAGTCTGCAAGTAGACCCTACTGTAGGGACAACCCTGTTGTAGGGATAATAAGAATTATTAACGACACAATCTATCTGAAATTTATTCTTATTATTTTGGTGAAGATTGCTTTGTATATTTTGCCAACTTATTTTGCAAACTTTAAATAAATTGGTGAATATTTACAATGAACATTAATCTAAGGTGATTCATGTTAAAATTTTCAAAAAAAGGAAGCAAGGTAAAGCAAAAATGAAGGTTTGCCTTGGAGTAACAAAGATTATAGACTTCCTTTGGTTATTTTTGATAATAAAGTAAATAAAACTAACATTCATGAGATTATAGTGTTAGACTCAAAATACCATAAATGCAATGGTGATTTTGGGGTGAATGGAATGCATATATCTAAAAATTATGCTTTAAAATAGCTACCTATAACAAATTATGTTAAACACATTTATTTGTAGAGTAGAAGGAAATAAAGAATACATAGAATTTTTTTTTAGCATGTCAAAAATCACAAACTAATAGAATGCATTAAAACATTACTATCATATCTAACCATTATAAAATAAGACCATCTATTATTTTTAAAGCTTGAGAAATATGAAAATATGAAAGTAATGAAATAGTGAACAAATTATAGGAATTCTTCTCTATTTGCATTAATTTCACAAATGTTCTATTCTAAAGTATAATTGAGGGGGGAAACCCTATATATAGGCCCTTTTTCATTCCTAAGATAGTTACATTGGTTAAAATAGAACTGAGTACATGACATCTATCAGTTAGAAAAAATCTTCTCATGTTCTAAAAACCACAAAATATTTGCTATTCAAAAAATGGAATCTTTTACAATATATAGAGAAAACTAGAACATGAAACTCATCAAAGAAAGGAAGCCTATTAAATGGTTATCTCACTTCTAAGGTGTTAATCTAGGATCCTACTAATGTGGATGATGATGAGGTCCCCAATGTAGTAGAATATGAAGAAATTTGAAGAGGGTCCAAAGAGGAAGAATATCCTATGGTGACCATATGTGGCCTGTTGCTTTCCTGCTTCAAAACTTCTATTTTCCCTTTACATGCCTCATAACATCTCTTTTAATCACTATCAATAAAATTAAAATTAATAATAGTTTCTTTCACCAATTTTATGGTGAAACTTGATGTTGCATCATGATTTCTCAAGAGAGGTCCTATAGACTCATTGATAAACACTACATTTTATATTATTTGATTGGCATATGCATCCAAGTCTACCATCTCCTACCCAAAGGTCACCCCTCTAACCATAGCCTATTTATTGAAATTGATAATGAAATTTTGTAATTGGTCTATGAAATCATCCTTGATGATAATGAAACCATCCTTGTTAACAAGGTGTGTGATTTTAACCTCTTTAAGCATAGTTATAACTCTGTCACCCAACTAGGTGAGAGACTAGCCCAAGGATCTCATGTCATCAATCCATTAGTGCAAGGCCTTCCTTCTTCTAATTATTTAGGATTGATAAATTCTCAAATCATCTAAGGTGATCAAGTTTAGTTTTTCAAATTTCTTCATTCTGATCAACTTGACTAAGTTTATTACCTTGTCATCATACATCCCATATGCATACTTTGCCTTATGAATACTATTATAGATTTCATCCCCTTTGCCTTTATACTAGGACATAGTATTCAGTGTATCAAACATGACCTCAACATCCCATTCCACCTTTGTGATAGTCTCCTATGGTAATGTGGCTTTGTGTTATTGTTCTAGATCAGTTTATCTCTGTTGCATTCCTTTTACTAATTATATAGCTACATCACTATATGATTTTAGATTTGAGGAGTCCTCTTCATACTATTTTTTTTGGCTAGGTCTAGATATTTTCTTCTTGGTTAATTCAAATATATTTTATTCTGACTCATACACAATTATCTGATCTAGGTGAGTTACCTTCCTCTTGATTAACCTCTTCATTTCTCCAACCTTCTTGCCAAATTCCAAAGAGACCTGTGGAAGGACTACTATAACCAAATATTGGTTCTCTATTTTAGCCAACTTAATTTATTTTATCCAAAATTTATCTAAAATGATCCCTTAAGGCTGAGTGGATGGAAACAATTATAGAGTTGGTGCCAATCCCTAGAAGTTAGATGTTTGAGAATTAATAACGGAGGTGACCATGATGAAGGTACATCTATGTGATGAAGTGTAAAGTGTTAATTCTACAGATGATGAAGAACTAGTGCTAGTAGGAGCACTTATTGGGAACAAAAGGATTTGAGGCATGAAAATAGTAGGGCTTTTATTTGAAAATGGGGGACCTAGCCTAGGCATAGACTTGGGAAGAATTAGAGGTAGATTGGCCATCAAAAATACCTTAGAAGCAAATGAAACAACAAAAGGGTTGATAGTGGGTAGGGGCACAATCATGGGCCTAATCATAGGTCTCATGAGGGGCGTGTAAGACATTAGGTTCATATGATATGGTGTTGTGGGTTCATAAAATATACCCAAGGGATGGATAATTAAAAACATGAGAGGAAAATAAACACACTCTTGATTAAAAATACATATTTTCTCCTTGAAAAGAAGTAGGGGAGGCAAAATTGGTGCTAAAGTTATTGGTGTTGTATTAGGTGGTGTTAATACCTCCATCGAAGATGAATTAGGCACCATTAATGACTCTGTTGATGTTGACTTAACACTTTGTATATGCAATGGGGTGTTGGATATTTTTTCTAAAATAAAAACTTACTCAATATGATTCCTAGTGTTAGCTCTCTCCTTTTCCAAAGTATGAGACAATGCTTACAATATCCTCCAAAAAAGCTGAGGATTAGTTGGTCTTTCCTCTTAAGTATTAGAAACATGAACTATGTATGTAGATGATTCTACCTAAGCATATTTAGGCTTGAAGACTTCATAAAATCCTACATATTTTAACCTACCCTTAACCTATAGGACATTGGCTTCCTTCAATCTCTACTTCACCTCTTAGTCATTGGCTGCATTGATGTAGAACCTATCCTCATCTTCTAGTTCATGATGGTAGGTGATGCTTAGGACTACCCTATGTATGATGCAATGTTTGAAATTTATATTCTCTAGGTCTTATTTATTGCTAGAATCTCTTTCTAAATTAACAGTAAGCCTTTGTTTGGTAGAAACAATAATAAAGTTATAGTTTTTAATTTTAAACCAACCAATGTTAGATAGTTAAGGATGAACATATCCTCTCTTTTTGTTTTTCAACAATCCATGCACCCATGTGAGTAATTGAAAGGTAATTTCTTGTTCAACCAACTTATTTAGAACTATAGTGGGCAACTCAAGGAGGGATATTTTAATTCCAACTATCCTCACCACTATTTAATTTGGGTAGTACCATTAGGATCCCAAGGTGTTCAATGTTGCTCAAATTTATTCTGATAGTTTAGACATGAGCCTCTCATGGATTTCAATATACACAATAAGGTATAAATGTTCAACAATTTCCCTCATCTCCTTTTTATACTCTTACACTCTTCCCTTCGAGAAGGTATGAGGCATGGTCTATTTCATATTGGGGTCTTAATTGGTAAACTATGGGAATTTTTGGGTGGCATAGATGGTATCCACTAGGTAGGACATCATGTATAAATGATCCCCCTAGTTGGCCATGACCATTTTGATCTATGCTTCCAAGTTATAAGATATAATTTCCCCTAGAGGGGGAGTCTTTGCATCATCTATTATCATAGATAGAAGTGGAACCCACTTATCATCTATATGGCCTATGTCTTTAGCCCCATGTAACTAATTCATCATAGCCATTCCCATTCATACTCTTTCTTGAATTGGGTTATGGGGATTTGGATGATTTCTATTTTACATAAAAATTTCCCCTTAGTCTCATCCTAGTCTCTCAAAACATCCCTAATGTCATGTGTTTGGAGCCACCGAGTTACAGTTTCCTGATTGTATATAATCTCTAGTTTGGGTAGATCATAATAAGTCTAAAAGGCTAGTTTTTCTATGAAATCAATGTCTTGACCCAAATTCAAAAACTTAATCATATCGTTAACACACCTAGAATGAAGAAACATGTGGTAGACTAAGTATATGTAGGGGAGTACCTCTAGGTTAGATTCCTCCTTATAAAATCCTATAAATTTAAGCACCATAATGTCTAATATATCATATGCATCATTAAATCCTTCTTCATCATCACTATCTTGGTCCATAGTCTTTTCTACTTGGTAGAATAAATCATTGTAGTGTTTGTCTTCAGTGGCCAATGCAACAAAGTTGAAGTTGGTGTCCCTTAAGATGATATTTGTCCTATAGGAGTAGAGGAATATAAATTGTTACTACTTGATGGCTTTAGATGTTTCATCTTTGACCATGGTTTCAATTTTTGTGACTGATGATCTTGTAGATTTCTTTAATGGCAAAGGAATGTACAAAAGTCTTTAGGAACTTCACAAAATGCTTTGAAATTCTTTAGCAGGTAACCATTGAATGTGAACCTAATTCTTTGAGATAGAAAGCTTTAAACTCTAAATTCAAAATTTGAAACTAAAAATATGAGTCATAAATTACAAGATTCCTTAATTCACTTTGATTTAAATCCTGGGTTGAAGTTCTATTTTGAGAAATCATCTAATCCCTGCCATCACTTTGTCCATTGGCCTATCATCATAGGCTTGAATTTTTTACTAAAGTGACTTGGTGATGTAGAGGCATGGGGATAAGTCATCAAACCATCATCTCAAACTTTGGGTCCTATCAAAGGTCACATCCAATGTTTTGATTTGTCTTGAATCTTCTTATTCAATCAAGCTCTTCCTTTGACTCTTTAGGATTAAAATATCTTTATTGAGTAATTATTATTTGTACCCTTGAGTAACACATTATTTATGTTAATTAACTCTATCCTTATAATCACCACTAACCCTTTAACTCCTTATATGCATCTCATTCACAACCTCTTTCATATACTTGCACTAGTTTGTTACTATTCAAGCTCCATATGTCTCAAAGACCAAATATTGGATTAGTTTGTTATGGATTCCATTTTAATTATTTAATAGTCTCATGGTGTCATACCAAACTTTTTAAAATTCATTTATAACCATCAAACCCAAACCACCACTCATTTCTACTTGTCTAGCTCTCTACAAATTTATTAGGCTTGTAGCCCTTTTTCTAGGATTTCCATTTACTTCTCCATATCTAGGCACTTTTTTTCATAATAATTATATTTATATAATCCATTAATTCCATTTTAGGTGTGTATAAAATATCATTACTTTAAACCACTCCTATCTATGAGAAATTGCCCTTCTTTAAGGCCTAATTAGCCCTATATCCATCACAGTTATCCAATTATGTACCTGTGGGGTATGTACAAATTTGAAACCATAGTAGTATATTATACCACATTTAATTTGACCATATAAAAAAATTTCATGAATTTATAATGGTGGAAACTCCTTTTATAGGTAAAACCCTAATTTTAGGGTTTTTATATCTTGCACAGGGATGAGAGCTTTATAAATTCCATATTTGGAGTTGTAAGTTGTTTCAATGGAATAAACAAAGTTTAAAAACCTATTTTAATCTCTATAAAATATTACAACAAGTTTGAGTCCTTATCTTAACCATTCCACCTTAAAATATCAAAATCTCAATTGATTGTAACCATGTGTTGACTGTGCACAATAGGGTATATGCATTCAAGAGTTTCAAGGACTCCTTCTCAAGGGTTTCCAAAATTTAAAAATGTTTTTATACCTATTAACAACCTAAAAAATCATTCCAATCAATATCCTACTCATTTTATATAATAAATGTCTTTCTTTGTAATTGGAACTATGCATGACATGACATCTTATAGGCCTAAATAACAATATAAGAAGTTTCATCAACTTTGAGTTTATTACACTTATTTAGGAATTTAAAGATATATTTTATGTTTAGTAATAATATCAAGACCCAAGTCATAAATTAAAACTTTAACAAGATTAAGGAAAGGTCTTAACTTACAAAATATAGTGACAATGCACTCAAATAGGGCTTTTCTTGTGACAACAGAGACATTTCTCCTTTGTAGCATGCACACTTGGTTTCACTACTCATTGGATGAAAATAAATACTTAAAAACCCATGATATCACTTTAAATTCTCTATCTCCATAAATAGACTAACTAAGCATTGAGGATTAAACATTTGTTTCCACTTCTTGACCAACATACAATAGGGTATACGACATACACTGCCTTTCTCTGAGTTTCTTTATGTTAGTGTGCTTTCTCAACCATTTAATAATTTATAAGGTTATTATATACAAATAACATACACCATATAAAATATTTCATATATCCACTTCAACAATGATTCAACTCCTTCCTTCTTGAGTGTATTCTACAGTCCCTCCTCAAAACTTGCAGATACACACACAAGGTATTTGCATTTGTAAAGCCTTTAAGGCTCATATGAAATAAATGTGAATATACAAAGAAAAGTAAATGAACTTGAATTGGAATCAATTACATCAAACACTTATCTTATTCAAATGAATCTAAATTCATATAAAAATAATCCATAGAGGGTTTGATCAATTTTCTTGAGAGGTGAATCCATTTTTCCTCATGGCTCATTGTTCCTAACTCTTGGTGAATTTTCCCAACTCTATTCCTCTCTCTGTTATGCCAAACCACTTAAAATTTTATTTTTATGACATTTCAACATGGGTTTTCATTTGGTTACATCAACTTCCTTCCATAACTAACTTCAACATGGAATTCTTGTAGTCACCTTACTAAAACATGTTTCTAATCTCAGGACTTAAACACGCATGACTTAGAACACCTTTTACAATATTTATTGAACCTTGACACTAATATTCCTTCTTGACCACCTTTGTATCATGATTGGGCCATTCTATACTTAGTGACAACATTTAAATTTTAAAATTATTGGTTTTGGAGGGAAAACTCCAAACACTCCCAATACTCTCACTTAAGAATATTTAGGTATCCAAATGACCTTGAAAACATGAATGGACCTTGAAAGGTCTCTTTACACACACTAACACTAAAAAATTTGACCTATTTGACTCTTGAAGACAAAAATGCAAAAGGGATGTCTTCTTGTTTGGAACATCACTTGGATTTATAACTACCAAAACAAACCCCATCGACATTTTATTTCCACCTACAACTGATGCTTTAAAAATAACTATACACTACCTAAGTGTCATACTTGACACATACTCAACACTTGGTTCCTTTTTCATGTAATTTATCCTTCTATTTCAAATATTGGACTATTCATGTGGACTACATGACACTTTACCAAGTGTCATCTTTTGATTTGACTGCTCTCATCTAGTGTTGCATGGATCAACCCCTTTTATCATTTAGTTGATGTGGCCTTGGGACCTTTACTAGTTTTCCAAGTGGCAAGACCTCATTAGCTTGTGCTATCATGGGTATTTATTGTATGAAACTTCTAATGGAATTGACTGCTATGATACTTCACCAAGTGTCACTTTTTGATTTGATCACGTAGTCACTGGGTTTCATGACTTCTTTGGATAACACTATTGCCATGAGATAAGGGTCCACATGTCCTCAACCTATTGATCCCAACTATTAGGTGGCCTCCACATATCACTATCTATCCAAGATTTAGTGATTAACTTCTATGTGTCATCTTATAATGTAATTGAAGTATTATGAGATTAAAACATTACAATTTAACTATGGGGGGTGTGGGGATGTGACTAAGTTATAAGTGGCATGCTGTGATAGGGTCACTTTGTTATGAGGATTTAGAAGGTAGTTGAATCCTTAGAAGGCCACAACTAGGAACCATATGGAATATACTCCTTGAATTTAAAACACCATGAACGAGTGCCAAGTGACACACTATGATTGAAACATTGGGTCACAAGCCTTGATCATCATCTCTTTGAGCTTGAAATGCCATGAATGAGTGCTAAATGACACATTGTGATTGGGTTGTGGGGTTGTAATACTTTTTAAAAATAATATCTTTGGAGGGCCATGAATTTGTGCTATGTGGCATGTTCTAATTGATTCATAACTTATTCATTAATTAGAATGCCATGACTAAATGATAAGTGGTAGGCTCACATTAGATCGTGGGGTCATAGACTTTTTCAAAGGCTAAAGGTATGTGACAACATTTAGAACTTTGTGTGGCTGAGTGACTAGTGCATACAACATTGACGTGTGTCAATTAAATCTTTGATTGCATTGGGTTCCTACCAAATTAAAAGGCAAAAAAATAGTAAATTATGAGATAAAATAAAAGGGACAAGTCTAAATTTGTAAAATTTGAGTACAAAATCCAACTTAGACCCTAGTCTAGAACTTAAAATCAAGGTACATCATAGTATTGAATACAAATTTTGACATAGATAAAGTTAGACCTTGACTCAAAAATATTAATTAACTTTGATTGAGTTCTAAGGATCATACCTTGGGTCTTTAAACATAACCCCTCATAATAATACTTCTAAACAAGCCAAAGCATTATAAATGTTAGCAAATTATTTATCAATGAAATGTTTAAAAGTACTTTGTTAATTATTTATCGTGGAATAACATGACTTCAAATCTTTAAAGACATACAAAGGAGGTCTTAGTCATGTGATGTCAATGGTAAGGTATTTCCTTGGGTGAATGATCCAAAATTTTCATAGTGTCCCCATTTTTAGGAAAATGGGGCATGTTGATCTCAAAAAATGGTAACCTCTACATGAAATATAGTAATATGTTATAATTTAGATATCCTGGTTTAGAATATAATCATCAAGTAGTCATTCCTTGGTAGATGTAACAAATATTAGAATTGGTTTTCTAGAACTAACAACTTTCCACTTGAAGGATTAAAGACTAAAAAATTGAAAACCATTCATACTATGTGTGTGCTTTGAATTTATTGACCAATATGCCTTTGGGTTTCAAAATTAGTGGCTTCAAACTTCATGACCTTGAACAGGGGTTCTATGTAATTACTTTTAGATATATATAAATATGCTCAACTTTTAAGGGGAGGGTCTGGGCATTGCTTTGCTGCCATCTAGGCATCTATATTAGAATTTAGAGATCCTAGTTTAGAATATAATCAAGTAGTCATTCCTTGGTATATGCAAAAAATATTAGAATTGGTTTTCCAGAACTAACAACTTTCCACTTGAAGGATTAAAGACTAAAAAATTGAAAACCATTCATACTATGTGTGTGCTTTGAATTTATTGACCAATATGCCTTTGAGTTTCAAAATCAGTGGCTTCAAACTTCATGACCTTGAATAGGGGTTTTATGTAAGTACTTTTAGATATATATAAATATGCTCAACTTTTAAGGGGAGGGTCTAGGCATTGCTTTGTTGCCATCTAGGCATCCATATTAGAATTCAGATATATTAGTTTAGAATATAATCATCAAGTATTCATTCCTTGGTATATGTAAAAAATATTAGAATTGGTTTTCCAAAACTAACAACTTTCCAATTGAAGGATTAAAGACTAAAAAATTGAAAACCATTCATACTATGTATGTGCTTTGAATTGATTGACCAATATGCTTTTGGATTTCAAAATCAGTGGCTTCAAACTTCATGGCCTTGAACAGGGGTTCTATGTAAGTACTTTTAGATATATATAAATATGTTCAACTTTTAAGGGGAGGGTCTAGGCATTATTTTTCTGTCATCTAGGCATCCATATCCCTGATAGAGATACCTTTGGCTCCACTCTAGGCCTTACTCCACTATTAGCTAGGCATCCATAACCCGGATGGGGGTTACCCGAATCACCTTCAAAGGAATGTGGCTTATAGTGTCAAGTCTATTTCAACTTGATACACATATACTTTTATTTTTTTTGCAAAACCTTCAAGGTTGGGAACCAATTTATTGGCTAGGTTTTAAGGTATTTAAGGACTTTTTCTCAAGAACCATTCACTCTTAGTGACTGAATTATACCCAAATAATCTTATGATGAGATATTAAGTGCCCATATATATATATATAATTTTAAGACTTTTATTTAGTTGAATTCATACTTATTAGAATTGGATTACAAATCATAATAAAAGCACAAACTCTAGGAAATGACAACTTCAAAATTAGACTCTTCTAATTTTCCAAATCAATACATAGTGTAGTCTCTCACTTTGGATAGCCATCTATCAAGATGTACATGGGTTTCAATACTTTAATTATTCAAATTTCAAAATTTGGGAAAAATGTACTATAAACATGGGACCCTACACAGAGGGCTTATTGCTATGTTACAACACACCACAACTAAACTAAGGAAAGAAAATAATTGAAAGAAAACACACAATAAGAAATCAAAATATAAAGGAAACTAATCTACCCCTACCTACTACTAAACTAAACCAATTCATAGTCCTTTGGTGAGGGTGCAAGGGGCAGTCAAGAATTAGTGCTTCAAATATTGTTTGTTTATTGGTAGAGTTAATTCATTTCCTTGTAAGTCTTTTAGTCTGAATGTGTTATCACCAAGTATCTCTACAATTTAATATGACCTGATCCAAAGGGGCATGCATTTTTCATACTGGCCTTTTTTCTCATGGCATGAATTTGGACCAATGACCTTCAACTAGGATTTTGACCAATCTATAGCAAATATCACAATTTGGCCTAAAAACACTAAAACATGTTAAAAGATTTAAACCTATCATAATCAAGTGCCTATTTTAGCCAATGTATCAATAAATGAGGCAATGCAATGCAATGTGCACCAATTGCCAAGATTTGCACCAAAGTTGAATAGTCATGTTTAAGGATAATTAATTTGAATCATGAGCCTAATTAAGAATTCCATGGAGATTTTTGAATATTTCTTTTTAGAAATTGATATTGAATATCTACATCATCAAATGACATCATTTCTTAAAAAGACATCCCTAGGCCATAAAGGCATAAAATATTAGGATTAAGCCCTCCCATGCCTCATTAAGACCTTTCATGCCTTATTAAGACCTTTCATGCCTCTTTATTACCTCTCTATCCCAAATATTTATGAGGGAATTTATTTAATTTGGACTCTAAAATTAAATGTATTCTTCACCACTCATCTTCATATTGAGATGGATGGTTCAAGATCAGTCTGATCATTTTGCAAATCTATAAATAAGAGGCATTACCTATTAATTTTTAAGCTTTCTTGGTGTAAAATTATAATACACAAATAATTTCAAAATCTCTTGAATATAATGTTGTAATGCCCCATTTTTGAGAGAATATTCACACAAGCCAAAGCCAAAGTTTCCAAGAGGAGATGAAGGTATCCACACTCCATTGATATAGATCTCTTGAAGCACAAGCTGAGCAAACCAAAGAAGGATCCTTTTGGAGACATCAAGGATTTGGTAAAAAAATTAGTGTTTTGTGTTCATATTTCTCATTTCTTTCCATTTATGGTTGTGTTTTCAAATGGTTTTTTCTCACTAAGCTCCCCCTAGTGACTAGGCCTAGAGATTGTATGCTTATTAGTGTGTTTATTTCATTTTGTTTTCATTTTGGAACTAACATGATACTAACCATCCTCTCTTGAGTCAAATTCCTAGTCTACATAATGATATTCTTGATGGGACCTAACATCACAAATTTAGTCAAATAACACCTATAATCAAAATAGTAACCATTTTCATGCAAGTACTTGGGGTGTGGAAGCAAAGAAGGTAAAAATTTGAGCTAAAATTCATTTTTTCTGGAAGTTAGTTTTGTTCTCTGTCACAATCCCACCACTAATATAGTAGTGATTTTGTGACCCTAAACAATGTTTTTGTTGACCCAAAAAACATTTTTGTTGACTTGAACAATTTTTTTGTCATCCCAAATAGTGGGATTATCACCTTGACCCGAACAACACTTTTGTAACCCTGAATAGTGAGATTGTTGACCTAAACATTTGTTTGTCATCTTGAATAGTGGGATTGTCACCTGGACCTGAATAGTGATTTTTTATCCCTGAATAGTAATTTTATAGCCCCAAACAAAAATTTTTTAGCCCTAAAAAACATTTTTATAGCCCTGAATAACATTTTTGTCACACTAACCCAAATAGCAGGATTATCAACTCAAATAATGGGATCATACTATGGAGTAGTGGGATTGACTGTGTAAGACCTAAGAGATCATTTTTCAAAGTTATTTATCTCATTTGGAAAAATGTTTCAAGGCTAAACAACGTACTAACTTTTTCCTTATAGGACCAACTTGAAAATTTGCTAAATCTTGCTTTTTAGACCTCTTTTAAATGTTTAAAATGAACTAGGAATCATTTATTTGGGGTTAAAATGAAAACTTAGACATTTACTTAAATGATTTTAATAATTTTTATTTCAAATTTTATGAGTTTTTACATCTTAAAGCCAAGGGGATAAAAAACATCACCACACATTTCATTTAGTGCTTTAAAATTGAACACACTTCAAGTTTTTTGTAAAGTTGTTATCATTATTTGTTTAGATTAGATTTGTTTGAGAAAACAAGGAGTTGTGCATGGATGCTCTCCTATCCATCCCCTTTAGGGAAATTTTGGGATAAAAAATGCCTACTTTATTGTAAAGTGACTTAGTCCAAAGGCATAGAGAGAAGTTGTGAAGGCTCTCCCCAAGACTCACATGGCTTGGGTGACCTAGAAATAACCTTTAAAGTTTTTTTACTTGGTCTTTTAAATTCATTGCATTTTAGCTTGTCAGGGGGACTTCATTACCTCCTATGAGTTCTTTAGGGAAGATTTTACCTAGGGTTCCATCTCCCAGCATCATCTTCAACCCTTCTTTATGGGGGGGTATATAAATTGAGATCACTCGACTGGGACTGATAGTTTGAATGGTTAAAGCATCTCCTATCACTAGGACTAAGCCTAAGAGGTATGAGAACATTAAACATTGCACCACATTGAGTGAATGATGAATGTAGTGGTTGTGAAAAAGGCTAGACCTTTTTATAACAAGCCAAGTTCCATGGACCCAATTAACTTATTTATTCTCTTACATTTTGAGATGAAAGTCTTATGCATCTAATACATCTAGAATGATAAAAAACCAATTAGTTTAGTTAACCTTACTTTACCATACCTTATCAGTTTAGGACTTAAGATGATTAGTTAGTTGGTTTATCTTTATCTTAGGTTACTTGGTTTTTGTGTGGAGTCAAAACTTGGTGTTAACAAAAATGACATGACCAAACACATTATCTCCAAATTTATTTGAACAAGGAGGCATTATGCTGCCCAAGTGAAAAACATATTTTTCCTTGTTCAAATTCATCATCATACACTTTATGTCATATCTTTCAATTTGGCATAGTGATGCTACCCATTTGAGTCTAGACCATTTGCCATATTTTATTTAAGACCCTCATTGATAGTTTAAATTCAAAATTGGACTCTTCCAAGTTTTAAAGACTGATGTGTTAAATTAGGTTCATCACTTTGCACTTGACTTGTTTTAACTTGAGTTAAATTCCCAATTTGAATTGAGGGACATTTTTATACTCATCATCTTCATCATTTGGTAGGACTCAAGTCATCTTGTGTATCATTCATGCTTTGAGTCTTAGGCCACATATTGTACTACCCATCTTATTTTTACCATTTGTTTTGAGTCCATTTGATATCACACTTATGCCTTAGATATTTGTCAAAATTTGTGTGTGTGTATCATTTGAGTTGAGGAGAGGAGTGTTATGCTGCCAAAATTATGTTGAAACCATTTTTTACCTTAGAGTCTTGAAACAAGCATTTATCACAATTTTTGAGAATTTTTGCATGGTTACACTAATCAAATTATTTTGAAACTTATTTCATAGACCTCTTTGCATAAAATCCAAGTTTTTCCAAACTCCAAACAATTTGAGTGTCATTTATAAGTTTTTGTCTAGCATGGTTACGTCGTTCACCTTTGTTTAGCTTATTTGTCAAAAGAGCCTAGTTTGTGCCATTATTTGGGAGAAAATAAATTATCTCCAAGTGCCTTTTGTTTCATACCTCATACTTATTGACCAAGTTTATATCCAAGAGTCAAATGCCTAGTTTTTGTTAGAAGTGTTTCAAATCTATTAAATTAAATATCTTATCTTTTAAAGTCTAGTTTTTGATGTCGTTTGGCAAAAAGTCCTAGCACATGTTTTATTTGAGCCTAGATTTTGACATAATCTTTAGCCAAAACACCTAGAAAATTTTATTTTTCCTATATTAGACTGATTTGAAACACTTTGACCTAGAATTTGGCATTTTGATTTTTGGTCCATCTACTTGACCTTTTTGTATGAGACATGTAACGTTAAATATTTGACGTTAAATTTTTTTTATCACAATTAATTACATCAACCTTTTTGGATATATATATCCATCATTTTGACTAGGTTAGACCAAGTTTTAACCTATTTTTAGACATCACTTTTTTAGAGTTTTTTGAAATCTATTCCCTTTTTACCATGAAACATTTACTATGGATCTCAACATGTCTTCCTACACTCGTAGTGGCCTCATATATACTTTAGGATTTAGTAATGTAGTTACACAAAAAGAAATGGTTCAATACCCTTATGTGGACAATGTTGCTTATAATATGGATGCTTATCCATATTATAAATCTCAAATATGGTCATAAAACCAAAACCCATTGGCTAATTACTAGTAAATATGCCTCCTTACTTAGAGTAGGATCAAGAACAAAAAGAGTAGTATTTAGCTTCAGTACCTACAATTGAGGAACCAATTCCTCAAAAACCATATCATGTTACTTCACCATCCATGTATGATACTTATCTCTTTGAGCATCACTTGTTGGAAAATAAGGATGAAATTTTGGTTAGGGTTATAGAAGTAGGGGCTAACTTTCCAATAGACTTCCGCCACAAAAATTTGTCGTCTAGTAAGAATGCCTCTTAACATAATTTATAATCAACAAGCTTCTTATAGCAATCCTTTAGCTCTATTCCAAATGACGTATCAAGACCCTATTATGCTTGTTAAAGGCAAGGACCCCATGGATTATCACTTTTTACAAATACAGACATCATACCAAACTTACTTGAACCTAGTGCATAATTTTAACTAGATAACCATGTCAAAAAGGCCTCTTATAAACTTAGTTAGTTCAATAGGAGTGTTAATAGAATTAACTAGTCAAGATAATTAGGGTGTAGACCCATTCACATAGAATACTTTGATCAACAACTTATTTCCTACTCTAACCATTGAAGAAGTGTCTTTTACTTTTATGCAGAATAGTGAGCAAAACCTAGTGGATAATGCACGAGTAATGTCTAATCCAAACCAAAGTGGTGTAAGTACACAAATAGCTATTCCAAAAATAGGTGTACCTTTGGTAAACACCATGAGTGGCTCTTAAAATTAAGGAGTAGGAGTTTTTATGTCCCAACCTCAACCAACTACTACCACTAATCCTCAACCATCTACTTCTTCAAGCACTCAATGAACAAGGTTAGGTATCCAACCAGTGATAGATGTTGAATCTCCAAAATGAATCTACTTCCCAACTAGGATTTATACAATAAATAGGTTTGAATGTTCCTCAAGTATTTATTAGGAAACCTTTGCCTTTTGTGTAGAATGTGCCACTAGTTTAAAGATAGGGTCTTAGTTCATACGTACCCCCTCAACAATATGGTTTAATTAGTCGATAACATGTCCCTATTCAACCTCAACAAGAATAATATAGTTATATCCCTCCATCTCAACCTCAAAATCCCCAAAATCAAACCTATATATCTAATCCCAACTAAAATATTTCACAACCACAAATGTAATTTTAACAATTGCATTTTAATCCACACATGTGTATTCCTAGTCCACTCCCCAACTAAACCAACACACCCTAGAAAATACCTCCATCATACCCCAAGCAAAGTGCTCCACTTGTGACTGCTCAATCATTTACCCAGGCCAATGTTTTGCCTCAATCCAATATTCCATCCAATTTCCTAGCCAAAGAACTATAACAAATGAAGGATGCAATTACTACCATCTAAGTTAAGAAACAAACTAAATATTTTAAGTTGGATGACATGTGTTCTTATCCATTTAACATGGAGTTCTTGTAGATAACATTTACTCCAGGATATAAACCACCAAAATTTGATAAATACAAGGGGAAAGGTGACCCTAAGGCTCATTTGACCAAGTTATTTATTGCATGATAGCTAGTGGCTTATACCTTTTGTTATTATTCCCAATGAGTCTAACAGGACAAGCTTTGGAGTGGTTATTAAAGTTACCCAAGAATTTAGTATTTGATTTTGATGATCTTTTAGACAAGTTTATGCAACACTTTTCATATAATCTCAAACATGAGATTTCATTGGTTGACTTGATGCAAGCCACGCAGAAGGTCGATGAGAATTTTGAAAGTTATCTATAGTGATGGAGAAAGCTTGCAAGTTGATTCACCTATAGTTTACTAGATAAACAATTAGCCACTGTGTTTACCAAAAATTTTCATAGTGAGATATCCTATCATCTAGAACTGTAGTGTGTACATACCTTTAAAGAGATCATTAACAAAAGTTTATTGATCGAGTGATCCATTATAAATAAATAGATCATTAAGCTTACCTCATCCAATCAAAATCAAGGTACCAATCTAAGAAATGGCCAAAACCAACATCTAGTCCATGTATAAGCATCACAACCAGCATAGGCTAATAATAATGATAGACCAAGGCAATTCAACCTTAATAAAAATGTTATTGGAAATCAAGTAATAGAGTTGAGACATGTTAAAATGGTGAAAACACCATCCACTCAACCCATGACACATATGCAAATTACTCCTAACCCACAACCATTTCAAAAAACATAGGAAGCATAACAACCTAGGTCTGTGCAACAAATGCAACAACCTTTACCATTACAAACTCCTCTTCCAAGGAGAAGAATGCTTACTCATCACATTTTTAGTGATCTTGGAGAGCTTATTAAGTTTGTGTTTTGAAATCTCACCACCACTAATCTTATTAGCTAGCCTATACCAAAACATTATCCTCAGGTCATCCCTTATCCTTATTGGTACCATCAAAATGAATTCTATGAATATCATTGGGTTAATAGGAATAATTTGTGTCATTTTGTGAAAATTAAAAAATTGATTAAAAATATGTTAGATAATGGGGAGATAACATTGGATGGTGGTGATTCCACTTCCAATTAGACCCTTGAAATCTATCAAAACCCCTTCCCCCAACATAATAACCAACTATAATAAAAACAAAAGTAATAATGACCAGTGTAACACTAACAACAATAGTTTCAATAATAACTAATGCTGAACCACTAGAATCACAATTAGTGTCCAAGTAATGGACACAACCAAGGTCATAATGACAACAACCAATAGACCTACCATGCAATTTCACATGACTATAATAGGTTTGTAGGTCATATTGCAAAAGGTCATGTTAATACCATCTCTATCAATCTAAAACCAAATACCAATCAATCACAACCTTTGATAAACAATGCCAATCCACCAACTCACATTGATAATACTTCCTTTACTTGGAAATAGATATAGACATACCAACATGTAGGGATTACTAATTTTTGACCCTATACCTATAACTCATCATTACCTTGTGACTACACACAACTGCACCAGTAATCAAGACTTATCCTATCTGGTCCCCCAACATCACCAACATTTATTAGCAATCATGGTCCTATGTTTAAACCTAATTATGAAATAAAAAATTAGAGGTTAAAGATCACTAGCCTAGGCCCATATCTATCTACCACTTCTCCCATCACCCAACCAGCTATTCGACCCTAGAATAATCCATTTAACATTCACCAAGAGAAGAAATTTGACATTGTGGAATAATTCCAAGAAATGCTCGCACAAATATCCATTTTAGATTTGTTACATATGTCAATAATCCAAAAGGATATTTTGAATGAGTTCCTTATCTAATCCAATATCCCCTAATAAATTCTAAAATTTGGTTAGACACCTAGCTCCAACCCAATAAGTCACTTTCAACCAAAGTGATATGTCATCCCTTGGCCCATTACATAACAATCCAATATACATTGAAGTTTGCATAAAGTGGTAGAAAGTGAAATGTGTCCTTATAGACAATGGATTAGGTCTAAAAATAGTGTCTCTAAAGCTCATCAAGCTTATCGGGTACACTATGGTAGATATTCAAGCAAAAATAATAACCATCAAAGCCTATGATAATTAAGAATGAGAATCACAAGGCACCATTTATTTAGTAGTTATCCTTGGGCCCTTGACCCATGATACACTTTACCATGTGCTAGATCTTAATTTGTCATATAATATGCTTTTGGGAAGACCTTGGTTACATGAAATTCATGCACTAATGTGTCATGTTTTCCCATTCATGTACCAATGTATACAAGCACAAAAAACACCTAGAGGTTGAGTTTAAGAGTTATAAATATTATTCTGGCATGAATATAGTGTCCAAACAAGATAAGTGAAAGACCATACTCCTTAATTTGTTAGAGGATAAATGCATTGATCCTAATACCCTTGATTCCCTTTCTCACATACTACGTCCTGAGATATCCAACCATTATACCATCTCATCCAATAGCCTAAGAGAGTATTTAACCCATGATACCTTTCATATTGAAAATATTCCACATAACCCAAAATCCTTTGGAAGACCTAAAGCTAATCCACTTCATCTAGAATGGCAACAAAAGGGTAAAGATAAAGGACTTGTCATGTTTATACCAACATCTAGCCTATAACAATACCCTCTTGAAGGGGATGAATCATGGTTGTACAATGACAACTAGGATAATTTTTATGAGAATGCAAAGTATACTATTCTGAATAGGATCATGAAAAATCACATCAATGAAGGAGGAGACCTATGACCAAATCAACAAGGATCACTCAAACCAATTTCCATGACCAAATATAAAGGGATGAATGGAATTGGATTTAAAATGCCTAGGGGTGACCCCATATACCTTACTCATGTTCTATCACCATTGACTAGTGATGAGGATGTTGATAGTGAAATAGAGTTTAAATATAGCCTTTTTTATGACCTATCTGAGACTAATCTATTTGACACCCATTCCATTTGTACCCTTAGACTAATCATTCATCATAACCCATTTCTATTATATTATCCCCAACTAATAGACTGGGACCAAAAAGAGTACAATGTGCCTATTGATTAGTTTCAAAATGATGAGGCTTTTTGTGATTTTATTGGCCTTAGAGACAATGTTCTATTGGAGGACCATAAATTAGGGTTCTCAATCAAGTTAGATCTTGAAGCCTATTTTAGACAGCAGATGAAAACCCTTAGCCAAAAGTAAATAATTAAAACATTGAGGTCCTAAAGTGAAAACTTCTTGGAGGTGATTTTTGACCAAGGAAAAAGTAAATAAAAAGGCCAGTCTAGTGGTGAAAACCTAGTTTAGGCACCATTAGACGGGGGTGTTCAACCTTCTTCAAACATAGCTCAGGAGACGACCAATAATGAACTTCTCTATGAGTCTAAGTTCATTTTTGAAGAAAAAAAAACTTTTGATCGAATCATTTGGGAATTTCCAATAGTTTTTGTTACATGGCCAAATCTCCCATTGAGGGACTCTGATTTATCATGCCTAGGCAAACTCAAAGAGCCAGTCCTACTAGAGGATTCTAATGTTGATAATCAATTCAAATCTTTGCCCACTATCCTTAAAGATGATTTAACCCTTCTAGTGGAAGATATGACAAAGGTTAACATCAAATCCACAGATGACCCAAAGTGGATTAAACTAGTTGCATCCCTTACGAGAAGGAGCATGAAGTATTTACATCCCTTTTAAGGAAATTTATTGACATCTTTGCATGGGCCTATTCTAATATACCAGGTTTGGACCCCAACTTTGTTCTACACCACCTTGTGGTCAATCTTGATGCCAAATTAGTAAAACAAAAGTTGTCACAAATGCATCCTCACATTGTTATATTAGTGAAGAAAGAGTTGGAAAAACTCTTAGAAGCAGGATGTATTCAATCAATTAACTATTTAGAGTGGATCTCCAATTTTGTGCTAGTTAGCAAAAATTCAAAAGGGATCAAAATATATATTAATTTCCATGATATAAACAAAGCTTTCCCTAAGGATGACTTTCCATTGTTAAACATTGAAATGATAGTCAACTCCATAATGGGTTATGAAATGATTTCATTAATGGATGGCTTTTTAGGGTATAACCAGATCAAAATAGCCCCAGAAGACCAACATAAAATAACATTCACCACTCCATGGGGAACATTCTATTATCAAGTTATGCTATTTAGTCTTAAGAATGTAGGGGCCACCTATCAAAGAGCCATGACCATCATATTTCATGATATGATGAATGACATTATTAAAGACTATGTCGATGACATTCTTGGCAAATCAAAGACGGTCGATCATCCAATAATGCTACACAAAATATTTGCAAGACTGCATGAGTACAAAGTCAAAATTAATACTAATAAATGTGTCTTTGAAGTCATATCAAGAAAATTTGTAGGCTTCATTGTGTCTCATTGAGGCATTAAAGTTGATCCAAACAAAATCAAAGCCATAATAGAGATGAAACCACCAAATAATTTGAAGTAGCTCTATAGTTTGCTAGGCAAGATCTTTTCTATCTGATGCTTCATATCACAATTAGATGATAAATGCCATCTTTTTATGCATCTTAATAATAAAGGAGTCACATTTCACAAGGATGATCACTATTAGACAAATTTTTAATAGTTAAAGGACTATCTAGTGAATCCACCTATTTTATTGCCTCCTATGCCAGGAAAGCCATTTTTATTATATCTATCCACTACTGATAATGCCCTAGGGGCACTTGTGGCTAAGCATGATGATAATGGAAAAGTATATACTATGTACTATTTAAGATGTACATTGGTCATTTATGAACATAATTATATGCCCATAGAAAAATCTTGTTTAGCCATGGTCTTCATAGCTCAAAAATTATGCCATTACATGTTAAACAATAAGACCACGGTTCTTTCAAAACTAGATCCACTCAAGTATTTACTATCTAAAATAGATTTGTAAGGCCACATGGCCAAGTGGATCATGCTTCTAAGTGAATTTGACATTAATTACATCAACTAAAAATCCATTAAGGGGTAAGTTCTTGTAGATTAGCTTGCTAAAGCACCCCTTGCTGATACAGAACCATTAACATTCTAATTTCCTAATGAATCCATAATGACCATGATTGACACACCTCTTGGGGAGAAACATTGAAAGATATATTTTGATGGATAATTCATAGCACATAGATCAGGGGTAGGCCTTTTATTTATTATACCATAGGGGGATCTAATCTCTAAATCATTCAAGATCAACTTTCTTTATACCAAAAACATGACCAAATATGAAGCACTTATTACAGGACTTCACCAAGTGGTATAATATAACATATCTCATCTCAAGGTTTATGGTGATTCTTAGTTAATCATCAATCAGGTTATAGACCACTTTCAGACTAAAGTAGATAAGATAGTGCCATACAAGGCCATGGTCAACACTCTCAAACAGTAGATTTCTGACATGTAGTTTGAGCATATACCAAGGGAAAGTAATAAAACCATGGATGCTATGGACATTATTAGACCTCTAATTTTGGAAATAGACATAGCTAAAGAGTATTAATTTCTTTTTGAGAATTTGTTATCCCTAGATCATGAACCTTCAACCATCATGATGATTTGTGATAATGTTAGTCCTAGCTGTATCTGGTACTCCAACCTTTACAACTACCTTCATGACCAAATTTTACCACCTAAGCTATCCTAAAAATAAACTAAATCCTTCATCCACCAAAACATTCATTATACCTTACTTGGATCAACCCTTTACCATCATAGTTTTGATGGAACTTTGCTTCATTGTTTAACTTTAGTAGAATCTACACTTGCATTATACAAAGTTCACAGAGTATGTGGAGTCCACACCAGTGGGGTAGTCCTATCCAAAAATATCTTGTGTATTGCTTATTATTTTCCCATAATGGATGAAGATGTAGCTACATATGTAAAGAAGTATGACAAGTGTCAAATGCATGCCATCTTAAACCAATATTAACACCATGGCCATTTACTATATGGGGCCTTGACCTCATTGGGAAGATAAATCCCACCTCATCCAATGGCCATAAACATATCCTTACCACCACTGAATATTTCACTAAGTGGGTTGAAGATATACCCCTCACTTACATGACTGGAAAGCAAATTTCCAAGTTCATTTTCAACCATCTCATTTACCACTATAGTATCCCTTCTGAAATTATATCTGATAATGAAGGATCATTCAAGAATAAGGATGTCAATAAGTTATGTATTGAATACAACATAAAATGACACTTTTCTATAGCATATTACCCTTAAGGTAATGGCTAGGCTAAAACATCAAACAAAACCATTGTTAACATGCTTAAAAAGATTGTCAATGATACCAATTGCGATTGTCACCTTCAAATATTTTGCACCCTTTGGGCATATCGTACCAATCACCGTACACCCAAAAAAGCCACTCCATAATTGTTTATGGTAATGAGGACATTATTCTCATTGATGTTGAGAGTTTCCTTATCTATGCATCTCTTTCAAGTATGTCCTAGATGATAATGACTATCGAGTAACTCACCTACAAGAAATAGAGTTACTTGATGAGAAATGCATAGATGTGGTGAACAATAAACAAGCCTATCAAAATCAACTTTGAGGCCACTACAATCAATGTGTGAAGCATAAAGACTTTGAACTTGGTAATCTTGTCCTTAAATAAAACTAAAAGAATACCATGGACGAAAAGAAGCATAAAGGAAAATTTAAACCCAACTAGGTCAATCCTTTCATCATTATGGGAAACTATGAAATAAAAGCATACAAACTTGCCATACCAGATGGAAATGAACTTGATGAGATGATGAATATTATCCACCTCAAGCAGTACTATGCTTGAGTGATTTGGTCTATTGTCTATATATAGCATTTTAACTTGTATCATTTTATCACTCTTCTTATTTGTGCTATACCATTTTACCATCTTATCATCCTACCAACCTATCACATTATCCTATCCCCTACCCATTCTATCATACCTTCCTTGTCAACCAAGTTATTTTCTCCCACCCTACTAGGCCCTGACCTTGGTTCTATTACATTTGTTACATCACTGCATTCAACAAGAAGATTTAGATCTGGTTTCAATGTTCTTTCACAGATTTTAGACATAGATAATATTTTAGAATAGTAAGATAATAGTTTAGCAGTTGCATCCTTCATTTCTTATTTTATTTTGTATACTAAGTGTGCATGATTATAACTAACTATGGGTAAATCGGTGTCTCACCGATCTTATTAATAATTATAACCACCTATGGGCAAATTAGTATCATTGATCTATGTCATTATTTCCTAGTTATAAGCACCTATGGGAAAATTAGGGGCAACATTTGTTTATCATGCCTTGATGTACCAACTATCCATTTTTTATGTCATACTGTGTCTTTGTACCAACTATGCCTATTTTATTTGAATTGGTTGCTACACTGTTAGATTCTTCCACTGTAAGGTAAAACTATAGTAATTTGAGGTCCTACTTTGGGACTATGTAGGTAATGCTCGATACTTGTTGAGGTCAGTTTAGTCACCCTAAGCCACACTCTCATTGTTTTATGAGCAACCTAAGCCATGATATCACCATTTTTTGAGCAACTTAAGCCATACTCTCACCATTTCATGATCATCTTGAGTAACACTCTCATCATTTTACAAGTTTGGACCATTTAATATCTCATCATTCTCAATTGAGTTGAGATATTTGAAAATTCTAAAAACATTTGTAAAATCATTACAAAAACCAAAATCATTGACCACTTCTTTACCTTAAGGATTCTGGGAACCCTTACTAAGTCACAATCAAGTCATTTATCACTTAGTTCCCCCATCCTTTTTGGCCTTTTCTCCCACGCTCTCATCATTTTATGAGTTCATTCATATTCTTCTATTTTCATCCATTAGTTTGTTTTTTATCAATTATAATTTTCTTCCCATTTCTTGGGAGAATTACATTTGGCCTAAAGTTTTTGTTGGATATTACATCCATGAAACTATGTAGGCAGTGTCCACTTGCATAGTGCATATGGAGATAGCTCATCCACCCCCTTCCTTTTCTTCTATTTCCCCCTATCATATTTGTATATTAAGTTATCACCTATTTTATAGGTGTAATGTTCATCACACTATTTATACTAACATTAAGACTAACTATTATTTGTTTGTTTGTTTGTTGTTTGTGTGCCTATTTATTTACTTTCAACACTATTGCCTTAATTCACTCTATGTGCTTTCATTGGGTGATTCCTTGTGCATTTATACTTGAATCCATCCATATTCATAAATTTACATTTCCATCATGGTTTTTATTATTGGTGAATTATTTTCCCTTAAATATTGGATTCTGAGAGTCAGCCCTTATGCATCTTTCAGCCTAGTTCTCATGATGTTCTATCATGAGGCTTACCATCAAGTGCTATAAAAAAATTATCTTTAGGAAGTTTACTTAGCAAGGGTGGCATCAACATCTCCTTGGCACCATAATATTAATCATATCTCAAATAGATTAATTCATCATGAAAGAATTTCAACCTTTGTTAGTTCGAATGAACATCTCCCTACTAACAGGTTGTTCCAAATCATCATTACCCTCTATGTCAAGTTATAATCATCATCAACCAATCAATAATGTTTTCCATAATTAGGGTCCAATGATTATAATTGCCTATGGGAAAATCCTTGAAAACCATCCCAGCTACATTTCTCAATGATTATAATTGTCTTTGGGTAAATCATTGTGTTCTGACCAAATTTTCTTTTTGCCCAAATAGGGGAATGTTGTTATCTTGTTTATTTGTCTAACTGGGCAACTCTATCTTCTCAATTATTATAACCACCTTTGGAAAAATCATTATGTTATCATACCACATTGCCACTATCAGGGTACAATGCTTATAATTTCCTTTGGGCAAACCATTGTACACCATCCCACTTGCTTTCTAAGTAATTTTGACTACTTTTTCAAAATCCTTGTTTTCTCACCCCATCATCTTCCTTTCTGTGGTCCCCTTGTTTTATTTCTTTCTTTTTGAGGGACCATTTATTGTCCTACTTGTGGTAACCATTCCCTCAAGGGGGCATCATATAGTTCATCTACTACCATTGAAGTTGTAGGTACCTTTTCATTCTTTGAGAATATGTTACTATGTTTATAGCTTCCAATGCTTTCCCAAATAAGGGCAAATTTTAGACACTTGAAAGTGGCCACTAATGACCTTCAACCAAGCTTTTGACCAATATCTAGCAAATATCACAGTTTGGCCTAAAAACACTAAAACACGTTAAAAGCTTTGAGCTTGTCATATTCAAGTGTCGATTTTAGCCAATCTATCATTAAATAAGGTAATATAATTTATGATACAACTAATTTGATTAGATCATTTCGAATCAAAATAATATTTTCACACCTAGGTGCTCTAGATTGCTCTTTTCTACCAAATTTATTATACAAGACATGTTCCTTTGTTATTTTATGTTGGAAATATCCTAAATGGGATAATGGATCCAACACATATAATATTGCATCTTAATTCTAATCTAGTCAAATTATGAGCCAATTAAATGACATTCTGATCAATTTGAAAAAGTTATGCACCAATTGCTAAGTTTTGCACCAAAGTTGACTAATCATATTTAAGGATAATTAATTTAAATCATGAGCCTAATTAATAATTCCATAGACATTTTTGAATATTTATGTTTAGAAAATGATATTGAATATCTACATCATCAAATGACATCATTTCTTAGAAAGACATCCCTAGGCCATAAATGCATAAAATATCAGGATTAAGCCCTCCCATGCCTCATTAAGACCTTCCAAGCCTCTTTGTTGCCTCTATATCCCAAATATTTATGAGGGAATTTATTAAATTTGGCCTCCAAAATTTAATGTATTCCTAGCCACACATCTTCATCTTAAAATGGATGGTTTAGGTTCATTCTGATTATTTTGTAAAATATATAAATAAGAGGTTTTTCCTACTGATTTTTAAGCTTTCTTGGTGTAAACTTATAATGCACAAATAATTACAAAATCTCATGCATATAGTGTTGTAATACCCAATTATTGAGAGAAGCTTTACACAAGCTAAAGCCAAAGGTGCCAAGGGGAGATGAAGGTAGCCACACTCCATTGATGAAGATCTCTTGAAGCACAAGCCGAGTAAGACAAAGAAGGAAACTTTTGGAGAAATCAAGGATTTGGTAAGAAATTGGTGTTTTGTGTTCATATTTATCATTTGTTTCCATTTCTAGTTGTGTTTTCAAATGGTTTTTCCTCACTAAGCTCCCATAGTGACTAGGCCTAGAGATGTTATGCTAGTTAGTGTGTTTCTTTCATTTTATTTTCATTTGAGAACTAACACGATACTAGCCATCCTCTCTTGAGTCAAATTGCTAGTCTAAAATAGTAAGACCAAGTCTGATATTTGAATTTTTTTGATTTTATCCCTTTTGTCAAACCACCCTTTTACTATATCATGGTGTTTACTAAAATTCTCGAGGGATTCATCTCTAGCATATTCCATCTGGATGATATTCAATATTCTTGATTGGATTATTTTATCATTATCCATATATTTATCCATGAAGTAATAACTAGGTAGCTACAATGTGATGGGAAATATTGGTTTCTTCCCATACACTAGTAAAAATGGGAATGACTTTAGAGCTTGATTATATCTGGTTCGATCTACCCAGAGAGCATATTTTAGTAGTGATTGCCATTCCCTTGGATTTTTATTTGCTAACATTTTTATTGCATTCATCAGGTGTTGGATATTTGATCTAAGGTTTTGTTTAGTTTATTAGTTTATTTATTTACTTGTTTTGTCAGTTGGTTACATGGGAAAGTTGGATTTCTCTTGTAACCTCTCGTGAAAGTTTTATAAGCTTTCATGTTCTTCATAAATATCATCTCAAAATAATACATTAATATATTTTGTGTGAAATACAATATTCACAATGTAGTTTTTTGGTTATTTCTCCATTTATCTAGGCTAATAGTCGTATCAGAGCTATGGTAAGAAATTTTTATTATGAAGGAGGATTTGAATAATCCATCAAAGATTTTATGGCATAGCATAACAGTTCTAAACTCAAAGATTGGTGTAACTGTGTAGCATTCAAACCGTACTCATATAGGTGTAGAAGTATGGTGGGAGGTACCTACAAATATAGGTGTAAAAGTACAACATGTGGTATTTTGTGCATTATAAAATGTTCCAATAGTTTGATCAAGTACAAGATTGAAAGCCTAAAGCTTGTGCTAAAGAAGCTACCATAGCATGGAATTTTGATCAATGTTTTTGGAATGTTAGAATAAATTTGAGTGGGATTGACACTTTTTTAGCATGAGAGTTGTGTGGTAACCCACAAATTAACTATTGCATAGCTGGTGGGCATGCTCTAATAAAATAAAGATGGAAAAATCAAAATGGATTTGGTCAATTTGTAGTAGAGATAGTGATAATAAATCCTTAGTGTTTCAATTTTCTGAAATACCTAATATCTACATAGGTTCCACAAAAGCAGTGAGTGAGTTTTTTTCAAAATTATTTTTCTTGAATGAAATTTGAAAAAAAAGGAAAAGTAATTTTTTTCATAGAGAGGAAAATCAAGTTCAAATGTAAAAATATCTCTTATGCCTTGTAAATCATCTTGGAGCACTTAGAAAAGCTTATTTTGTGTAAATATTTGAAGGTAGGAGGTCAAGGGTTCAACCCTCAAAAGTGCCAAAAAATCATTTTTTTTACAAAGGGATTATTTGAATTAATTATGAAAACTAGGAAAATTTACACCTACCATGACTGTTTTCACCATACCTTGAACACACTATCATATTATTTTATCAAAGTTACCTTTTTGGAAACTAGACTTAGATAGATTTTCAACAAGTATAAACAAGGAGGGGTCCATCATGTCTTGCTATAATATTTTAATCCCCATAAACTAGTCAAACTATCTAAATTAGTATTGAGGGGGGTCTGCCTAACCTGATAGAGGAGCAAAATTTCAAATTATCATATCTTTTACATAGGATGGCCAAATTATTCACATGACCACTCATTTTTATGGAAATGGATTTCTAAGAGCATCAGTGTGAGAAATTTTTTCTTTTGGCATGTGTAAATATGTTTTTAACATATTTTAAATAAATTATACATTGTAATGAAATTGGGTGCATTTTCAGTGGAATCTAACACCCCAAGTTTTTCTCAAATGGTAAAAATGTGTTGTATAAATCAAAAAAATATCATAGTGACATGTACCACTACTTGTGTTATCAGTCATGATGATGTTGCATTTCAGTGTTTATAGGTCCTTGAAGATCTAACAGGCTAAACAAAGCCAACTAGAAGTTTGAGGGTCCATAGAGGTTGGAGGATATTTTCCCTTCTTTATTTTGTTATTCACCCAAAATATGGGTTCAGTATTGGGATAATAATTTTTGGCTTATGTTTTTACTTTTAGTTCCATTTTTGGCTTTCTATATCTGATATTCATGACATAGAATAGTTAGAGTAGTTTGAATTTGTTTTTATTATGCATATCTTCTAAAATCTCACCTAATAAGGGGGAAGATATTTCATAGTGGCCTTTAATTAGTCATCGATGGTTATACAATTTTGCATTATATTTTCTAGCATTTTGAGTGTTGAGTAAAGGCATTCATGTGATGTTGGCATTTGTTGAGCATCTGAGAGATGTGCCATACAGAGTACTAGGGGATCACTTGGATGGGTTCCTATGTGGGACCTTATTTGGGTTGATGTAATTATATAGGATTTGATTGGGTTCTACTATAGTATGGTATGATGGTCAAAGGGTATGAGTAGGCCATGATTGTGTTCATCAGTCATAATTTGATCAACATCATGATGTATAATGTGTTAGCTTGCAGATGTAGCAAAGATTCATTAATGACTTCATAGTCATAGCTATATATCTTCATCATCTATACCCATTTGGATTAGGGGTTTTTTTTGGATATTTGATCCAAGGTTTTATTTAGTTTATTAGTTTATTTATTTACTTGTTTTTTTAGTTGTTTGGTTACAAGCGAGAGTTAGTTTTCTCCTGTAACCTCCCACAAAAGTTTTATAAGCTTTCACACTCTTTGTAAATATCATCTCAAAATAATATATTAATATATTTTATGTGAAATATAATATTCACAATGTAGTTTTCTAGTTATTTTTCCATTTATCTAGGCCAACATCAAGTTTTTGTTAGTTGACTCCACAACACCATTTCCTTGTGGATAATAGTTTGAGAATAAGTTGATGATAATATTTTTGTCATAGGACATTTTGTGAATTATGCAGACTAGAAATCAGACCATTATCACATACCAAAATCAATGGGGTCCCAAAATCTATTTTTAATGTTTTCTTCTAAGAATTTGATGACATTAATTGCCCTATAGTTCTTAGTGGTAATTGATTCAGTTCAATTGGTGCAATAGTCAATGGTTATCAACATGAATGTATGGCCTATCAAGGAGTTAGGATTGATGACTCTAATGAAGTCCAATCCCCATTGGGAAAATATCTTGATTTTAATCATTGGTTGTATAGGCATGGATTCCCTTACTTCTCTGATGTCAAACACTTGACATTGATTACATGATCAAACATGAGCATGTGCATCCTTGAAAATTCTAGGTCAATAATAGCTTGCTCTAAATATTTTGTGGGCATTAGTTCTTCCTAAAGGATGTCCAATTCTTAATCTCTCATGGAATTTATTGATTATGTTTGTAGCTTCCTTTCTGGAGACGCATCTTAAATAAATCCCTTCATAGTTTTTTCTATAGTGTACTCTTCTTTTAATCATGAAGTGTGAACTTTTTATAAGTGTTTTCCTTTATTATATTTTCAACTCTAGGGAGTAATTTACATTAAATATGTAGTATAAAATTTCCTTATACCAATCTTTACTTGAGACTTGGTTCACTTGTACCTACAAAACATCATTCTAAGGATCAATCTTAGTAATTAACTAAATTAAACCTTGGCCTTGTACCATCTTGGTTGACTTGATTTCTATATCATAATCCTGAAGCTTGGTCATCCACTTCCCTCATCTTTCCCCTAACTCATTCTAGCTAATCATAAGCTTAATGATAGGGTTAGGTAAGATGGTATGAGTCTTATTTATAAAGATGTAATGTTTAAACTTATTTACAGTCTTTACCAAGGCTTATGTTTGTTTGTACAAGAGTGGGTATCTCAATTTAGCATCCTTCAAGTTTGTACTCATTAAGGTAACTGGGTTCTCTTTATCATCTAGTTTATACATTAACACAATAATAATCATGTGGTCAGAAGCAAAAGAATAAAGGTAGAAATTTTTACTAAAATCTAGGCTAATTAGCACAGGTGTATTTACTATGGCTTCCTTAATGTATTATAAATATTTATTAACCTTGAACATCCAATAAATCTTCATTTCCATTTTAAACATGGAATTTATGGGTCTAATAATATTGGCAAAAACTAAAATGAATTTGTGTACAAAGCTAATTTTCATAAAAAATGATTTTAACTCTATTATGTTGTTAAGAAAATCCACCTTAAAAATAACATCAATTATATTAGGGTCAATATCCATACCATCCTTCATGATTATGTGTCCCAAGATCTTACCTTAAGTTACACAAAAGATGTTTTTCTTGGGGTTCAGAGCGATACCAAAGGCCCTAAATTTATTTAGAACTTGTTGAAGGTGCATCATATGATCTTTCCAATTTTTAGAGAAAACATATAAGTCATCCATGTAAATGATAATGCAATTACCAATTAGTCCTTGGAATGCATGATCCATAACACGTTTAAAGGTAGCCCTAGAATTGATGAGTCTCAAAGGCATCCTTATGTATGTGAATGTTCCCCACTTGGTTGTGAAGGTAGTCTTCATCCTATCTTCTTTATTGAATAACACTTGGTTGTAGCCAGAGTATCCATCCAAGAAATACATCATTTGAGAGCTAATAACCATTTTAATTACATCATCCAAATATTTATCCATTTCTAAAGATTTATTGAGGTTCTAGAAGTCCATGTAGAGTCTAATTTCACCTTTCTTCTTCCTAACAAGGACCAAGTTGGCCACCCATATGGAGTATCTAATCAAGAAGACAATTTTTTCATCTAGTAACTTATTTACTTCCTTATAAATGAGAGTATTCAGAATGGTGTTTATGGGTCTCTACCTTTACCTAAAAGGTTTGCATGCTTCTTTCAAAGGGATAGTGTGAGTGATGACCCAAGTGTCGAAGACTTTGAAATATTCATAAGACCATGAAAGAACATCCTTAAATTTGGACAATATTTTGGTTGATTTAGTTAAATATTCCTTGGTATAGGCCAACCCAATGTTGATATTCTAAGGACTGCTCAATGAACCCAAATCAATTTGCTTGTAATCTTTGCCACTTATCTTGGGGACCTTGGTATCACTGGTTGACTTATCTTTATCAAATTTCCTTTCCAAAGAGATCATTCCCTTAGGAATTCTATTCTTATTCAATTAAATTTTTCCATCTTTGCCAGTTTTGGCCTCCTTTGTGGACTCTTCTTCTTGTTCATCAATTACATGTGACTCAAAGACTCTAGAACTAGTCATGAAATCAATGATTTGTTTATCATCCTGAAACACCTAGAAGTGATTGACATTATTTGGCATGTAAGGACATGATATCATTTAAAATATAAACTTATATAATTTTAGAGCCTTATGTGGGACTAGATTTATTACTGTAGAATCTAATACATATTCTAACTAATTTTGATCCTTGGGTACAAAGGTGATGTTAAAAGCTTTGAAAGTCTCAATCAAATCCCAGGATATAAACTTATATTTATTAAAATAAGAAAGCTTGAATTCATACTAACTATGTACCTACTTAATGACTAATTCTAAATCACCATGGACTAATAATTTACTTACCTTATGCTTGATAGTGAATTAAATTCCTAGGATCAAGGCCTCATATTCTACAAGATTATTACTATATGGAAATTAAAGTCTATAAGATACCAAATATTATTTACTAACCAAGTTTTTTAATACCATACCTGCCCTTGAGACTTGTTTAGCTCTTACATCATGAAAGTACATAATCCATATTCCTTCATCCTTCACCACTGGGATACTTTCATTCGAATCAACAGTATCAAGAGTATACACACCCAAGTCTGTGGATTGTAAATTTACCTTCTCATTCTTGGTGTTATATTTTGTTATCATGAAATTCATTATTAGCTCTTATTTGATTTAGATTTGATTGGGGACACCCCTTCAAGGTATCCACCTATGTGAGAAATATATTGGCATGTATCCATTCAGGTATTTTATCTAATTCCTACTTAACAACATCCCATATGCATATGGGATTTCCATGACTTGAATGTTGATGAACTACTAAATCTGGGGTTCATGAGCTAGTTGCATATAAAAATTTAATCATTCCCCTCCCACCTTGAATTTTGATGTGTCTAATTAGATGACAACTCTATCAAACTTGATTGGACTCAGTCCCAATTTTTCAAAAATACCTATGGGTATTATGTTATCAAATACTCTAGAATCAAGTAAACAATTATTCACATTCTTCCCAAAGATTATAATGGTTAATATAAATGGAGGGATCTCACCCATAATTTTATAAATTACCACATTCAAATTTGTATATTTAGATTTACCTTGGTATGATTTCTCAATTAATGATTTTAGTAGCAAATTATGTTGCTCCATGATTTGATATATATCATACAAGGTATATTAGCTTTGATCTTCTTCATATCTTCTACAATATTTTAACCACCTTTAGATATAGTTTCAAGATATTCTATACTCAGTTGAGTATCATTTCCCTTGGGGGGAGGAGAATTGTTATTGGTTCTATGATATGGGGGAATGCCAACTTTATTAGGTAGTGTGGAAGTTGTCATCAGTTCCTTCTGAGCTCTATTCCTTAAGGCATAATTATTATTTTGGTACTATTGGAAAGTGTGGATATAATTTGTGTTGTTTTAAAGATAATTCTCTTCTTGGTCAAGAAAGTCATAAGTTTTAGCCATAAGGACCATTTTGGTAGCTTTGAACCCACTGTCTAGTGTTCTCATATTTCTAGAATTTCTAGTGTTGCCTTATTATCTGGCATAAAATCATAACTTTCCAGCTTACCTTAGAACATTTCAAAGGTGTTATAAATTTATATGCAATATAAATCTCCATGTTAGGCCATGTTATGGACCCTAAATCAATTGGGCAAGGCCAATTCACATATATTTATTTTTGGCATCTTATTGTTTGGGGGTTCATTTGTTGTTATTATTGTTAGATTGATTAAAAGGTCTGTTGTATTTTTAAAATGTGTAATTTGTATTATAACTTTCCCCTATTTCCAATTTGCCTTTGTAAATTAAAAAAGTCACTACCTAGTTTTTGGACCATTCTTTGGATTTCTTATAAGTCCCCCTTTTAGGAATCAAGTTTAGTATTTTGGACTAGGTTCTAGACAACATTTTGGGTATTAGAGTTATTAACAGGGACCATATCTTGACTATTATTTTGGGGATGAGCCCCAACATTGGATGGATTTAATAATCCTAGTTGTTTACTAGGTAATACATGGATTAATGGTAATTTAGGCTAGGTGTTTGATTTATCATAGGCATATTTTGATTTGAATTTGGAACTAGTTTTAGAGTAGGCAAATCTAGGTTGATGTTTGGGATAACAAAGGTAGGGTGCCATTGTGGGTGAATTTTCTCATCAATATGTATGGCCTAGGCATATGCAAGTGGAAGCATATTGATGTTAATGAACCTATGCAAAAAGACAACAATCATTGGATATAGGGTGTTTTTATAAATTTCTAGTGCCAAGTCATCTATAGGTTGATAGGAAGTTGTGGTGAGGCTACACATCTTTTGGAATTTAATGTTAAAGGTTCTCATGGGTTTACTCAGGTCTCATTTTAGGATGGTGAACATTGGTAGATAATACCAAGTCTAATGACCCTTCAAAATTTTTCAATGAAGGTATCATTAAATTAGTTCCACCATGTGATGGAATCCTCTAATAAATTGAGGAACTAGTCATAGGCTGCTTCCCTAAAGGTAAATGGGAAGAGTATTTAGGCTACATCTTCATGGATAAAATTAAAAAGCCTAAGGGTTTCCTTAAACAACTTGATATTATATTCAACAGTTATACCTCCAAATGGGTTGAAGAGGGGAAGGTATTTTTTGGGGTTCCTAGGCAAATCATGCACATGACTATGTACATTTATAGAGGATCCTTCTAACCATTCCATGAATGGCTAGATGTAAAATAGAGGAGGTGGATGTTGGATTAAGGGAGAGTTATGGTGGGATTTGGAATTCCTATGTCTCCCTTTACTAGATCTATCTTTATGATGGGTTTCCAAAGATCTAAGAGGAACTCTAGTTTTAGAGCGAGATCTAGTCAGGATCTTAGGTAATTCTAGGATGTTATGTAAAGGGTCTATGCTAGAAATCCAAAACACTTCAAAGGTTCACCAAATATTATTGAAGTAAGGAAAATATTGGATAAATTAGTATAAAGAAACCTCATAGAAGGGTCCATAATCAGGCATAGTGGTCTTATTTTACCTTTATTGATCTAGATCCTCCAAAGCTTCGAAACTTGTACAAACATTTCATTATTAATTTAGTCTAACCTACAAAAATCAATGTTAGATAAGATATTTCAAAAAATATTTCATGTACTACACTTATCAGGACATTTTCAGAGTGAAATTTTAAAAAGAATGTCTTAATGCTACATGAATTTACTTAATTTAGACCTCTAAAGCCTTGACTCACTATTTTTTCACAAATAATCAACTAGACACTGATATCTACACTTATTTTCTATAGATCTAATGTTCTTATTTAAAGTCATTCATATCTTTGAAAATATAGATGAAACAGATCTTGATCTACTCAAAGAATTTGTTAACATGTATATCCTTAATGCTTTTAGATGAGACTTGAATGGATCAGAGGGGCAAGGCTAGAATATCTTCAAACTTGAGATAGTATTTCAAGAATCTTTTGGCATAAACACATTTTCATGGAGATATTTAAAAGATTGGAAAGATCTTAAAGAATATGAAAAGAAACTATAGTGTTTATACCAATCTTTGTGTATTTAAAGAAATTATTCTATATTTCAATTAAAATACACTATAATTTTACTCAAAATAAATAAAGAGGCCCTCCTTCTAGTGCCAACTTCTCTCTTATTGATGTATATCTGTGTCAAAGATATAACACAAATAACAAAACAATATTTCTTAGTTTATAATGTAGGTACTAAAAGACCTTAGGGCTTAATTCAGTTTTGTTAGAATGATTATGTAGTTACCACCTTTAGTCTATAAGTAGACCTTGTTGTAGGGATAACAGGAGCTTAGTGACACAATCTATTTGAAATTTCTTCTTATTAATTTGGTTAAATTTGCTCTGTATACTTTGTCAATTTATTACTCAAACTTTAAACAAACAGGTGAATATTTATAGTGAAAATTAATCTAAGGTGATTCGTGATAAAAAAATCAATAAAATGAAGTAGGTTAGAGTAGAAAGGAAGGTTTGCCTTGAAGTAACAAAGATTATAGACTTCCTTTAGTTATTTTTGATAATAATGCAAATAAAACTAACATTCATGAGATTCTAGTGCTAGACTCAAAATACCATAAATGTATTAGTGATTCTAGGTTGAATAAAATGCATATATCTAAAAAGTATGCTTTAAAATAGCTACCTACAATAAATTAAATTAAGCACATTAATTTTCAGAGTAGAAGGAAATAGAGCATACATAGAAAAAAATTGTTAGCATAGCATAAAGTACAAACTAATAGAATGCATTGAAGCATTACTATCATATCTAACTGTTTCTACCTCAAATTCGCTTTTCAGACTAAAAAGAAAGAAACTAAAAAGAAAGTAATGGACAAGGCTTGGAAGTACCTGGACTAAAGATTGCGCACCATAAATCCAGACGTTTGTGAGCACTCCTCTTTGGCTGTGGAGGAATGACACCTGCAAAAGAAGAAAACTTGGACAAAAGGATGATAGATAGATAGGCAGTGGGTTGCCAAGCAAGAACTTGTTCCCAGAAGTATGAGAACTTCCTTGAGGGAGGTCAACCCACTATTTTGATAAAAGACAAGTGACTGATAAAAAGACAGAATGCTAAAATAAACTAAAATGATAGCAAACTGAAAGAGAAAAGGAAGCAAAGGCTTACCTGGAAGAAGCTGTCAAATTGGTCACAGTCGCCGGCGTCGGTAGTCCTACCGGCGTCGGTTGTCGGGTCTGCCGATGTCGGTTAGTCTGCCGATGTCGGTTAGTCTGCCGACGTCGATCGGGGTAATGACCGGCGTCGGTCGGGGCAATGGCAGGGTCTGGTCTGTGGATGGTCCGGGTCTTGATCTGTGCTCTGTTTAAAGATGGTCAGTGGACGGGTTTGTGGATGAAGGTCTAAGTCTGCTCTGGGCCTGGTTTGAGGATGGTTTTAGTCAGAAGGATAGAGAGGGACAGGGAGATAGAGGAAGCCAATCTGGGAGATAGGAATCTGGATCTGGGTGACAGTCAGGTCTGAGGGGGTAGAAGAGCTGATATAGCCTAAAACATGATAACTAGAAAGCATAAAGAATACAAACAGAGAACATACCTGTGCCCTGCCGAAGAAAGTGTTGTTGTTGCCGCTTGTTGAAGACTTGTTGCTGATGAAGATTCCCTGTTGTTCACCTGCAGAAGATTGCTGTGTATTCGAGGGAGAGAGAGTCAGATTGATTGGTAGAGAGATTGCTGATACAAGGGTTTGATGCCAAAGATTCAAGAGTCAGGATGTGAGAGCTAGAGAAGCAGAGAAGTGAAGAAAAGCAAAGCGGAACCAGCAGATAGAGAAAACGGTGAAGAAACCATTATGAAGGGTGTCGACGCCGGCAATATCGCCGACGTCGGCCGAAGGATGACCGACGTCGGCGGCTGAAAGGCCGGAGAAAGGCTAAAAATAGCCTTTCATCCGTTTCCCAACGGCCGGGTCAAATGAATGCCATGATGAAACGGTCGACGGGGGGGTTAAATGGGCGAGAGGAGAGGTTGGAATGGGAGTCTAAGGCATTAAATGGTCATGTGGGGAATGAAGGGGATCCAAGGAGGGTATCCTAGGGTGGCGAGGTGGCAAGGAGAGGGAAAAAGGGGTCTTATTTAATTAAAAATAGGTGATTATTTCCAATTAATAAGACTTAGGTAGGTTAGGGATAGTCGAAGTGGCAAGGGACCAAGGGGAGAGAGGAAGACCAAGGGTTAGACACTTTTTAGGTGTCTACATTTGCCCCTTTTTGTCTTGTTAGTTGTTCTTGGATGAACTGCAAGACAAAAATAGGGAGTGGTTGCCCCAGGTGAAGAATGATGTGGATTGCCCCGAAGTATGGATGAGGTATTCCCCCTCAAAGCAGGAGTCGAAGGAAGGAACTTGATGTCGGGTGCTGATTTGACAAAAGGTGGATGAGAAAGAGAGAGGTGAGTGAGAGTGCTGCAAAAGTCACGATTTGGCGCATACCACTGCACAAGATGGTCAGGTCAAATTGTCGCATGGTCAAGGGTCAAGGAGTGCCAAAATTGAAGTAACCGGGCCCCAGCATTTAGTCGTCTGCTGATCGGGTCACTCAATCTAAGCTGAAGCTCCAAATGGTCGTCGTGTCCCAGGTATCCAGGGCTCAGGAAGTGCTCCCAGAAACATGAAAAAGCCACAAGTAGTAGGGATCAACTGGCTCGCGATCCTATACTTGTGAAGGGTCAAAAAAAGGTTTGCGGACAATTCTGCTAACCAGCCGTGGAATAGCATACACGCAAAAACAACCAAGGCAACATTGGCTTGGAAGTGGTCGAGGTCGAAGGAGATAGGCATGATCGCCAATGGTCATTGGTCAAGAGGATGGATAGACGAAAGGATGCGGCCGAGCTAACCCCAGAAGACCCCATGTCAACTGAGTGCTGCCTACATAGCCCCTGTCGTAGGGGCCTCAGGCCGATGTAGTTCTCCCTAAAAGGGAGGGAGGGTCGGAGGAATTGATTGGTCTTGGTCAAAGTCGATGATTGGTCTTGGTCAAAGGAAATGATTGGTCTTGGTCAAAGGAAATGATTGGTCTTGGTCAAAGGAAATGATTGGTCTTGGTCAAAGTTGACGAAGTTGGGTGTGATAAGAGTCAAAGAAGAGAAGGTTTGTCCATCATAGAGACGAACAAACGGGGGTGGTCGAGCTAACCTCAGAAGATGTGTTATCTGAGTGCTGCCTACATAGCCCTGGTCGTAGGGCCTCAGACCAATGTAGTTCAGACAAATTGAGAAGATTGGTCGATGATGAGATTGGATGTGGTCAAAGTTGTCGATAGACTGGTCGTGGTCAAGGTCAAGGTCGCAAAAGAGAAGGTTTGTCCATCAAAGAGACGAACAAACGGGGGTGGTCGAGCTAACCTCAGAAGATGTGTTATCTGAGTGCTGCCTACATAGCCCTAGTCGTAGGGCCTCAGACCAATGTAGTTCAGACTGCGAGGGTCAAAATGGTCGATGATTGGATGTGGTCAAGCGTCGAAATGATGAAGATAAAAAGATGAGGATAAAAGGATGCTACAGATGTCTTCTGTAGAAGTGGTCAAGAGTCTAGCAAGTTTCCATAGTCATGATGGATGTATGCTAGAAATGAATAGAAGGTCTATTTATGCTTCAGCAAGTATTGGTTTATGCTTAACATAAATTGGGTCTGGTCGGTAGTTTCCATGTGTATTGGTGTCCATAGAAACTATGTGAAAAGGACAAGGATGATGCCTGATGTCATGTTGAAAATGTCGAGGTTGGTTTGAAGAATGTTGAAGTTGGCTGGGTTTAAGGATGAGTCGACAATTGACGTGGCCAAAGCGTGACCAAAGTGTAGAGAAAAGGTGAAAGGCAAATTGCTCTTTCATTGACAAGGACCAGAAAGGAAGCATAGATAGGGGTTATTAGAACAAAAGCCCCATTCATTCATTGCGTCATTGACCAGTGTTGAGTTAGAACGGTAATCGAATCACTTTGACATTAAAGTGAGCTCGAAGTCCCTTGAGCCGGTGATAGGAGGAGGATAGGGTAACCCAGTTTAAGAGTAGGAATAACCTTGCCCCTTTTATAGGAGACCCTGAGACAACTACAAGCCAATGTCCGTGACTCGTTGTTTTTTTTTTTTTTTTTTGCGCAGACTGATCGATGCGGGAAGCCTGCATAGAGATGTCACTTGATGTAATGGTCATGTTGCGAAGCTGATCGATGCGGGAAGCTTCTGAGAAAAGTGCTGTTTATTGCCAGAGTAGTCATAGCCATCCTTCGAGGGAGTGGTCTATATTTTTGCTTAATAATGTTTGAAAAGTTGGCCTAGCTGTCCTTCGAGGGATCAGTCTAGTAATACAACAATGATAGTACAGCTGTCCTTCGAGGGAGCAGTCTGTCTTTTTGATTTGACTTGATTTAGTGACCATGGATATGTTTTGACATCTTGATTTGGATTTATTGATAAGAATGAGAGTCACGGACAAGACTGTAGAAGCTCAAGGACGCCCCTTTTTATTAGGACAAAGCATCACTGCATCCTAAAAGGGTTATAGAGGACTTGTTAAAGGGGAATAGGGTTGAAAGGGATGAGGATTAAGAGGACGAGGATTGCTCAAGGGACGAGCTCAAGTTACGTGTCAAGTAGACGAGTACTCGACCAACAGAAGAAAGGTCGAAGATGCAAGACAGAAAGGGGGGCTCAAGGTCTGATAAGTCCCTGGGCCATGCTAGTACGTGAAGGTCTGAGTCAATTGGGAGCAAACCTGCCCCATTTGCCTCTTTCCAGATTGGTCAGGTGTTGATGGTGGATGTGAAGTTGACTGATATGGTTGTTGATTGGTCGAGACTTGGTTGAAGATTTTAGATAAAAAGGATTGGTTGAATGATATTTGATTGTTGATTGGTCGAGGATTGGTTGAAGTGTGGTAAAATGTTTGGTTAAAGTTTGTTGAAGGTTTGGTCAAAGGTTTGGTCGATGTCATGGTCGAGGGTCGGTCGAGATTTGGTTGAATGTTGGATCGAGAGGTCAGGGTGATTGATATTTGGTTGAAGTTTGGTTGAGACTGGTCGAATAATTGGTCGGGGGTTGGGTCGGTGGATACTTGGTCGGGTTTTAAGATAAAATGAGTGATTGATATGTGGTAGAGACTGGGCTGAACAGTTGGTCGAGGTTTGAATAAAGGATGAATTCCCCCAGTGGGTAGGGAGAATGTTTAAAAGGTTGGTTAAGGTCGGTTGAGGTTTAGTGGTCAGATGGACGGTGTTAATGTCGAATAAGGAGGTCAAAGGCGGCAAAGGGACCACAGTTTGGCGTGGAGATCCCGATTTAGGTGATGAGGTTGGAGAGGCATGAGTCGAGGTTGATGTTTTGTCGAAAAGGTGGTCAAGAGGACCCTTGATGAGAAGGGAATCCTTTCTCCGTTGCTGATGAATGACCGCTTTAAGAGCGCAACAACGCTCAGTGTCATGTCTCAGAGTGTGATGATAATGACAGTATGCGGAGTTGTCGAACCAAGATGGTCTTGATCCGAGAGTTGATGAGAGGGGTGGTGTTGAAGGTTTGTTGATAATGTGGTGGAGAAGAAGGGTGTCATTCCCAAGACATTGGTGAATGGCGACCTTGAGGGCATGACAATGCTCCGTGTCGTGCCCAGGCGTGTGATGATACACACAAATGCGAGTGTCATCGAACCAGGGTGGTTTAGGTCCGAGAGATTGATATGGTCTAAGAGGCGGGAGATCGATACGAGACGACTGCAACAAGTGCCGTAAGAGCAAGACATATGAACCTGCTAACGGGTCTGGATGCTTTATTGCAGTGAGGGTTGGTGACGTTGGCTTGGGATGCGAAAGAGTCATAGATCGAGAGCTCGGATGAGATGTATGTTTGATGGGATGAGGAAGTAATGGAGGCGATGTGCCGTTGTGAAGGATGGGAGTGGGAAGCACTCCTATTAAAGTGGACGGATGCGGGCCCAAGATTGAAGGTAATGACGAAGGTGGGGGAGGAATTCTCCGGTGTGGTCTAGTAGCTTTCGTGTGTTTGGGTCGAGATCCACCATTGTGTGGGGCAAGGTTAGATGTGGGTTTGGGTTTGGATGTGGACGAAGGTGAGTGAGATGTAATAATCTCAGGCAAAGGACAAGAGGAAATCGTGACTGGGTCTTCCTCGTTTGAAACAGGTGGAGAGACTGGTTCTTCTCTTGGTGGAGAAGAAATAAGAGAGTCTGGCTCCTCAAGTGGGCAGAGGGCATGGATGATCGTGCCTTCCGCTTGTGCTCGAGGAGTAGGCAAGGTATGGTTTTCGGTTGAAGGTGGGCTTAATGGCGTTGATGTGGTCAAAGCATCCCCCGATACAAGAGAGGTAGATGGAGGACTAGTAGGAGAAGGAGGTTCCTCATCCTTTAATGGAAGAGGTTGGTCAAGGATAAGAGGCAAGATAGTGCTAATCGTGTGAATGTCATGGTTTTGAGGGTCATTGGTCGAAGTCTGGACGTTGTTTTGAGTAGGCGGATGATTCGGAAATGGTTGTTTGAAGATGTCAATATGTTGGTTAGGTGGGGCGTTTGGGTTATCTAAAATAAGATCCCCTTTGTCGATCATGTCTTGGATGATATTTTTGAAAGTTTGGCAGTTGTCGATGTCGTGGCCTTGGACGCGATGAAAGGGACAGAAGTCGGCCTCCCTATACCATGTGGGGATGGCCTTTGAAGGGTCAAATTGAGGTGGTCGGATTGGAGGGAGATTGAGGACCCCCTGCTTGAGAAGTTTTTCCAAAACGGAAGCGTATGGTTCTCCAAGTGGAGTGTAAGAACGCTGAATGTACCGTTGTTGGAATTGTTTGGTGATGCTGGAAGATGTCGAAGGTTGAGAGTAATTCGTTGTTGTTGAGGATGGTGATCTAATGACCACAGTATGGGCCACTCCTGTGGACTTGGAGTTGGCAGAAGAAGAAGGTCTGGAAGAAGAATGGTCAGTAGATTTTGCGTTGGTATTACGCAATTTGACCTTATCTTCTTCAAGGGCACGGAGTTTAAGCTTTCGAGCCATGATGAAAGCTTCGTCAAAAGTGCGAAATGTCTGAATCCGCAAGGTAGAAGAGATGTGTCTGGCACATGCTCGAGAGAAGAGCTCGATGAGCTCGGGTTCAGGTAAAGAGAAGGAGAGCTGGTTAATCAGGCCTCTCCAACGAGCGACAAAGTTGACAATTGATTCGTCGTCAAATTGTCTGATGGAGTAGAGGTCTATGATAGAGACTTGTTTGGTGATGTTGATTGAGAAATGGTCAAGAAATAGTTGGGCGAGTTGGATGAATGAAAAGATAGAGTGTTTGGCAAGAGAACTATACCAGTCAAGGGCAGGGCCAGAAAGGGACATAAGGAACGTGCGTAGAAGTAACGCATCGTCGTGGGCAATAAGATAACAGGCATGTCTAAATGCCCGTAGATGTTGTTGCGGGTCTTCCTTACTCTGAAAGCGAGTGAATTTAGGAAGCTCCCAATGGTTAGGATATGGTCGAATAGGGACGAAAGGATGGATGGGCTCGTTGCAAATTTGTTCATATGACAAAGTATTGCTTGAACCGGAAATAGAGGCTTCGAGACGGGACATTTTATCCATCAGCATCTTGATAAGATCTGCTGACGGATTGGCGGGTTGAGCGCCCCCTAAGTTGTAAGGCGCTTGGAAGAGGTTAGAGGAGGCGTGCGACATAGTCGGTTGTACAATGTACGGATGACTAGTCGCAGGGGCGGAAGTGGAGGCTAGAGGTGGTTGCGTTACGAAGGTCGAAGGTATAGGTTGACTGGGCACCGCCAAAGGTGGTTGAATGGCGGCACTGGTAGCAAGCGAGGTTGGCACTCCTACATTTGTGGGTGCAAGAGTATGAGGGGTCGAGGCAATCAAGTTCTAATATGATGTAGAACTTGGTTGAATTGCAGGTAGTTGAGGGGGTAATGGAACCCCGATGGAGGTCGGTCTAAAAATAGACGGGGAGGCCAAACTTTGCGTATTGGCCATGATTGGGTTAATAGTCGAGGCGAAAGGCTGAGTCATAAAGGGTTGGGTGGCAAATGGTGTGGATGTCATCGCCACGTCACCCGAAAGGTCTCGCGTTGGGTTTCTCGCGAGATAGTTTTGGAGGGCTACGGTATTGAGGTCCAAGAATCTCTCGAAATCTTGGTCCCCTTCAGGAATGATGGGAATTTGAGTCGGGGTCGGGGTCGGTCCTGTAGGAGTTCCTTCAGAGTGGAACTCCATAATAGGACTGGTTAGAGATAGAATGGATGGAAGCGGCTGTTGGCTAAAGTGGTTAAGAAGAGAGTCCTGGTTCCAAAAACTGTGTTTTTGCAGTCTCAGAAAACCAGAATGGAGTTTTTGGCAGAGACAGGACAGGTTTCAGGCTGCTAGTTTTGAAGAAAAAGGACAGTGACAGAGACCGACGTCGGTTTAAAAACTGATGCCGGTAATAAATGTGGCTGATGTCGGTCAGATAATTGATGCCGGTAACAGATGAAGCCGACGTCGGTAAAATAACCGATGCCGGTGACAGGGGAAGGCCGACGTCGGTGGCAGAACCGATGTCGGTGACTGTGTTTTCCAGAGAGCCAAAAGGTTCTTGGAAAAACAAAGAAGAAAGTGTCCTCACACACTCAAACAAACAGATGAGAAGAGGAAAACAGAGAAAGACAGACAAGCCTAAGCGATAAATCCTAGGAATTAACCTTAGAAACTTGTGGCTTATGCCTTAGATGTATGTTTGGGGAGATTGGCTGAAAAATGGGTCCTAGAAGAAGGCAGTCTAAAGATGGTTTCAGGTGTTGTTTTAGGTGCTCAAAGATCTGTGTTAGGGTCTGGTACGTGGCCTGGTGCTAAGGAGCAAGCTCCCCTCACTTCACGATTCCAGTGGTTAGATGGTCTCGCTTAGCCAAGATATACCTCGCCTAGAGTTTATCCTCCGCCAGAGAACAGAGTGGGCTTCCCCCTTGGTGATGAAATCCAAGTAGGGTCACCGGGATGGGTAAGGTATCCGCTGGGTGATGAAATCCCAGTCGGGCCTTGTCTCAGGTATGTTTTATGTGTGTTTTAGTGCATGTGGTTTGGTAGTGTAACATCAAGTGTCTACGGTTCATTCAATATGCGCCTAAGTTACTAGATGTGGACTAATGCAAGCACAAGTAGAAATGAAAGTGCAATATGTTTTAATGCCCAAGTTGAAATGTGATGTTGTTATGAAGACAAGATGGAGAAAGGGACGAGAGCATGATATTTGGACTAGTCTAGAATGCAAAGAAGAAAGGTTCGTTTTAGTCCCGCTTATAGTGTCATTTGGAATAGAAGAAAGAGACAAGAAGAAAGGAGCCTAAATGCACCTAAATGAATGAAAAAGAAAAAGGAACCCAGGAGGAACCTAGGGTCCCACTGGGCGTGCCAGAGATGTTTCTACCTCAAATTCGCTTTTCAGACTAAAAAGAAAGAAACTAAAAAGAAAGTAATGGACAAGGCTTGGAAGTACCTGGACTAAAGATTGCGCACCGTAAATCCAGACGTTTGTGAGCACTCCTCTTTGGCTGTGGCGGAATGACACCTGCAAAAGAAGAAAACTTGGACAAAAGGATGTTAGATAGATAGGCAGTGGGTTGCCAAGCAAGAACTTGTTCCCAGAAGTATGAGAACTTCCTTGAGGGAGGTCAACCCACTATTTTGATAAAAGACAAGTGACTGATAAAAAGACAGAATGCTAAAATAAACTAAAATGATAGCAAACTGAAAGAGAAAAGGAAGCAAAGGCTTACCTGGAAGAAGCTGTCAAACTGGTCACAGTCGCCGGCGTCGGTAGTCCTACCGGCGTCGGTTGTCGAGTCTGTCGATGTCGGTTAGTCTGTCGACGTCGGTCGGGGTAATGACCGGCGTCGGTCGGGGCAATGGCAGGGTCTGGTCTGTGGATGGTCCGGGTCTTGATCTGTGCTCTGTTTAAAGATGGTCAGTGGACGGGTTTGTGGACGAAGGTCTAAGTCTGCTCTGGGCCTGGTTTGAGGATGGTTTTAGTCAGAAGGATAGAGAGGGACAGGGAGATAAAGGAAGCCAATCTGGGAGATAGGAATCTGGGTCTGGGTGACAGTCAGGTCTGAGGGGGTAGAAGAGCTGAATATAGCCTAAAACATGATAACTAGAAAGCATAAATAATACAAACAGAGAACATACCTGTGCCCTGCCGAAGAAAGTGTTGTTGTTGCCGCTTGTTGAAGACCTGTTGCTGATGAAGATTCCCTGTTGTTCACCTGCAGAAGATTGCTATGTATTCGAGGGAGAGAGAGTCAGATTGATTGGTAGAGAGATTGCTGATACAAGGGTTTGATGCCAAAGATTCAAGAGTCAGGATGCGAGAGCTAGAGAAGCAGAGAAGTGAAGAAAAGCAAAGCGGAACCAGCAGACAGAGAAAACGGTGAAGAAACCGTTATGAAGGGTGCCGATGCCGGCAATATCGCCGACGTCGGCCGAAGGATGACCGACGTCGGCGGCTGAAAGGCCAGAGAAAGGCTAAAAATAGCCTTTCATCCGTTTCCCAACGGCCGGGTCAAATGAATGCCACGATGAAACGGTCGACGGGGGGGTTAAATGGGCGAGAGGAGAGGTTGGAATGGGAGTCTAAGGCATTAAATGGTCATGTGGGGAATGAAGGGGATCCAAGGAGGGTATCCTAGGGTGGCGAGGTGGCAAGGAGAGGGAAAAAGGGGTCTTATTTAATTAAAAATAGGTGATTATTTCCAATTAATAAGACTTAGGTAGGTTAGGGATAGTCAAAGTGGCAAGGGACCAAGGGGAGAGAGGAAGACCAAGGGTTAGACACTTTTTAGGTGTCTACACTAACCATTAGAAAATGATACCATTTATTATTTAAAAAACTTGAGAAACATGAATATATGAAATTAATGAAAATATTATAGTAATTATTCTCTTTATTTTCATTAATTTCACAAAAGTTCTATTTTGAAGTACAATTGAGGGAGAAAACCCTTATATATATGACCGTTTTCATGCCTAAGATGGTTACATTGGCTACAAAAGAACTAAGTACATGACATTTGTCAGTTAGAAAAAAGCCTCTTATGTTCTAAAAACTAAAGAATATTCCCTATTCAAAAAAGGGAATCTTTTAAAATATATAGAGTGAACTAAAACATGACACTCATAAAAAAAAGAAGCTTGTCAAATGGTTATCTCACTCCTGAGGTGCCAGGTTAGGATCCTTATGATGTGGATGATGATGAAGTTCCCAATGTAGTAGAAGATGAATAAATTTTAAGATGGGATGAAGAGGAAGAATCTCCTACAATGGTCATCTGTGGCTTGTTTCTTTCCTACCTCTTAGCTTCTATCTACCCTTTCCATGCCTCAGAGCATCTCTTTTAATCACTATCAATCAACTTCAAATAAATAATAAGTTCCTTTAGTAATTTGATGGTGAGACCTGGCATTGCATCATGCTTTCTTAAGAGAGGTCCTATAGCCTCATTGATAGCCACTACCTTTTCTATTCTTTGATTAGAAGATGCTTCCAAGTCTACCATCTCTTGCTTAAAGGTCACTCCTCTAGCCATAGCCTATTTCTTGTAATTTACAATGAAATTTTGTATCTAAGCTCTGAAAGCATCCTTGATAATAATAGAACCATCCTTTTTAGCAAGGTGTGTGATTTTAGCCTCTTTAGGCAAATTTATAACTCTATCACCCATCTATTTGGGAGACTGGCCTAAGGATATCATGTCATCAATCCATTAGTTCAAGGACTTCCTTATTCCAATTATATAGGAATGAATAATGATCAAATCATCCAAGGGGATCAATTTTAGGTCTTCAAATTTCTTCATTATGATTAACTTAACTAAGTTAATTACCTTAATATCATATCTCCCATATGCACCCTCTATCTTGAGAATCATGATATAGATTTTATCCCCTTTCACTCTGTATTAGGACAAAGTATTCAATGTATCAAACATGATGTCAATAGCCTATTCCACCTTTGCGATAGTATCCTTTGGCAATTAGGCTTTGTGCTCTTATTCTAGATTAATTATTCTCTGTTACATTCCTTTTACTAATTTTATAGCTATGTCACCATATGCTTTTAGAGCTAAGAGGGGTCCTCTTTATACTATTATTTCTGGTCAGGTATGGCTCTTTTCTTCTTGTTTAATTTAAATAGAGTTTATTTATACTCATACATAATTGTTTGATCTAGGTGAGTTACCTTCCTCTTGGTTAGCCTCTTCATTTTTCTAGCCTTCTTGTCAAATTTTAATGAGACCTGTGGAGGGTCTAATATAACCAAATATTAGTTCTATATTATAGTCAACTATATTTATTTTATCTAAGATTGATCTAAAATGTCCCCTAAGGCTAAGTGGATGGAGGCAATTTTTGAGCTAATGTCAATACCTAGAAGGTAGATAATAGTGGAGGTGACCAGGATGAAGGCAGAATTGGGTGATGAAGTGGGAAGTGTTACTTCTATAGATGATGAAAAATGAGTGATAGTAGGATCATTTGTTGGGAACAAAGGGACTTAGGGGATGAAAATAGTAGGCCTTTTATTTGGTAATTGGGGACCTAGCCTAGGCATAGGCTTGGGTAGAATTGGAGGTAGATTGACCATCACAACGACCTTATAAGTGGATCAAATAAGAAAAGGGTTGACAATGGGTAGGGGCACAATCAAGGGCTTAATCACAGGTCTCATGAGGGGCCTATAAGGCATTAGGATCATATTATTTGGTGTTTAGGGTTCACAAAATATACCCAAGGGCTAGCTACTTAAAAACATGGGAGGAAAATAAACACACTCTTGTGTATAAGTGCCTAGTTCCTCCTTGATAAGAAGCATGGGAGGAAACTCTAATGCTAAATTTGTTGGTGTTATAGTAGGTGGTGTTATTTCCTTGACCAAATATGAATGAGGCACCATTAATGTCTTTATTAATGTTGAATTAACACTTTATACCTAAGATGGGGTGTTGGATGTTGTTTATAAAATAGAAACCTACTCAGTATGTTTCCTAGTATCAGCTCTCCCCTTATCCAAAGTAGGATACAATGCTTGAAATATCCTATAACTAAGCTAAGGGTTAGTTGGTCTTTCCTCTTTAGCACTAGCAACAAAACTATGGATGTAGATGTTTCTCCTTGAGCATCTTCAGGCTTTAAGACTTCATATAAATCTACATATTTTAACCTACCTTTAACCTATGGGATATTAACATATTTCAATCTCTACTTCACCTCTTGGTCATTGTATATATTGATGTAGAACCTATGCTCATCTTCTAGTTCATGAAGGTAGGTGATGCTTAGGGATGCCATGTATTTAATGCAATGTTTGAATTTCATATGCTCTAGGTCCCATTACATGTTTCCATATCTTTCCAAATTGAAAGTGGGCCTTTGCTTGGTAGAAGCAATAATAAATTTCTAGCTTTTAATCCTAAACTGACCAATGTTAGATAGTTGAGGATGAACCAATCCTATCTTTTTGTTCTTGCACAGTCCATCCACCCTTATGATTAATTGAAATGCAATTTCTTGTTCATCCACCTTGTTTAGCACTGTAATGGGAAAATTGAGGGGGATTATTTTGATTCCAATTATCCTCACCACTGTGCAATCTGGGTAGTACTAGTAGGCTCCTAGAGTGTTTAGTGTTGCTCAAATTTCCTTTGATAGTCTAATCATTAGCCTCTCATGGATTTATTTGTATATAATAGGGTAGAAATGTTTAACAATTTCCCTCATCTCCTATTTTTACTTATATAATCTTACCTTTGATAAGGTATGAGGTAAAATCCATTTCATCTTGGGGTCCTAATTGGTGAACTATGGGAATTTTTGGGTGGCAAAGATACAATCCACCAAGTGAGACATCATGTATAAATGATTTCCCTAGTTGGCCATGACCCTTTTGATCTGTGCTACCAAGTTGTAGGATATAATTTCCCCTAGAGGAGGAGTCTTTGCATTATCTATTATCATAGATAGAAGTGGAACCCATTTCTCATCTACATGGCCTATGTCTTCAGCCCCATGTAACCTATTCATCATAGACATTCTGATTCATACTCTTTTCGTAAATTGGGTGATGGGGATTTGGCTAATTTTGGTTTTACATAAAATATTCCCCTTATTCTCAACCTAGTCTCTCAAAAATTCCATGATGTCATGTGTTTAGAGCCATCAAGTTATAGTCTCCTAATTGTATATAATATTTGGATTGGGTAGATCGTAATAAGCCTAAAAAGCTAGCCCATTTATGAAATCAATATCTTGACCCAAATTAGAATACTTAATCATATTATTAACACACCTAGTCTGAAGAAACATGTGTTAGACTAAGTCTATGTGGTGGAGTACCTCTGGGTTAGATGTCACCTTGTGTAAGTCTACAAATTTAAGCACCAAACTATCTAACGTGTCCTTTGAATCATTGGAGCCTTCTTCATCATCACTGTATTGGTCCATAGTCTTTTCTACATGATATAATAAGTTGTTATAGTATTTGTATTTGGTGGCCAATGCAATAGAGTTGAAATTGGTGTATGGGAAGATGATATTTATCTCATAGGAGTGGAGGAATGGAAATTGTTCCTAATTATTGGCTCTATATGTTTCAGATTTAGCCATGGTTTTAATTTATAACTAATGAGATAGTAGATTTCTTTAATGGTGGAGGAATACACACAAGTCCTTATGAAATTAATAAAATGCTTCAAAATTCTTTATCAAGTAATCACTAAATGTGAACCCAATGCTTTGATATGGGAAGATTTAAAATCTAAATTTAGAATTTGAACTGAATGATACAAGTCACAAATGACAAGTATTTTTAACTGACTTTGATTTAAAACATATGTGGTTCTTTATTTTTATTCTAAAAAATTTGAAATTATATTTTGAGAAATCAACCAATCACTGCCTTTGCTTTGTCTAGATGGCCTATCATCATAGGCTTGAATTTTTAAGTGAAGTGACTTAGCTTTATAATTTCTAAAACAAACCCCATAAAAATTTAATTCTCACCTACAATCATCACTTTATAAATAGATGTGCACCACTTAGGTGTCATACTTGACATGTAATCAACACATGGTGCCTTTTTCATGCATTTAAGCCTTCTATTTTGAATATTGGATTATACAGGTTGATTATACGACACTTTTCTAAATATCATATTTTAATTTGATCACTCTCCTATAATGTTGAATGGATCAACCCATTTTATCCTTTGGATGATGTGGCTTTGGGACCTTTACTAGTTTTTCAAGTGTCAATCCTTCATTAACTCATGTTATTATGGGGATTTATTATATGAAACTTTTAATAGACTCAAATACTATGATACTCTACCACGTGTCACTTTTTCATTTGATTGCATAGTTATTGGGTCTCTTGGATTTTTTTGATAACACTATTATCATGAGATATGGGTCCACATGTCCTCATCCCATTAGTCCTAACTGTTGGGTGGATTGCACATAGCATCGAGATATCCAAAATTTAGTGACTAATAGCTAGGTGTCATCTTATCATGCAATAGTAGTATTGTGATATTGAAACATTACACTTTAACTATGGGGGGCAATAAGACATGACCAATTGTCAAAAAACATGTTGTGATAGGGCCTCTTTGTCACGAGGCTTTAAAAGGTAACCAAAGCCTTGGAAGGCCATGACTAGGCACCTTGTCATGTTAATTCCTCTTTGAACTTGAAATTTCATGAATGAGTGCCAAGTGGCATGTTATGATTGGGTTGTTGGATTGTGAACCTTGTTCATCATCTCTTTGAAATTGGAATGCCATAATGAGTGCCAAGTGGCATGCTATGATTGGGGCATAGGGTTACGAGACTTTTTAAAAATAATAGGATCCTTAGAGGGTTGTGATTGGGTACCATATGGCATGTTCATATTAAACTGTAACTTATTCATGAACTAGAACATCATGACTAAATGACAAGTAGTAGGTTCCCATTAGATCATGAAGTCATGAATTTTTCCAAAGGATGAAGACATGTGATAAAGTTTAGAACTTTATGTCACTGAGTGACCAATGTATGAGACACTATCATGTTTTAATTGAAGTTAAGTTGGAATTGGGTTCCTACCAAATTAAAAGGTGAAAAAGTTAACAAATCATGAGATAAAATAAAAGGGATAAGTCTAAATTCATAAACTTTGAGTATGAAATCCAAATTGGACCCTAGTCTAAAACTTAAAATCAAGGTACATCATAGCTTTGAATATGAATTTTGACATAGCTAAAGTTAGACTTTGATTTGAAAATCTTAATTAATCAACTTTGATTGAGTTATAAGGATCATACCTTGGGACTTTGAACATAACCACTCATAAGAATAATTCTAAATAAGCCAAATCATTAGAAATATTATCAGATTATTTATTAATGAAAATTTTAAAAGTAATTCATTAATTATTTTTCATAGACTAACATGACTTTAAATATTTCAAGTCATATAAATGGTGTCTTATTCATGTGATGCCAATGGTAAGGTATTTCCTTGGGTGAAAGACCTAATTTTTTTATAAGATCCCCATTTTTAGGAAAATCAAGCATGTTTATCTCTATAGTTTCTTAGAGGACTCATCCATGAAAGTGTGAGAGATGATGACTCATTTCTATCGCTCATAATTCTCCTATAATGTATGACCAAAGTTTACTCAATTAACTCAACTTCTTCAATAGCTACTCTTAAACAATGTCAACTTTCTCTAGAATTTTGATTGAACCAGGTACTCTTTCGATAATATAACTTTGATTTGATCATGAATTATATTTTAAAGGTTTAGTGATGCCATATACAACTTGAAATAAGGTTTCAAATAGTTTACAAATACCTTATTTCATTCAATCTAGAGCTTGAGTTAACAAGGATAGTGAAGGCTTCAAGGGCTAAAAAACTCTTAATGAATTTTCATGAGACAATCATCAAGTTAAAATTTTAGATCACTTGGATAAGTTCCATATAGCTTAAACGAACTGAAATAATGTATATTTGTCTTACAAGATCTAATTCCTCAAAACTACCCGTTTGTTATTAGTAGGCCTAGTAAGGCCTAATGGATCTTAAATGGAGAATTTCACATCACATTAAACCAAGTCTTGGTTATTTTATCTAATAACACAAATTATACTTAATCCAACTCAAAATAATTTAAGTTTAACCTTGAAATGAGTCTCAACTCATAATTCCTTAAAAATTATCTTAAGAGACTAAGAGGCCAAGAAGGCCTAGAAAAAGGATTTAAAATAAAATTAATCTAAAATCAGATATTTTTATTTATGTTAAATTAATCAAACTTAAATATCATTTTTTGTGGCCCTAGGAGGTCTCTAACCCACCCAAGAAGTCAAAATAGGGATAAAACTAGGCTTTTGGCCTAATATCAGACTGTATTTTGCTTGTTTCTAATTCCACATTTACCTACAAAATATACATTTTTTCAAACATATATTTATCATTTAAATCTAATATATTTAAAAAATTAATATTTTTTTGATAGTTAAAAGTATTTTTATAGTGATAACCCTAAATTAGGGTTTTGAAGATTTCTAAACATGCTAAGAGCAATAATAATTTCTCTCAAAGTGTTCTAATGGGTATCAAGACCCCAAATTTAGTTTGGAGGTCTATGTCAACACCCTTCAACTTCCCCAAGTCCAAAATTTTCAATTTAAACCTTATCCATTCAATAAAAACAAAAAAACTTGGACTACATTTTATGCAAAACAAGGGTTTAAGGTGGTTTAGAGGCAAACTAAGCCTATCTCCTTATAATAACATCAAATAAACTTGAATATTAATTTAAAAAAATATTTAAGGATGAAAATACACCATTTAATGACAAAATACCACTTTTTCATACCATTCAAGAATAAAATCATAAAATATAGTCTTGTTTTACCCAAAAACACAATCCTCCTTTTTCAATATTATTCTCCAACCTCCTAAATCACCACTTCAAGAAAATTATCCTTAGAATTCATCCTCATTAATGGTTATTTTTATTCTCATTTATTCTTGGTTTACCTCATATCATCTTAACAACATAATTTTCTTAGACTTTCCCTTTAAATGTTCCTCAAGGCTTATCGAATTACCTATTTTGCTCCTCCTACATTGGGATTCCTTCTAGAGGATGATGAGGTGGAGTTTTACATTTACATATGTGAAAAACATAATTTGAATTATTAAATGTAGTATTTTGGAGGGAAAATATTTATAATTATAAATTGAGCTTTTTTAATATAAATGAAACATTCCACGACTTCTTATTGGTCATCTAAACCCTCCTAGACCTCCTAACAACTATGATCAAGTAAAACTTATAATATTTATGATGTAAATATACAGAATAAATGACTTAATTTCATGTAATTTAATACCCATACCCATATTTTATTTTTACACTCTTAATACAAATATGACTTGTAAATACAAAACTTACCAACTTGTCCAATTTACTTTATACTTGCTTGAAAAGGCTAACTTTTTCCACAAACCTTTGCTTGGATTATGACCTCTTTCAAGAATATATAATCATTGTGAAAATTCATGAATTTTTATGAAATTAGTAACATAATATGCATCTTGAAATTATGTTACTTAAATCTCAAGTTTTGTGGCCCTAGGAGGTTTTTAACCTACCCAAGAAGTCTAAATAGGGCTAAAACTAGGCTTTTTGGCCTAATATCAGACTGTATTTTACTTGTTTCTAATTCCACATTTACCCAATAAATATAAAACTTTTTCACCATATATTTATCATATAAATCTAATATATTTAAAAATTTAAGATTTTTTTGACAGTTAAAAGTATTTTAATAATGATAACCCTAAATAAGGGTTTTGAAGATTTCTAGATAGGCTGAGAGCAATATTAATTTCTCTTAGAGCATTATAGTGAGTTTCAAGAGCCAAAATTTAGTGTGGAGGTTTGTGTCAACACCCTTCAACTTCCCCAAGTCTAAAATTTACAATTTAAATCTTATCCATACAATAAAAACAAAAAAACTCAGAATATATTTTATGCAAAATAAGGGTTTAAGGGGGTTTAGAGGCAAACTAAGGTTATCTCCTTCAAATAACATCAAATAAAATTAAAAATTAAGTTAAAAAAAGATTTAAGGATTAAAATACACTATTTAATGACAAAATACCACTTTGTTCATACCATTCAAGAAGAAAATCATAAAATATAGTCTTATTTTACCCAAAAACACAATCCTCTTTCTTCAATATTATTATCTAACCTCTTAAATCACCACTTAAAGCAACTTATCCTTTGAATTTATCCTCATTAATGGTTATTTTTAGTCTCATTTATTCTTGGTTCGAGCTCATATCATCTTAACAACATAATTTTCTTAGACTTTCCCTTTAAATGTTCCTCAAGGCTTATCAAATCGCCTATTTTGCTCCTCCTACATTAGGATTTATTCTAGAGGATGATGAGGTGGAGTTTTACATTTACATATGTGAAAAATATAGTTTGAATTTTCAATCATATTATTTTGGAGGGAAACTATTTATAATGATAAATTGACCTTTTCCAAGATAAATGAAGCATTCTAAGGCTTCTTATTGGTCATCTAAACCCTCTTAGACCTCCTAACAACTATGATCACGTAAAACCTATAATATTTATGATGGAAATATACAACACCAATGACACAATGTCATGTAATTAAATACCCATACCCATATTTCAGTTTTATAATCTTGATACATATTTGACTTGTAAATACAAAACTTACCAACTTGTCCAATTTACTTTATACTTACTTGAAAAGGCTAACTTTTTCCACAAACCTTTTCTTGGATTATGATCTCTTTCAATAATCTAGCATCATTGTGAAAATTCATGAATTTTGATGAGCTTAGTAACATCATCTGCAACTTGAAATGAGGTTTTGAAACAATTTACAAATACCTTCTTTATTTCAAACTAAAACTTAGCTTCAAATGGTTTGCAAACTAAAATTTTCATGAAATGGACTTGAAATATATCTTTTAGATCATTAGATAGATTTATTATAACATTAACAAGACCATAAATGCAATTTTACCCTTTAGTTAGGTTTATGGAGGCCAAAATGCTTCAAACCTGTCTCTTTATACAAGTAGGCCTAGTAAGCTTAATGAATCTTGAATGGATGGATTCCAAAATAAAATAAATAAGGTTTATATATTTAGATAAAATCCACCTTATCTAACTGATAACATATCAATATTTATCTTAAAATGGCTTGCAACACCCAATTTTCTAAAAAAAACTATCTTAGGAGACTATGTTGGGTGAATATTTTGTCACCAGCTGACTGACGGCAAAATGGGTACATAAACCACACCATAAGGAGATTTATACAAAAAAATGGATGTGGTGACCATAGACAGAATGAGATAAATCTCTCCTCTTAGCAAGGGGAGGTTCCCTATAAACTATAGTATATATATAAAATAAAAATAGACACAGGGTTGAAATCATACCATCCATCTCTCTTTTTTTAGAGATGATGTTCACAAAGAAAAGGAGAATTCCTGGGTAATTACTAAAGGCATTTCTCTTCTTTTAGAAATGATGTTCATAAAACTAGAGGAAGACTTCCTGGGTAGTAATTGTAACCACAAGAAACCCACGAAAGCATAAAGTCTTTCATTATTTCTCCTACTGATTCAGGACAAAGTAACACATCAGTATTAAGTGCAGCCCAAAGTCTCCACCTAAAACTACAATAGAGTGAAATATTATGAAGGATAAGGAGAGATCAAAGTCACTCTAGTATCCTTTACACAAAACATAGACTGAAGACAAATATGGCAGCATAAAGTCTCCCACAGTCAGCTTCAGGACATCTTCTAGCTTATTTCCACTTGTTCTGCTTATTTGATTAAATGGACAAGATTGTATTTAGGAAAAAGACATAATAATAATTTTCTAAATGACACAAGATATTTCAACACAAAGTCTAAAAGTTCACTTTCTTTATCATTCACTTAACAAAATATGATTAACAGTCTAAGCTCAAAGTCTTAGGAATGCCTTTCAATTTGGGCAGAGCTTCGCTTCTGATAATAGAGATATATCTCTTATACAAAATGAGAGATTACAATATATAGCATCCAAAGAAAGACTTGGGCACTTATTTTCATGAAATGGTCCATGTTTCATTGAATGTTTTTTGAATGCTATGAAGGGAATGCTGGAACAGGTCATTGGCCTTAACTTTGGTGTTCTCAATCATCTCAAATTTCTCCTCCTAAGAATGGGTTTCTTGGTCTTCTTTATGATGCTTACACAGCTGTCCATTCACCTTTACTCAATGTAGAAAAATAGGCTATGCCATTGAATGTTTGTGTTCTCTGAGGTCCACCTGGTGGACTATAACACCTACTAGAATAACTCTTCTATAGATATTTCTAGATCTTCTATAGTTGTTCCCTCTTTCCTTGCCACATTTTGTCTCATCCTAGTGATCTGAGCTCTCGAGGCTATCTTCTCACTTTCTACTAGCTCCTTCAGCTCCTTTCTTAGCTGGTCACTGAGTTTATTTTTAGGTCTTTTGAAAATCAATGGTTATTCCATTACCCTAAATTTGATGTCTGCAGGGACGTCACCGGTCGCTTGAACCACTTTGAACCTTCATCTCTTTTGGTTCAATGGTTTAATGGTTCAGTGATTCAATGTTTTGTAAAGGGCCGCATTCACTTAATTTTCTTCTTCAATTGAATCATTTATTTGAACCACTTTCTGGAATCTTCTACTTCATCCATTTGCTTGAAGCTTCCACTCAAACTTTGAACTCTTTGAACCCATTGAACCTTTGAACCTTTAAACCTTTCAAAGTTCAAGGTTCAATGGTTCAATAGTTCATTTTATTTCTTTGAATCCTTTGAAGCTTCAAACTCTCTGGATCCTTTTATTCTTTAAGTCCATCAAAGTTGTTGAACCTTTAAACTCGTTAAACCTTTGAACCTTTTGAAGGCAGGGCTCAATGGTTAACGGTTCAAAGTGGTTCATTCTAATTCTTTGAAACCCACCGTTGAGTCTTTTGATTGAACCTCAGCAGTGAACCATCCTCAAAACACTAAGGAAATTCCTTAAGTGTTTTGAAATTCCCTTTGAGAAATCCCCCTATTGAACCTATGATTTCATTAACTGAAAAGGCTTAAATATTTAGCAAACTTAACTGCTCAGAACATTTTTGAGAAAGAAAAGAGAGTGTTTTGGTCTACAAGACCAAAATGGTCAGCATGTTGTCCACAAAATCAAGTGACTAATTTTGGGAACAACAGCTAGCTCCAATTGGGGAATTTCCATCGATTGAAAACTAAAGCAGTCAAAGGGAGTAGAATCTAGAATCTCAGTTCCCTCATTTATGCCATTGGGCTAAAGAGTCATGCTTACCCAAAAATAAAGGTGCCAAAAACAAATGAACAACACAAAATAAAGAAAGACTAAACAAATGTACAACTAGACTTATCTAATACTTCAAGGATTGAAGTGCTTCAGATGCTACCCAATGAGAGGTAGAGCAAATGGCGTTCCATCTTGATATTTTAGCAAGAAACTATTTTCACTATTTAAACGATGAATGGTGAATGGGCCTCTCCACAAGGAATCCAATTTTCCATGCATTCCTTTTGGTTCTCTCTTCTTGTCCCACAACAAGACTTTATCTCTAATCTAAAAATCATGAATCCTTGCTTTCTAGTCAAAGAGTCTCTTTATCAGACTTTGATATGCAATAATTCAGTCCACCACCATAGTTCATTGCTCATTTAGTTCAGTCAAGCACATGATCCTCTTGTCGATGGAACTTTCAAAAGTTGAATCTTATACTGCCTTTGCTAACTTTAATGCTAGTAATTCTAGGGTGATTGGTATATCTGCATTGAGACCATACATAAGTTGGAATAGGGACATAACTATTGCCCTCTTGGGTGTAATTATGTCTACCCATAAAGCATCAATCAATGCTTTATACCAGGCTCTCTGATTATTATCGACCAGCTTCTTGATAATGGTCACCAAGTTCTTGTTGCTTGATTCTGCTTGACCATTTCCTTGTAGATAATAGTCATAAAAGTGGGAGAGGATAATCCCATAATAGTAGAAAAACTGGGTAACCTCATGAGAAGAAAAATAGGCTGCATTGTCTGTTATAATCTTGGTTTGGACTCTAAACTTGGAAATTATGTTCTCCTTGAGGAAATTACATACCACTTCTAAAGTAACATGCTTGACTATAATGGCTTCCACCCACTTGGTAAAGTCGTCTATGGCTATGAGAACATAGTCATGCCCAGCACTCAAGGATGGATTTACAGTGCTAATGAAATCAATTTCCCATTGCTGAAAAGGCTCTTAAATTACCATAGGCTTAAGAGGCAATGCAACCAACTTGGGTTTGCCAATGAATTATTGACACAACTCACATCTACGCACCTAAGTGTATGAATCTTGAAACAAAGTAAGCCAATAGTACCTAGCTCTTAGAATCTTATGGGCAGTCACAAGTGCATAAAAATGTCCTCCACAAGCCAAATTGTGGAAAGACTCTAAAATTTTATTTTATTGTACCTTATCCATGCGACGAAAGAATACCCCATCAAGGCTCCTCTTGTACAAACTGTTATCTCACAGGACAAAGTTAGAAGCTTTCAACTTAACAGTCCTCTTTTCTTTATGAGACAGGTGAGTAGGACACTCACCATAGGTAAGGAAATGAGCAATATCAGAATATCACTCATTCATAGTAGTGACAAAGAGAACTGTGGGCGTGTCTTCAAATTCTATTTCTTCATGCCCTACTTCTTCTAGTATGTTATTAGTAATTAATTGGCACAGACCTCTTCCCCACATAAACTTCATAGGTTTGATAACAAGATCAAACTCCTAGGTTTTGGCAATCCAATTGACCCTTTTAGTTCCAAACTCTTGCTGAGTTAGAATCAACTTTACTGTTGTATCAGGAACCAAAGCAATAGTGTGTGAGTTCAGGCTGTAAAAATGGAAGTGCTTTACCACCTTTACCACAGCATAAGCATGCTTCTCCATGTTTGAATACTTCATCTCATGAGCTTTGAGAGTACAACTCATGAAAGATATGGGGGATTCTACACCTTCTTTATTCTACTGAACCAAGATGGCTAAAAGCGTATATTCAGAAGCATATCTATATATCACTAAGTATTTGGTGTAATCAGGACAAACTAGGATTGGGGCATGGGTGATAGCTTCCTTGATTTCTTAAAATTCTGATTTGCCTTCTTTAGTCTAGCTAAAAGTAGCTTTACCTTTCATCATATTGACAATGTGGTGAGTCTTCTCTGTGAATTCAGGAATGAACCTTCATAGAAAATTCACCTTTCTAAAGAAAGAGTGCACTATGGTCTTACTAGCAGGAAGAGCAAGATCTTGGATGGATTTGACTCTTTTTGGGTCGATCTTTATGCCTTCTTGGGATACAGTGTGACTAAGAAGTTTACCTTTTGTAACCCTAAAAATTGATTTCTTGGGGTTGAGGGAAATGTCATTTTGTCAACATCATTCTAGCACTTGTTGTAGATGATGCACATGATCAGGAAAATGTTTAGAAAAGAATATCAAGTCATCAAGGTATACCATAATGAACTTCCCCATTTCATTTCTAAAAGCAAGATCCATCGCTCTCTAGAAGGTGGCACAAGTATTAATCAAGCTAAAAGGGATTTTGTGATATGTGAAAGTGCCCCAAGGTGTAGTGAAAGTGGTCTTATGTTGGTTTTTTTCACCAACTTCCACTTGATTATATCCTAAAAAACCATCTAACATTGATAACATCTCTGTGCCAGTCACTGTTTGCAGTAGCTGATCCATGATGGGAAGGGGATAGTTGTCTTTTAAAGAGGACTGGTTCAGATTTATGAAATTAACACACAAAAAATTTTCTCCATTCTTCTTTCTCATAGGGACTATGTTCACAATCTAGGTGGAATGATGTATTGGGAAAATAATTCTTGCATTCAACATTTTCTATATCTCAAAAAGAATAGTGCTTGATATCCTTGGGTTATACTATCTTTGTTTCTGCTTGTGAGGCAACGACCCAATCCTGAGAGGTATTTCATGCTAGATTTATTTAGGTCTAAGAGACTTTAGATCATCATAAGAGTATGCCAAAACATTAATGTAATGGTAAAGTAGAGTAATGAATTTGAGTTTTTCATCAGGAGTGCAATAATTCCTAATGTTGACCATTTTGAGATTATCTTTTGTACTCAAATTTATTTGATCAAAATCCTTGGGGGATTTTGACTCTATTTGCTACTTCTCAATAAACCTATCACACTTATCAAATATCTTCTCAAGAGAAACTAATCCTTTTGGAATTTTATTCCTTTTTAACTAAAGGAACCCTTTGTCAGCTTTTAAATTTGTTTCAGGAACTGATTCCTGTGGTGGAGATTCACTGCCTTCAAAATGAATCTTTTCAAAGCTATCAATCTATTCTAGAAAAGCAATGATTTAGTTAACACCATTAAATACCTACCAATGGTCAGCATCGTTTGGTACACTTGGTCAAAATACCAACTCAATAATGTACTTGTTACCTTTTAAATCTTGTTGAGGGACCATGAGAGTTATAGAGATGGCCAATGAATCTACTCAACTGTTGAATTCTCTGGGTACCATAAAAATACTAAAAGTATCAAAACTTTCAATGCAGTCCTACACCAAATTTTGATAATGTCACAATCTCTCATTCTTGGTTTGATACAAGTTCCTCACCTGATAAATGACTAGCTCAACATCTCCTTGGGCGTGAATAAGTTTGATGCCTGTTGCTTGAGTAGCCTTCAATCCGAGCAGCAAAGATTTATACTCGATAGTGTTGTTGGTGTTGCTGAATTTCAACTTGTATGAGTATGGGAAAATATCTCTTTGAGGAGATATCAAGATAATCCCAGCTCCAAAATTGGTAGAAGAATTGCTGCCATCAAATTCTAGAATCCAAACATCATTAGAATTTGATCTTCTTTCAAATTTTTATTCATTAGGGAGGGAAGATCCTTTTTCATCTGTACTGTGCCCTACCAATTCTTCTGATGTATTATCTAATTTTTTTGGATTTTCACTTATATAACTTTCATCCATGAAATAGAACCATCTTCAGTAGATAAAAAGTAGTTACCCATTCCTGAAGACTCAAACAAAATTTGAGCTCCAAGGGCTGATGTTTGGGTGACAATATATTTCAATTCCTTCTTTGGAAGTAGCCTTTACATGATGCCTTTGATAGGAATCCTCACCTCATATAGGTCCATGCTCAATTCTCCACCAACTTCCTTGCAAAAATTTTGCCCAAGCAGAACGCTGTAGGAGGCTAGAACGTCAGCCACCAAGATTGTCATTTTAATTCTCTTATTTGAGAAGGATGCAAATGCAAATTGGGCATCTTTGATTTGTCCCAAAAGTGACACTTGTTTGTTTTCCATATAGAAACATCTCCCAAAAGTTTTAGTTAGCGTGAGACTGAGAGAGTCTACTACCTTGGTGGGCATCACATTGTCAAACGCGCTAGAATCTATAATGAAGTTATTCAACTGATGAACATTTATTAGTAGAGAAACTTAGAAAGGTTCTATCTTCCCAAGGGCAAAAGGAGGAGTAATGAAAATATTATTTTGGGTAGATGTGTTCTTTGGGGAATCATGTGTTACCTTTGAAACATCTTGTCTTGCAGAGATGATTTTATTCTTGATATATTGAACTAACCTATCCAAATACTTAGGGTTGGTTTATAAATTTTTAAACTTATACATTTAGATCTTAGTCTTCTTAGTATGGTCAATTATATCAAATGACTAAAAAGAACTAAGAACAGAGGAAGGAAGTCCATAATTCTAGGTTTTATTAGGTGTGGTACTAGTCTGAGAAATTGAAGTAGAAGGTGAAGGATTGCTTGAGGTACTTACTTTTTTATGGATCACCAAGTCCTTTGATTGGAAAGGTAGTGAAGTTTCTCATTTAGCAATTGAAATTACTAGTCAAAATTCTTCCCCTATTTTCCCCTTATTATCTTGTTGAGTTGACTAGTTCTAAGACCTAGTAAATATAATGTATGATCCATCAAACACTTCTCCTTTACTTCTTGCTTCATCCTGGTAATTCAGGAAACCAATGTTGGAGTTGCCAGCTGATTCTTCTTAGCCTTATATAAAGAGATCAACATCATCTTCTTGGTTTAACTCAGGTTGGAAAGAGAAATCATGTTTAGCTTCATAATAACCAACTACTGAGTTAGCTAGTGTTACTTTAATGGCAAGCTTCCCTGGTGGGGGAGGAAGGTGATTTGGTTGTCTCTAATTTTTTGGCAGCATTACCTTGGTATGACTGGTTGGGAAACATCCTCCTTAGTATATCCTGATAAGGAGGAGTAGACATCCCTTGTGCCATTTGTTTTTTTAGAGCTACCAATTCATTTTCTAGCTTTTGCACCATAGGATCAGTGGTGCTTGAAGAATTTTTTTATAAGATGAAGAAGATTTATTTTTGTTAGGATCTCTTCTTATCTTTCCTACCAAAATAAGATCATCTTCAACCTCAATGGCCAAAATTTGAGCTACAACATGATCTCTGTGGCCAGTCCACATTAATAGAAAACTCACTTCATGAAGCTAAGAAGTGATGAAGAACCATTTTAGATTCTTAGGTGTCAGCTAAGCAATTATAGGAATCCTATTCCTCAACTTGTCAAACTTAGCAATGAAGTCTCGCATGGGTTCATGAGGCTCCTTCTTCATTTGTGTGAGCTGAGCTAATATGGCATGTGAATATTTTATAGGTCTAAATCTAGCCTCAAACTTGGCCTTGAGAGTATTCCAGTCAGTCATTGTTTATGCTTGTAGATGATAAAACTAGTCTATGATAATGCCTTGTAATGTTTCTACAAATAGTCTAATTGCAATGCCTTCATATTCAATGCCTATCACACCACAGGCTATGCAAAAGGCTACTATATGTTCATCAAGATGAACTCTCCCATCACCATATAACTTATAAAAATTCTTCCTTGAATTATGGGGTAGCTCATGTAGAGGTGGGGTTAGATTTAGAGGACCAAAAGTATTACCCCAAGGGCCTTGAGCTACCATGATATGGCTGTTGAAAGGAGGGATAATAAACATCTATGGGATACGTATGGACAAAGATCTACTAGCAGAGGAAAGAGTAGCTTTGCTTGGTATTGGGGACCTAACATTTGTAAGAAGAAAAATCTTGGTTCACTGAAGGTGAGATGGTGGAAGAAAAAGATCAAAATTACTCAGCTGCACCAACTCAAATACAGGGTCAAAAATACCTTAAGCTCTCTGGTTTCACATGTACGGTGGATCTGCTAGAGTGTGAAATGGAAATGGAAAAGAACTGGAACTTCTTCAATTTGAATCTTGAGGCTTCAAGCTACTTGTTCTTCCCCAATAGAGTTGCCAAAAATGATTGGGTAAATATTTTATCACTAGCTAACTAACAAAAAAATGGTTACATCAACCATAACATAAGGACATTTATATGACAAAATGGATGTGATGAAAACAACCAAAATGAGACAAATCTCTCCTCTCAGCAAGGAGAGGTTCCCTATAAACTATAGTATATATATAAGCTGAAAATAGACACAGGGGTGAAATCATACCATCCATATCTCTTTTTTTAAAGATGATGTTCACAAAGAAAAGGAGAATTCCTGGGTAATTGCTGAAGGCATTTCTCTTCTTTCAAAAATGATGTTCAGAAAACTAGAGGAAGACTTCCCAGGTAGTAACTGTAACCACAAGAAACCCATGAAAGCACAAAGTCTTTTGTTGTTTCTCCTACTAATTCAGGACAAAGTAACACAACATGATTTAACGCAACCCAAAGTCTCCACCTAAAACTACAACGGAGTGAAATATTACGAAGGATAAGGAGAGCTCAAAGTCTCTCTAGTATCCTTTACATAAAACATAGTCTGAAGACAATTATGGCCGCATAAAGTCTCCCATAGTCAGCTTTCAGACATCTTCCAGCTTATTTCCACTTGTTCTGCTTATTTGATTAAATGGGCAAGACTATATTTAGGAAAAAGACATAAGAACAATTTCCTAAATGACACAAGCTATTTCAACACAAAGTCTAAAAGGTCACTTGCTTTCTCATTCACTTAACAAAATATGATTAACAATCTAAGCTCAAAGTCTTAGGAATGCCTTTTAATTTGGGTAGAACTTTACTTCTGATAACAAAGAGACCTCTCTTATACAAAATGAGAGATTACAATATATAGCATCCAAAGAAAGACTTGGGCACTTGTTTTCATGAAATGGCCCATGCTACATTGAATGTTGTGAAGGGGCCATGCTAGAATAGATCATCAACCTTAAATTTGGCATTCTAAATCATCTCAAATGTCTCCTCCTAAGCATGGGTTGCCTAATCTTCATTATGACACTTACATGGTTGTCCATTCACCTTTACTCAATGTAGAAAAATAGGCCATGCCATTGAATGTCTGTGTTCTCTGAGGTCCACCTGGTGGACTATTCCACTTACTAGAATAACTCTTCTACATATATTTCTATATCTTCTGTATTCGTTCCCTCTTTCCTTGCCACATTTTGTCTCTTCTTGGCGATCTGAGCTCTTGGGGCTATCTTCTCACATTCTGATGGCTCCTTCGGCTCCTTTCTTGGCTAGTCAATGAGTTTGTTCTCAGGTCTTTTAAAAATCAATGGTTATTCCATTACCCTAAATTTGACATCCACGGGGATGTCACCGGTCACTTGAACCACTTTGAACCTTGAAACTTGAACTCTTGCGGTTCAATGGTTCGGTGATTCAATGTTTTGTAAAGGGCCACATTCAATTAGTTTTCTTCTTCGATTGAACCATTTCTTTGAACCACTTTCTAGAATCTTCCACTTCATCCATTCACTCAAATATTCTACTCAAACTTTGAACTCTTTGAACCCATTGAACCTTTGAACCTTTCAAAGTTCAAGATTCAACAGTTCATTCTATTTCTTTGAATCCTTTGAAGCTTCAAACTCTTTAGATCCTTTTATTCTTTAAGTCTGTCGAAGTCATTGAACCTTTGAAGCTTTCAAAGGTGGGGTTCAATGGTTCAATGGTTCAAAGTGGTTCATTATAATTATTTGAAACCCACCATTGAGTCTTTTGATTAAACCTCGATGTTGAACCATCCTCAAAACACTAAGGAAATGCCTTAAGTGTTTTGAACTTCCCTTTGAGAAAGCCTACCTATTGAACCTATGATTTCATTAGCTAAAAAGGCTTGAATATTTGAAAAACTTGACTACTCAGAACAGTTTTGAGAAGAAAAGAGAGCGTTTTGGTCTGTAGGACCAAAATAGTCGGCATGTTGTCCACAAAAGCAAGTGACGGATTTTGGGAACAACAAACTAGAAGGCCTAGAAAGAGGATTTCAATCTAAATTGATTACAAATTTGTTTTCATTATTTTTTGAAGATTTATTCATCCCAATTACACCTTATAGAATCTAAATCTCAAACCTTCTAACCTTATAATGTCTCTAACTCATTCAAGAAGCCAAACATGTCAAAAACTAGACATATAAGCTTTTATGTAGACTATATTTTGATGAGATATCCCTTGATATCCAACTAATAGTTCTCTAATTATACTCTTTGGATTCATGATTCAAAGGCACAAATACTATCCAAATTTCATAATTTTTTTGTACTTCAAATTTGAGTTATGTTCAATTACTATTTGTGTTCTACTTCTCTTTTTACATAGGCCAGGGGCTCTTTATTTTAATTTTTTTGGACATTGTAAGTGGTTTAAAGACACTCAAATTTGATGTAAAGTTCTATGCCAACATTCATAAACTTCCCATAATATTATAATGGAAATATAATCCATTTCAATTTAAGAAAACATGAATTCTTAGAGTGTAAAATACAAGAAAATAGGGTTTCTTATTCTCATATAGACCAGAGAGCTCCCGAATTGACTTTTAATGATTTTCAAGTATCTTCAAAGCTAAATAAAACATCCTTGGGGACTTTTAAAGCTTTTTAACCCTTAAAAAATTCATTATAACTTTTTTAAATGTGAAACTGAATAAACAAGCTTATTTCCAAAAATTTTGAGTTATCAAAACTTAGTTTTGATAACTCTTAAACCCAAATAGTGAATTATATTGATTACTAAATGGAACATATTGTATCAAACATATGAATTCTTAATGATGAGGATACCTAAATAATAATATCATGAAAACTTGTCTTCTTGATTTAAAAATATCATAAAATTAAGAAATGCAATCTACCTTGGAACTTGTATAAGATCTTGAAAGTTAAGTTTGAACATATCAAGGATTAAAACACTATTATTCCATACCTTAACACCTATTCAAGGAAGTAAATACTTCATACTGAAGGAAATAACTTTTATTTGATGAAAAAAAAAATGAATTATAGTTTTCCTTTGCTCTTTCCTCTTTATATTCTTCCATCCTCTCCTTATTGATTCAAACACTCCACTTTTATATACATAATTACATTATGAAAGTCTAAAGACCTTCAAGAATACCTCCTTCACTCTATTGTTACTCTTATAAATATTACCATATGAGTGTATTTATTTTTTTCCCTTAGATTATTAGAGCTCATCTCTTCTAACAACTTGTGCAAACATAGGCTTCTTGATAGGTAGAAAGCATAAATTCTTTCAGTATCCTTATCTCATGCTAATTATGCATTCTCCAATGTAGTATCCTTTAGATAAGGTGGATGATAAAGTGTTTTCACCTTGACATAGGTTATAACCCTTTGTTTCAAACATTTCATTCACCTTATAGATCATTACACAAGGTCTTACACTTTACAATTATTCCTCAAGGCTTATAGGCCTCCTTTAACAATGTAAAAATTAAAATGTGAGGTTTTGGAGGGAAAACCTCTTAAAAACAACTAAGAGCATCCACATGGACTTATAAAAAATTAAACATTATCAAGACTCCTTACTCAACAAAATCTTATATACACATGCATAGAATAATATGTACACTATTACAAATGTGTTTGTTTGGATGCCTCTACATCGATAAATACATCCCTACAATTGATCACAAGTCCACTTAAACCACAAGTCCAAATTGATATTTAATGAAATGTAAATTAAATAATTAAATAGTAAATATCAAATGTAAATGTAAAATGTACATAATGATTAAGCACCTAACTTAGTTCAAAACATGGAATTTTATACAACCTCATATGAAGTAATAATGATCACTAACCAATAATATGTGTAAACATTAAATGATCAAAATAGAAAATATACGTAGGTAAAGGAAGATTATTTATCAAATAGTATATATTTATATATGCAAAGTTTGATGTCGTAATTCAACATAAACAATAGGACATATATCAAGGAAAAATGTAGACCATAACATGTACATATACAAAATGAACCATATAGGCATACAAAATTGATTGTGCCTATAACTTGACCCCTAACACAATAACTAGCTCCTCTCTTCCTCATTGCCTCCAAATAAATTGGGATGCATTTCCATAGATGTAGAAACAGGGGTGTTAGATGCCTCAATACAAGGAGAGACTCTCCTCTCAACATATGAGTCATCAAATATTTGATCCACAACCTTTGAAAATTGTCATGTCTGCACAAGATAAAAAATATAAAATTTAATGCATTAAAATTATATATTAAAAATGATAAAATTTTCAATAATTTTTTTTTGAAAAATGATTCTAGACTCACCATATTCCATCTAAATGGTTGTCTAAGGATGTGAGACTAGGTATACACCCATGATGGAGAATTCTATGGAGCATATATATATATATATCATTAGCTCTAGATGTGCATATATTTATGTAAATATGACATAAAATATCATTAGCTAAAGCTAAAATATTTTTTACTATGTGTTCTCACCAGTTTCTATCTCTGAATCATGACCAGCTATGGATTTAGAGGATCCTCAGATGTAACCCCAACATCAGGCAAACCTTCTTGTCAACCATGAGGGTTTCCCATAGCATCCTTCATCATCTATAAAACCAATAAATGAATCTGTGAATCCAATGAGCATCATAGAAAATATATGACTATAATATATATCTTAAAACAAGGAATAATAAATATACATAAATAAATATGTAATTTGAAAGTTTCCAAACCTAAGTATAGGGTACACTAGTGCTAATTGCGACCTATACAATAAAGTCAAGGCATGTTGAGCTACCCAAAATATTAGTAATCATCTATACAAGAAACAAATAAAAATTTGAGTCTAATAAATTAGTCAATTAAGTAAACACATAATATAAAATAAACTTGATATTATTTTACAAACATAAACAAACTATAATTAAAATTAAACCTGTATATCAAATATAGATGAAGTAGATAAATCCATCAAAATAGGCTAACATATCTTGAGAAGATTTTGTGAAGGTACTACAGCTAGTATAGTTTCTATCATGTTATTGTCATGCATTGATGAAGCATCTACATGTGACATATGCTTTGGTATGCTAGTCTCCTAAGGTCCTGAAGTAACTACATAAGGAATACACTCAAGCATCTTGGTATTTTAAGGTACTTAAAGAATTGTAGATGAAATATAATGAGAATTACTGGTGTCTTGAGATGATAAAGCAACTGTATATGACATAAAATACTGTGTACTAGTATGCTACACAAAGGTAGGTCTAGTCTCCATAAATTTAGTCTATGTATGTTGCACATGAATAGGATGTCTCATACACTTCCTCCCACATGATGTGAAATGATGCACAAGAAATATAACATGAGTAGGAGGAGGGACACTAGTACCAAAAACCAATACCACCAAAACCAATAGCACCATTAACACTACCACCAACACCACTAGGACTAATACTAATACTAAATGTATCACCAATTATAGGCTAAGCAAAAGTCTTTAATGCATGCATACCATGGTTAATCATAAATTGTGTCAAACTCGTAACCACCTCAAAGGTATCTATCTATATGGTATATTGTAATAATTTTGGGATAGAATCATGTGTTATCATCCTTCTATTTATTTGAAATTGATTAAGATGGTTTTGGTCTCACCTAGTACCAGGTCTATCGAATGAAGACCCACCTCCCCTACCTTGGGAGGCTTGCATGTCAAAATAATTTGTAATTTTTAGAAACACAAACTCACAATAGATTTTTCTCAAAAAGTCTAATGAAACCTCACTATTGTTTTATGGAGGCTCATTAAGTACCATCCATCACCTATCCAAAAAGTTATTTTTTATCCCCTCATGAACGCATCAATCAATACTAATATGTTTGAAATTCACAGGTGGTGGTTGGTTGGTTCCAGGCTTAACAAATAAAGAACATACATCTTATTTTGTTATTTTTTTAATTAACATATTCATATGATAATTTATAAAAATTAAAATTTTTATGACCTCTCTTTAATGCAACATTGCATCAAGTTGTGAAGTTACGTTTCCCACTTCATTAAAAATAGTCTCTAATGTATTGGTAAGTGAATTGTGTGAACTATCAATTGAGGAGTGATGAAAACCATTGATAATTATTTGTAATTTTTTATGTTTTACATTGTATTATTCATATAATCAAACTTATTTTTATTCAAAATCAAATTATCTATGGTTTTATTCTACATTTTCTTAACACACTGGGCTCATCATTCATTTGTGTATCTAGAATTATAAAAATACAGTTTTTTTAAGGTTGTGCAAGAAAATGTAATTTAAAAACTCTAAGTTTCTAATTTCAAAACCTTACGTGCATAAATAAATATAAATATAAATGGAAAAAATAAAATTTAAAAATAATCATACTTGAGATAGCAACCAAAATGCCAAATCCCATTGGTAGGATAAAAATATGAAGTACATATGTGGTTTATGAGAAAATGGAGAGAAGGGTTCAATGAAAAAACTCCAAACCTAAAAAAATGCCATGGGTTTCATGAAATGTAGTGTTGAATTGGAAAAAATGAAGGGTGTACACCCTTTAGGCTCGGACATAAGCCTAAACCTCAAAAAATTAAAAAAAAGGCATACACCCTTTTCAAAAAAAATTACAAAGTTAGGGTATGTCACCTTTTTGTCCCCAAACTTTTTGCATCAACCCAATGCACACTATTTAAAAAATATTACTTGCTTACCCACACATATTGAAAATCTATACCTTTTATGGCCTACATTAAGCTTACATGATCACACACATTTATGTCTACATATTACATGAGCATATGCATTAATTATTACTCATTAGGTGTATGCATCCTATTATCTCCATATACTATCTTGACCTATGATATTCCAATCCACATTTATAGCAGGGCATGTTTATTACCTTCACTTACTCTATACTTATACATTGATACCTCAGTATGCATTATGATTTGTACATGTCATGGATGATTTTAATCTCTTCCATTATTCTATATTTGTATCTTTTCCACTTGTTTAACCCTAAAATGATATAGTTTATCTTATTATTATCCATATATTTGATTAAATGGGTATATAGAAATTAAATGGCACAAGGGTGATAATCATATCTATAATAGATCAATTAGATGCTACACTCAAATATAGGCATATGTTGAATTCATAAAATTGAGATAGCTTAAATATGAAAAGTAAAACTAAATCATGTATATAAATGACAAAGGAGTAATATACTTAATTGGTTTTAATTTTATCATAGTATTAGATCTAAAACATGTAGGAAGAGGGGTAAAAGATAGTTCTAGAATAGTCATCAAATTCTAGATCTAATGCTTCTAGAGATTTAGACACTAAAATTAGCTTGGAAAAATTATATTGATACCACTATCTAGATTTGATGCAAGTGTCCTATATAGAATACCTACTAGAAAAGGATGCAACCATTTAGATACTTATGGGTTTTACTTTACTTTCACTATGGTGCATTCAGATCTAGGTCATGGACTATCATTCCTTGTGAAATGATAAAACCTTAGTTCTCCATCTTCATAGTGACATTGGGAAAAAAATGGGTTAGTGGGCACAAGGTATTGAGCTGACCCTAAAGACCTCACTATTAGTGGGTGACGCCTACATAACTAATACTCCATAAAAGGGCCTTAGACTAATGTAGTTATCCCCTACATGTTAGATTATGTGTGAATCATGCAATATGTGGAAAGGAACTAAAATAATGAACTATCTTGTAACTTATAAAATTAGGATCTTAGGTTGTTCCTTTAGTACTTCAAACCTATAGATGTGTTATACCTATGATTGATATGGAAATATGAGAGAATAGAGAAGATTTTCTCAATTTAATGCTTGATAGAGTGTTTTTCATAAGTTACCTTGGTCTCTTTAGTCTTTTTACCAGGTGTTTTATAGGTTCTAAATGAATGAGGGTTTATCTTATATTTATATCAATCCCTTTGGATAATTACTCAAATTAAAGAACTTAGGCTAATAATTAATATATGTTTCATTTATAAATTGGATGAATTTTATGGCATTGGACACTTATGTTAGGACATGACATTAGTGTTGATGCTACTATTTGTCCCAAACATTAGTGTCTAGAGAGAAGGAAATAAATTATAGGCACAAAATTTGTAGAGGTGGAAGATAAATACATTTTAAGAATTTTAGGAAAGAGAGATGGTCTATGCCATCAACATAAGATTGCTTAGACTAAGAGATAGGCCAAGGGGCACAAGATAGAGAAAATAAAAGACTTATAGATGCAAAAAAGGTATAGAACTAAGAATAATAGCCAAGGTTTGATTTTTCCAAGTGTAAAATATTGAGGTGATATATAATCATAAAATATTGTCTACATCCCCCTCCATTTAATCTAGTAATTAAATTATTAGTTTAAAGGAAAGGGATGCATAATTGGGTGTGTGCGCACACCTTATCTTTGTATGTGCCCAACTTGAGTGATTTTTTGGTGACTAACCTATAAAAAATAACATGTTACAATGTATAATTAATGTATATAATCTAGAATTTTAAAGTATTTTAAATCGATTGAAATTGAAATAATAAGGTTTAGGATTATACTAGTGTGTCAATGTAACTATCTTGCCTATTGAAAAGTTGATTTTAAAAAATATGTATCATTATAATTTTATAAGACTAAGATTAGGATAATTATAGATAAATATGTAAAGTGTATATATCTAAAGAGATAGAGAGATGAGAAGACCCATGCCCCAACCTTGGAGAAAAGATGAATTTCCACCTAGCAGTTGAGATTAGGTCAATATTTCAACCCAATGATTATTATAACCTAGTGAAACTATATGATATAATTAAGTACAAACTCAAACTTAGAAATATTGAGTGATTTTATCACCTCAATCATACCAAAAATCAAACCAAGTACTAAAATAGATTGGTTGAATATAGTCCATAAAGGTTTGAGCAGGGTATCAATATGTAATAGTTTGTGCTATGGTAATAGTCCATACAAGAGTTTTGAAATTTGAAACTATGTGTAACAATGGTTCCAATGTATAGAATTCTGCCACAGCTATGAATATGAATCATATAATTATGTGCTTTGGCCAATATAGAAAATTATGTAAGTGTGGAGAACATTTTTCTAAAGCATGCCCCCTCTATATATGGAGAAATATGACAACTGATATAAGTACCAATGTGGAGAACATGTTTCCAAAACATGCCTCCACTATAAATTATAAATGTTAAACACTCAATAATTATGGATAACATGCTTCTAAATCATGTCCCCACTACATCTAAAAAATATGCCAAGTGTGGATAAGATGAATCTATGACATGCCCCCACCAATACACTCCCCATTTAAGGTGTGGTAAATATAGATAAATAATAGTTACCTCACCTCAAAAGGATAAGAAAACTATATAATCTATGAATGTAACCATGTAGCATTTATAAAGAACATGTCTAGGTAGATATAGCATTGAAGTGCATAGAACCAATGTGATCACATGAAGGCATAAGATGCATGATAAATATCATGGAAACATAGAAGCAGAAACAATACAAGCTCAACAAGAAAACAAACACACATAAAATAACACTCAAAATCAAGTCAAAAGACAATGGTTTACGGAGACTAAAAATAAGGGGCATATTCAAATGTTGAAAAATTTAAGGGACATAACATAGTCAAATGTCTATAAAAGTAAGGATGATGTATTCAAATGTCCATACAAAAATAATGACATATGTAAATTTCAAATAAATCATACATAGGCACAAGGGTTGAAAATAAAGGAGTGTAATCAAATGCTCGAATAAGAAATATAATAGCATGGAAAAACACTCATAGAAATGCATAAAGGAAAGCATAAGAAAGTAACATAAACATATCATAGTAACCCATGGATCAAATGTATTAGCCAAATATGTCAAGTGTATAGCATATCAAGTACCCTATGTAAGATATAATCATGGATAAAGGAATGTGTAAGTACATATGTAAGCTCAAACATGATAATGAATGTGATCATCAAACCATAAACTCTATGTGTATCAAGATCAAAACTGTGGATGCCCCCAATGTCCACATGATATGAGTAGAAAGAAGGCCCAACACCCAAAATAAGACTAGATCATGTATTTGTGTATGACTATATCACACTTTAAGTAGAAGCATGACACATGTTGTATGTATAAGTAATTGAATATGCCATACATCAACATGGAACTAACACATAGATGCCAAGGAACCAATAAAACATGTAATTTTTAAAAATATTTTTGGATATTTTAATGTTTTTTATTTGGTTTTTGGTATTTTTTGAATTTTTGAAGGAAAGATCATCTTATGATGCCATCTAATGGATGGCCATAAATATATCCCCATTATGATCCTTAAAACATTAAGTTGGAGCTTTTTCATTATTTTCATCATGATTGGATAGGTTGAAAAGGTACATAGCATGTTCCTCTTCATGTTTTTCATGTGTAGTACAAGAACTAGTGCTATCATTTAGAATATCTATTAATTTTCCTTCATGGGAAAATGAAATACCTTGCTAATTTGGCTCAATAGTAGCTTTCATTTAGTGTAACCAGAGAACTCCTAGTGTAAATGCATATGGATATGTGGTAGGCATAACCCAAACCCATATTTTAATTAGTTTAGGACCATAAGTAATTGGTATTATTATGTTTCCCAAATATTTTTTCCAACTTCCTTTATTTTTTAAGTTTGGTAGATCATGGACCATTTGTTATAAGTATATTACATATAAACTAGTTTTTGTATGCAAGAAAAAATAGACATATATATCTTATCCTACTCAATAATATTCATGCTGAGAGAAAGTAATCAACTAACTAGTCCACTTTGAAATATGTCTAAATCGAGGTCATAACCAATAATGGATCCGTTAAATCTATACTAAGGGATCTATTATCACACTATGGAAAAGAATAGGTTTTTAAGGTCTCTAGTCAAACTTCATTTTGTGAAAACCTCAGCTAGGTCTTATGATTGTAAATAATATCAAACAAGCTAATCTACTAAAAAACTATGTAAGCTAATATATTAAATGCATATTCAAGCTAATATAGTGCTCACTAAAGCTTGTGGCACAAATAGATAAGATAATAAACATACAAAGGTAAATCTATATATAACATATAAATTATCTAAGCAAGGAGAGACATAAATAAATATATATTAACTTTGAAACATATGCTTATCAAAATATGAAGGTATATGAATATACTTACCTTATTAAAGTGAACTCTTTGTGCCTCAATCTCTCCCTTGGCCAATGGTTCTTTAAAAGAGGTTGTTGTGGGCTTGTAAGGATCACAAGGACAAATCAAAGCTAGGATATAAGACCCCTCGTATGCATCCAAGACTTTCACAAGATATGCGATACTTATCCAAGGAAAAAAACTAATCAATAAAACCTCATATTGATTGTATATCATATTTATGAGCAATAATGACATGAAATTGATTGATTTTATCTTATAAATGAAATGAAATGGGGTATATATAGCCATGGATTGACCCTAAAATCTCCTAGGAATTTACCTAACATAGTCATCCAGGTTGACCTTGTTAGGTGAGAAATAGAGCCATTATCTCTTAAACTATGTCATCTTGGGTTGGCATAGTTCCATCACATGTGTTAAATCCCAAAATAGAGTTGACCTAGTCAATGTAGTAGGAAAAATGGTAAAAAGGGATTTTTGCTTAGTTAAGGGATATTTTTGGTGGTGAGATACTTATGGAAGTGTATAAGTGGAGTTTCAAAGCTTATGTAAATAGATAAGAATAACTTGTATTGGTTTTAGGTGGTGGTATAGGGGCTAAAAATCCTGTAAAGCACCAAACATCTACCAACCCCTTTCTCGATGCACCCTTTAAGATGTGTAGTTAGAGAGATTGAGATTTGATGGGTTACTAAAAGAGAGAAAGAATTAGTATCTGACAAAGTTTAAAAATATTATGTGTATACATATTCCCCACTCGAATCTCATCACATGTCACATAATTGTAACACAGAATGGTGATTTTGGAAAAGAACATAGCAACCCATAACATTGAGCTAATAAATTATAGTAAGAATCATAAATTGAAATGATAGTAAGGAAATAACTAAAAATATCATATACATACCTTGACTTATACTTATTGTTGAATGGTTACCTACTATATTTATAATTTTTATCATGTAGGGCACATTAAATACTTTGGATAAACCCTAGGGATACAAAATTAAATAATAAAAATAAACAAATGTAGGGAAATCAAGATAACTAAACATTAAAAAACTAAAGTAAATCACTTGGTGAATTGGTAAGCTATGGTGATAAGTGCTAATTTAGAACCAAAAATGACAAAGGTGAGCTGATAGTAAATCTGGTAACTAAAAATGTCGAGGCTTCTAAATGACTAAAAAATCAAATAAAATGTACCTTAAGTAAGAAAAGTAACAAACTAGATCAAACCAAGGACATGTGAAAGTAAAATGATAAATATAACATCAATGTAAAATAAGTAACAAACCAAACTCAAACAAAGATGGAAAAATGACATAAATTAAAAGAACATTGATAAGTGAGACATAACAATCCAAACTCACTCAAAAATGGAAAAATTAAAATAGAGAAAAATAAAAAGATGATCCAAAAAAAGATTGATAAATAGTTTTATATTTTTTAAAATAAACTAAAGAAATACAATAAGGATAAAGTAATGATGTAAGGAAGTTATGCATAGTCACTCAAAAATACAACTTTATTCTTAAGATAAACAAAAATATTGGCATCATGTTTGTTAAAAAGATGTGAAGAAGAGGGAATAAAGAAGTTGGGAAATAGATTTAAAAATAAAATTAATTATCAATTGGGATATGAAATGGGTGTTGGAAAAAATGTAGGAGATACCAAGGTAGAAAATCTTTATCAAAATCAAGACACTCAAATTAAGTGGACAAAACAAGAAGACTTTCAGCATTAAGGACTCTAGAGAACTTGCCTTAGCCACACAAATTTGGGTTATGTAGTTAACTATAAATATCATGCCATGAAGTTTATATGCATGGAAATTAAAATAGACCTACCTTCCCACAACATGTTCCCCATTCCTCAAGATGCCTTACAGAGTTATCAGTCTACTGTAAAGATTAGGTACTTATGTGAGAAAGTAGGTATCACTATAGATAATTTTGAATCTTATATCCCACTCTACTAGCCTACCACACCCTAATGGACCTTAGCTCTATCATGAGGCCATATATAAAGTTTGAAATTTGATTGGAATATAAGGTGTGCTTAATAATCATGTCTTTTGGTGTGATTTTAACTTTTGATTTATAATTACCTTTTTATCATTGACTTTTGTTTTAAATGATTTGGAGTTTAACTTACTTATGTATTTTGTGATTCTTCCTGCATAAGTATTTGGAAAACCAACATGGGTGTTAAAAATGACTATCATTAGAAAACTTAATTGGTACCTAAAGAAAGGAACTTAGAAGTAATGGTATATGTAAGTCTTTTACTTTCATTTTAAATAATAATGTTATCTTGAAACCGACCTTGGTGTGCCCAAAGTGGAATGAAAGTAGGGGAGATAAGGAAAATAAACATTAAATGATTGAGTTACTTCAAGTCATAAAAAAGTGTGACAATGTACAAAGGATACAATGATAGGTAAGTATGATTATATATCATAATAAGTAATGGAAGTGTAGGAGAACATGCATAAATAGTTTGATTTGAAGGTGTTACCATAAAGAAACAAAACTGATTTCAAGAGTATGAGATCTTAATCCATAATCATTGCCTTAAAATCATATTTTGAAAAATTATAGATTTTATGAGGAAAGCCTAGTCTTATCCAAGGTCTTACACTAAAACTCATAAAATATAAACCAAAGTGGGTAAAAATGAAAGAATGTTATTGTGAGGAAAGTTTGGTCCTATACAAGGTTTATATTGCAACTCATAGAAGAAAGAGGAGATTAAAAAATTACAAACTCATTATCAAAGAAAAAATGTTAAGACCAAACTATGAAATAAAATATATTAATGAGGATGGTCAAGTCCTATCCATGGTATTATGATTAAACTCATGAATTAAATGAAAGTAATAAAGATATATCAAAGAACCAATGATAGGGGATAAGGCTATTAAGTAAATGTATTGCTGGGAATTGGATATCTTTGTAAGTGACCCATAAAAAGTGTTAGTATTTACAATATATGGAATTATGAAAAGAAAGTAAATATTTATTTAAAAACTAAGAATTATTAGGTTATTTAAAGACATGTCAATAAATGTTTTTAATTTATAAGTACTAGGACCAAGTATGTTTTTACTAAGGACCCCACCATTTTTGGGCATATTTTCCTTCATTTCCATGTATATAATCTAGTTTAAGGACTAAATCACTGACATTTGAAGTTATTAATTTGACCTTTTTATTATTTTTTTAGCAATGTAAGACTTATATTGTTGATTTTGTTGTAAAGTATCCATACATCGCTCATCAATAAAATCTAAAACATGAAGATAGGCTTCACATAATTCTTAATCAAGAATTATACAATGAGATATATGTAAATATGGGATTTAAAATTTTAATGGAAAGATTAATTTATACTAATATACTAGTGAAAATGGTGTTTCCCTAGTAATAATGCGTATGTTAGTGTGGTAAGCCCAAAGTGTAGGATAGATGTGGAGGTGCCAATTAGTACGATTTTTTATAATATTTTTTTGTAAGATTTTGTTAAAATTTTTGTTAGTGTCTTCTACTTAGACATTAAATTGAAGATGATAAGGTGTTGATAATTTATGGGACATTTTGAAATTTTCACATAATTGTTTCATATATTTATTTTTGAAGTTTCTACCATTGTCAGAAATGATGGTATGGAAAACTCCAAAATGATAGATGATTTGATTAAGATTTTTTTTATAAATGGTAACACTGATGACATTAACAAGAGGCATGGATTCTACCCATTTGAAAAAATATTTACTATAAGTTATAATGAATACATGACCATCTTATGATTTAGATAATTTTCCAATGAGATCTAATCCCCATACAAAGAATGAACAAGGAGACTCTACTCTTTGGAGTTCAACTGGAGGAGAGTATATTAGATCATCATGGATTTGATAAGGATTACACTGTTTAGAAAAAAAGATAGCATCATTTTTGAGAATAGGCCAAAAAGCAACCCATATACAAGCATTTGTGGGTTGTAGCATGATTACTATAGTAACCTTTGTAAATGCCCCCATGTGCTTATTGTAAGAGAGTAGGAACTTCCTCTTGAATTACATAATGTAATAGGGTTCCTTTTGCATTATTATAGTAAAAGGTGTTGTATCAAATTATATACTTGAAATATTATTTATGTATTTGAGTATTTTCATGAGAATCCATGTCTAAAGGGTAAGTTTGATGTTCAATAAATTGAATTATGTTTTTATACCATGGACTTGGTCAAATAGTAACAGCTTCAATGTGATAAGTTAGAGAATCATTTTTGTTTTATAAATAATAAGGTGTTTTTCTTATTTGTATAATAAATTAAGAACCATGAAGTACTTGGTGAGGGTGAATTAAAGAGGCTGATGAAGCAAGAGAATCAAGTTTAGCATTATGACCTTTTGGAATTATTTTGATGGTAAAAGAGGCAAATTATTTTGTAAATGTAGTAGTAATTTGATGATATGTAATTAAGTTTTCACTTTTGCATTGATAATTTCCACTAACTTGAAGACATATAAGTTGTGAATCACTTAAAGCATGTAAATATGGGATGTCTAAATTGATTGTGGTTTACATGCCTAGTATTAAAGATTCATAGTCAGCCATGTTATTGGTGTCATCAAAAGTTAATTGAAATGCTAAAGTTATAATTTTGACATGTGGGTTGGTTATGATACATCCTACCCCAGTTCCTTAAAGGTCTTTTACACCATCAAAGTGGAGTGTCCAAGTATCTTCATAGAATTCAATTGTAACTTTTGATAATTCTTCAATGATGACTTTAGATTTAATGGGAGTAATAATAATTTCTTGGTTATTTGCTTCTAGATTAGTAGTGAAATTATGAAAATAATCTTTGAGATAAATTGTTGGGTTAATACCTTCAATATATAGAATTTATTCATCATGGAGAGTATCTTGAAGGTGATTTATAATTAGTATGGAAGCCACTATGAGTTGGTCTTTGATGACTTGTCCTTTGTTATATTTTTGTGTAATAATTCGAAGGTCAAATTTCATCAATAAGACTATCCATTTGCCAATTATATTTCTAAGTAAGAAAGATTTTGAGAAGAAATAATGAAGCAGATCATAATGGATAATTATAAAAGTGGTTTGATAGAGCATATAATGATAGATCTTGTCAATTATGAAATAGATAGCAAGACAATCACGTTTTAACTTGGTATGATGTTTTTCATAATCGATTAAACATCAACTGATATAGTTAATAATATATTTTATATTAGTATATTGTTGAGAAAGCATTTCCCAATGGATATGGGGGTATAATATGCATATAAAATTAAAATATAGTCATTTGAAGGTGGACAAAGAGTGGGAGGATGAAGCAGAGATTATTTCATACTATCAAATGATTTTTGACATGAATCTATCCATTATAGAGCATTACCATTTTTAAGAAGAGAAATGATGGAATAAATATAGTAAGCCATTTTTGGAACAAATCAATGAATTGCCCCTACTTTTTCTAGGTATGTTTGTATGTTAGGAATAAAATAGGGAATAGGTATGTTGATGATATATTTGTTTTTAGAGAGATCAAAATCAATGCCTCAAAGGGAAACTATAAAACCTATAATTTTACTAGATGTAACTCTAAATACACATTTATATGGATTAAGTTTAACTTTATAGTTAATGATTTGATAAAAAACTATATCTAAATCATGAAGGTAAATTTTATGAATTTTAGATTTGGCATTGAGGTCATCCACATAAGTTTCAACAATTTCATGAATAAGATCATGAAAAATATGGGTCATTGCATGTTGATAGGTGGCTCTACCATTTTTGAGACTTAAATTCATTTTAACATAGTAATAAGTGCTCCATTCTATAGTAAATGTTATTTTATGTTGATCTTTAGGAGCTATGTGAATTTGGTTATAGCCTGGGAAATCATCCATAAGTGATAACATTTCATATCTAGTGGTACAAATGATAACAATATATATTAAAGGTAATAAAAAGTTATTTTTTTGACATGCTAAATTTAGATTATGAAATTCAATGCATATACGCATAATCCTTATGACTTTTATAAATACGAATAATGTTTGATACCCATTCTGAGTAGTCCATGTGTTTAAGGAATTTAGCATCCAACTGTTTAATGATTTCTTTGTGACATAAGGTAGAAATTTTAGGTGGTAACTTTAATTGCTTTTTTCTAACAAATTTAGATTCTGGATAAGTGATGATGTAATGAATAATAATGTTAGGATCAATTCCTAACATATATTCATATGACCAAACAAATGATTCACTATATTTATCAAAGAACAAACTAAATTTATCATTCTCCTTAGGAGTGATATTTTTATAAATGGTAATAGGTTAAGGACATGTTCATGTACCATATTCTATTTTTTTAGTTTCATCAATGAACATAGCATTTCCATCTTGAAAATGGTATGGAGTAGGAAGAAGGGAAGAAATAGAATGCGTTTTAAGATCCACACTAGTAATGAAATTATTAAAACAAGGAAACTTTTGCTTAAAGTTACCAATTTTATGATGTTGGCATGGAAGTTTAGGTTCTCTAGCATGGAGTAACTCAAGTATAGATTCATCAATAAGAAACATAGGTAAGGGTCTATAATATTCAACGTCTACTTTCAAATCAATGATTTGATTACTATTGATATCATATTTAGAATGTATTTGTCTAACCTTAGTGCCTTTAGTGTTTAAGGTAATTTATGGTGTGATAGTGGTTATAGAGTCCATACTGGGTATATTTGGTTGATTATAGTCAACTATATTGGTAATGTTTGTTTTAGTTTGTCTAATAGGTGAATTTGCATTCATATTAAGTTGTATAACTTCAGTGGTATTGATGCAATCATAAGAAAGAGGAATAGGTTGTATTATATTAGTTTGTGTAAAAATTTCAAAAGATTCTTGAGTTAATATTATTCAATTACCCATGGGGTATTTAATAATGGAAGATTAATGGGAGGTATATAACCTTCAAGTTCTGATACAATATCAAATGATATATGAATGACATGGACATCACAGTTGAAGGCATGTATTTTTGTTAATATTCTTTTGATAATGTTTTACATCTAAATCTCATGATTGGGATTAGACGATGATATAATTATCATCATAAGTGTGATAAATAGTGCATACATTTATTTCCTTACGAGAATCAATACTTAAACACCTAAATTTTTAAATTTTTGAGGAGACATAGTTAAAGGATCTTGAAACAATTTGGCCACTCCATATTCATCACATGTAAAGTCAACTTCTATGTAAGAAGCTTCATATGATTTACATGGAGGGTAGTCTCAGTAATATCATCAATTAGAGGAATGGTGTGATCACATGGAAGTAAAGAATGAGGAATCCATTCTACAATATAAGAAGGTAGTCTAGTGGTATTACAAGTGTTATATAATTTATTAGGTTCATCATCATTTGAAATAGTGATAGTAACATTTAAATTAGAATTCATGTTAACAAACTTGGGGATATGTGCACTATTAATGTGGGTAATGATTAGAATGAGAGGATCCTTCTTGAAAAATTTAGTAGATAATTGCAAATACATGAAATAAACTATAAAATTAGCAATATATTTATTCAAATAAGTTGAATTTAATTATAATGGATTAATTACAGAATCATTGGCCTCTTTGAAAGGGAAACCTCCTTTAAGAAATCTCAATACAATAAATTCATGGATGACTTCATTGGCCTCAACACTTACTTATATACTAAGTCTAATCTAAACAACTAGTACTTCCCATGAATGTGGGATAAAATAAAATGCTCATGAAATGACTTAAAAAACATATGCATCCATATAAACTATTATACTAAAAAAATAAGGGGAAGGGGTAGAATATGTTCCTAACATACCATCCCTCTTAGAAAAATCTTTGTTCTCAAAGCTCCAAATGTGGGAATTAGTGTTGAATCTAAAATAGTGGTTCCCATGTGGCATATTTTGATTGCATTTTGTGCCACTAAATTAAAACCTCAGTGATGGAGTGGGAGAGAAGTTAGTATGTGCACCTATCCAAGATTGCCTCTGACTCAAGAAGCATGGATACCTCATCATAAAACTTTGGTAAAATATTCTACACTTTGATGTTTATGTCAAGAACTTTTTTCAGACAAGAGACATGAAATAATGGGTTAACTTGAGAAGAAGGTGGGAGCCCCAGATTGTAATCAACCAACCTAATCTTCTAGAAAACCTTATAGGGCCCATATAACTTAGAAGCCAACTTATGATTCCCTTTGAGTTTTAGGGAGGATTGATTATATGGATGTAAGCAAAGAAAAACCATATCACCTACTTGAAAAGTGTGCTCAGAATGATACTGATCAGCTTGTTGTTTCATTATATTTTGTCAGATGAATATTATCCTATAGGGTGCTGAGGATCTTAACCTAGGTTCGAAGAATCTTGTTGACCACTTAAACTGATGAACTATTGAGGATGTATGGAAGGAGCATTGGTGGTGCTTGATCATAGACTGCTTCGTAAGGAATCATTTTAGTTGATGTGTGGTAGGAGGTATTATACCACCATTTAGTGAGGGGGAGTCACTTTTCCCACTAATGTTGTTTTTTAAGGTGAAGCAATGAATAAAAGTTTCCAAGCATTTTTTGATAATTTTAGTTTGGTCATCTATTTGTGGATGATACCTAAAACTCATCTTCAATGGGATGTTAGTGCGTCAAAATAGTTCTATCCAAAATGGCTGGTGAAGGTTGCATTATGATCTAAGAAAATGGATGAAATAATTCCATGAAGATGGAAAATCTAGTCTAAGAAAAATTATGCAATTATAGAAGTAATATAGGGGTGGTTGAGGGAACAAAAATGACTATATTTGGAGAGGTAAATAACCATAACCAAGATCACTATTTTCCCTCCAAATTTAGGGAGACCATTAACAAAATCCATATAAATATCTATCCAAATACTAGTAGGGATGGGAAAGGGTTCAAGCAACCTAGGGATGAGTGTGGTTTCACCCTTGTTGCGTTGGCAGGAATCACATTTAGGCACCATCTGTTGAATTAACTTTTTCATTCCCTTCCAAAAGAAGTTTTGTCATGTTTGTTCATAATTTTTGAGAAACCTTGAGTGTCTTTTGGATGGAAAATCATGGATTTCATCAAAGATAGCTTGCTAAAGATCTATTCTCTAGGGAAGCACCAGATGACCCTTATATCACAGAGAAGCACAATCATTTGAATATTGTGGTATAATAAAGAGGTTAGTGGATAACTATTGACAGATTTGAGATAATGAGGAGTCATTGACATACCCCTATTATATAGTATCCAACTAATTTGTAATAGGTATAGAAGTAGCTGAAAGGGAAGCTTGGTCCACAAATATATGAGATAGAGCATCAACCATAATATTATCCTTACCCTTCTTGTAAGTGATCTCATAGTCATAACCCATGATTCTGTTGACCCATTTCTATTTTGATGGGGTGGAAACCCATTGTTCTAGGAAATATTTTAGACTTTGGTGATCAGTTTTGATGCAAAAGTGATTCCCTAGTAGGTATGGCCACCACTTTTATATTACATGCAAAATGGCCATCATTTTCTTCTCATAAGTATAGTCTACTAAATTATTATCAGAAAGAGATTTGATAGTAAATGCAATGGGGCATCCTTCTTAGAGGAGAATAACACTAAATCCATTACTACAAGCATCAATTTTGATAGTGAAGGTCTTGGAAAAATCTAGCATAGCTAGAAAAGGTGTAGTACACAGCTTTTTTCAATTCTTCAAGTATATGCTTAGTAAATTATGTCCATGTAAAAGTATCCTTTTTTAACATAGCTATTAGTAGAGCTACAATATTCCTGTAATCCTTGACAAATTCATGATAGTATCCAGTTAGCCCCAAAAAACTATGAAGGCTCTTGAGTGTTTGAGGATGAGGCTAATTTGTCATGGCATCTATTTTTTAAGGATCAACGAGGGTAAGGATGGAGAGATATGGTAAAAAATGTTTTTTTTCTAGCTTTTGGCTTCTATTTTTTGTTGAATGTCTGGCTGAAAGTCTTATAAGAGTCTTTTAATACTCTACTAATAATTTTTTGAAGATTTTATAGTTTTTGGTTACTATTAACTATCTGATGTAAGTCCTTTGAGAGTCTTCTAATACCCTACTAATGTATTACTTTATAGTCTACTAAGAATATTCTAAAATTGATAGAATGGGCCCCAAGTTTCAATGGTTGCCTAAGGTTTTACAAATATCTCTCTGGCCACCAATGCTATCTAAGCAAGTATTTCTCTCTAAAAAACATTTGGCCACGGGTTTACCTCTAAGTGATAGCTCTTGGTTTTCCTCATGGGTGGGAACTACTCAATCAAGAAGGGGCCTTTGCCCATTTCAATGGAAGGTCCTCTCAATAGGCCATCTACTTTGGGGTTCATATGGTACTCCTCATAATGAGTTTTAGATCTTTCACCCAAGCATTTCTCATAGTTGTGGATAGGGTTTTTTTACCTTGATCCAAACTAGATTATTGTGATGCAGAATAGAGTTATGTAGTAAAATAGAGTTAAGAATTTTGGAGAAAAATACCTAAAGTAATTATGCAATAGAACATAGTTTAAAATTTCTAAAAAACATTGGCCTTGGAAAGTACTTGGATACCAGATGAGAGGATCCTTCCTAAAAAAGTTAGCAAATAATTACAAATACACAAAATAAACTATGAAATTAGTAATATATCAACTCAAATAAGCTGAATTGAATTACAATGGTTTAATTACAAAATCATTGGCCTCTTTTAGGGGAAAACATCCTTTGGGCAAGCTCAATTCAATAAATTTGTGGATGCCTTTATTGGCCTCAACACTTATATATTGAGTTTAATGTAATCAAATCATACTTCCCATGAATATGTGATAAAACAAAATGATCATAGGATGACTTACAAATCATATGCATCCATAGCAGCTATTATACTAATAAAGTAAAGAGAAGGGGTAGCACGGGTTCCCAACATAGAATGTGATATTGAGATTTAGGATTTGGTAGTTGTATACTCCATAGATTAAGATCAACTTCATATTAATAATGTTTTCCATTATGAATGAATTTAATACATTGACTCCCTGAAGAGACAATGGCTCGCATACAATTTGTTCATGAATAACCAAGGAGTATGTTATAAGAGAGTGTTAAATCAAGAAACATGAACTTAGTATGAATTATCTTAGGTCAAATAGTAAGTGGGATCAAAATACAACCAAGTGATTTTTGATTTATTTTATCAAATCCTTTGCACATGAGATGTGTTTATTTAAGGTTTTATTTTGTGTATCCAATTTTTTATATTAACCAAAGAGAGGTAACATTAATAATGAATCCTTCATATACTAATACCTTTATAATAAGTGTATTATTGATTGTAATTTTAATAAATAGGGGTTGATCATCAGCTCAAAAACTAATTTCATTATTAATCATATCCTCTTCAAAAAATTCTATGGATGGTTTAGAGGATGTGGAAATGGTTTTAATTGTATGTACTTCTATGAGTGAAGGATATCTAGAAGGGATTTTTGAATCAAGTGATGGTGGTTATTTGGTTTCTTATAATTGTTGTATAAGGAATTTGTGATTATATGGATAAGTACAAACTAACTCCATGAGGGGAATTTTATAAGGCATTGAATTAAGTTCTTCAAAAAAATTCCAATGTGATTTATAGGATGAAGAACCAACACAAGGTTTATGAGGTACAATGTTTTTCATAAGAATAAGAGAACTAAGTTGGGGTTTTGGTTGTGGAAGTGTTTCCTCATTTGATTCAAAAGATGCAGGTGTAGTAGTTATAGTATCTTTAAGTAATTATTCCTCAGTGGAGGGTTTCTTAGGTTTAGTGATCAGGTCTTTGTGAGTAGGTTTTCAACTATAATTGATTTTTGCTACATTTATATATTGAGAATTGGTATAATACCGATCATAATCAACATCAATTTCAAAAATATTATCATTTAAATGTTATACATTAAGAGGAGAAGAAGATTTTTGAGGTTTAGAAAGAGGTGATCTTGGTAACTTGTTTCTTTTGGGAAGCTTTGACATAATCATGATGATGTAATTTGATCATAGCATCATGGTCAAATGTGTTTCCTAACATTAAAAAAATAAAAAAATTGACAATCCCACAAAACATTTCATTTGAATGACCCACATCAGCATGAAACCAAAAAACATATTATGGTCATACCATGATGGTATGGCATTATTATAGGTGAAGGGTTTAGATGGAGCTAATAACTACTTCTTTTATGAGACCATTAATGATTAATGATGGGTGGGAAGAAATTTGATTATCTATTTTGACTACTACTTCTTTTATTTAAAGATTAGTACTTGTAATTTCATTAGTTGAAATTTGAAAAGATTACTTGGTTGACCTATGACTTGGTTCAAATTGTTTCATAAAGAAATCTTGCCTTTAGGTTTGACCAAATGCTTCATTTAAATTTTATGGATAAAATGTTTGGACCCTATACTAAAGTGAAGGTGTTAAAGTAGTGATAAATAATTAAAAAATAAATAAATCATCAATCATGTTAATATCTTCTTTGTGAGCTAATGATTTCCATCATTTGATGAAATTATGAGTTGATTCTAAGGTTGATTGCTTAACATTGATAAAATGACTAAGGAAATTTTTTTGGAAGATCATTTTGTTGAAATTTCTTTACTAGATAATTAACCAAGTATTTTAATTATGTGATGAAATGTTGAGGCAATTGATTACACCATTCTAAAACATCACCTGTAAATATTTTAATTAACAATTTAATAGTAATAAAAGTATTTGTTTGGGTCCATTCCTTGTAAAGATTACCAAATGCCTTAATAAATAATGTAAAGTCTTTAGTTCCATCATGTTTAATAGGTGGAGAATTGTGTCCAATATCAATGGAGATAATGAAAAGAGTTAAAGGTTCATTTCGGATATTTTGAAGCATCTTATTATGCATAAGGGGTTACATAATGAGATTCCCATTTGCATCTCTAAAAGGAGGAAGATTAAATATTAATTTGAGGTGATATCAGAGGAGGTTGATTAGTCATTTATAATAAATAATTTTTCATTTACATCATTTGAAAGGTGTTTATTATTTTCATAACACTTATTTGTTAGATTATTTATACAAGGATTTGAGTAATGTCAATTTATGTATTTTGATTATTAGTGTTTAAATGTGGAATATTAGGACTATTAAGAGGAGTATTAGTGTTGGTAGGAGGAACATTCCCATTTTTATGGGTAGGGATGTTTCTTATTAGTGGATTCCATTAGATTATGCATTAAGATTGTAACAATTTCCCCAATGGTGTAGTAAGATAGTTTAGATAATGTAGTATCTTGAGAAGTGTGAAATGGATTAGAACCACCCACATCATTAGTTTGGATGACTTGGATATCAAGAGTGATTATCCTCTTGGGCAACTAAAGTAGGTAAAAGTGAAAAACCCATGTATCATCTAAATGGGTTAAGGTTATCAAGAAATATTTATATAGGTGATTTCATGATGTTTAAACAAGGAAACATGAAATTTAAAAAAGTGAAAATTATGTCTAAAGATGGAAATTATGGGGATAAGATGAAGTTAGCCAGATAATTTAGAGATAAACCTATTAAATTTTAGGCCTACAAAGAATTGTGTCAACTAAGTATATTTAGTCAGTCAAGGTAATGCCTAAATGATAGGGTAACTAGTATACTAAATCAACCAAATATTATAGAGTCTAACAGGTCAAAGCAGTAGTATATTGAGCTATGGATAGTTTAGTCAATTTGAGATAGGACTAAATTGTCTATAAGGTATGTAGTTGACCAAGTTGACATAGTAGTATGGAAAGGAAAAATTAAACTATACATAAAATATTGGGTAAATCAATTCAACGTAGTTTCACATGAAGTAAAATAGAACAATCTATAAAAGATTGGGTCCTACAGGTCTACTTAGTTTAATGGAAAGTAAAAAAAAACAATTTATAAAATATTAGGTTGACTTAGTTCTATAATCTATTTTTTTTAAATATTTTGAGTCTGGATGATTTAGTTTTAGTTATATATAAATAACTGAATACATAGGCAAGTAAGTTGAGTTGGTCAATCTAGTTATATAACATAACACAAACCTTGTATCAACATTGTATAATACAAGTTTGCAATACAAAATAGAATAGAAAACAAGAAGTAATAATAGTGAAATTTATAAGTTAATTAATTGCTCAAAAATAAGATAAAGAAGTATTAAATTTTTTGATTGAAAGTGTAGGCTCGCAAATATGTTTGTCTGTTGGATAGTGTTGGCCTAATATTTCATAGCACTGACTAAGGAATAAATACCATTCTCATAGCCCATTAAAAATAGTTTCAAGGGTAAGCTATAAGTAACTTTTCATTCTTGACCGCTAACTGATGCACCACATAAAAAATGGATGGTTGGATTTTGAAGGTTCTATAAAGAGGGGAATCCTAGGCATTTATAAAATACCATGAGGTATGTGGAAACTAAAGACCATGTTTAGCTCTGTACTATGGATATAAATATGGGGGATAACCCTTCATGTTATGATATCTATAAATGATAGAAAAATATCATAAACATATTATTGAGTATCCCTTCATGATAGTAGATAAGTAGTTTGAAAACTATTGGTACATAGTTTATATGGAAAACCAAACAAAGTAAAAAATAAAAGTGAAAATTAAAGTTTTGAAAGCTATTTTTCAATTTTTATTATAAAGTAAATAAACAATCCGCTAATTGAAAATTAAAGTGAGTATAATTACTATCAATGTAGGTTAGTTCCCTTTTCTCGAACTAGGAGGAAAATAAATAGAAAAAGTTGAGCTAGTTGACTTAGTTATACAAATAGAATAGAACAAAGTTGAGCTGATGACTCAATCTATTCAAATATAGTCTAAAAGGAACACACTCAAGCTAGTCAACTTAAATTTTTAAATAGAAATTAGGTACAAAACTAAATTGAGTCGGTCGAATTAGTTAGCTATAAAAGTATAGCTTTATAGAACTAAAAATTTGGGAAAAAAATACTAAAATATAAGTTTTAAAAAATAATAAGAAAATGAAATTACTTAAAATTTGACAAACATAAATTATTGATTTGGTTAGAGTGAATGTGGAAAATTATACATAGTTGACCAGGTTGATCTAGAAGTTTTCCTGAAGATATTGAGTTGTTTTGAATTATGTTGTCCAGATGAAAAATTTGAGCATGTAGAAAAGATAAAATATTTAGATGGTGTCAAACCAGTCGACTGAGTATAAATAAAATTGGTAAATGATAAAATAAATAGACCTATGTCAATCAAATCAACCTAGTTATTTAAATTAAAACTATAGAATGTCAAGGAATCAAGTAGATCGATTTAGTTAGATGATTAAAAATAGGAACCAAAAATATATTGATTGGGTTGGTCTAGTTTTTCAATAATAGGAATTTCATACATAGAAATCTAAACAAAATTGATAGGCTTGTCTTAGTTGAAAAAACTACAAAAAGATGTCCTAACTAAGTTTATTAGGTTGATGAAGCTATATAATCCTTCACATGGAGCTTAACTAAGTTGATAGGTTCAAACAAGTATAAAAACTTGCACATAGAGTACTAAACTAGGTCGATAGGGTGGAAAGAGTATGAAAACCTATGCACAAAATGTTAAACTAGCTTAATAGGTCAATCCAGTTGTCTGTAAGGAAAAATTAAAAATATGCAAAGGTTAGATTCACATTGGGTTCACCATAATGTATGAAAGTGAAAATAAACATAAATATATCTTATCCTACTCAATAATATTCAAGCTCATAGAAGGTAATCAACTAACTAGTCTGTTTGGCAATAAATTTAAATCAAGGTCCTGACCAATAATCGATCCTCTAAACCTAAACTAAGGGATGTCTTATCACACTATGGCAAAGGAGAGGTTTCCAAGGCCTCTATTAAAATTTTATTTTATGATAACCCTAACTATGTTTTATGATTATAAATAGTATTAATCAAGCTAATATACTAAACAACTATGTAATAAAATATAGTAAATACACATTCAAGCTAATCTAGTGCTCACCTAAGCTTATGGCACAAATGGGAAAGATAATAAAAATGCAAAGATAAATCTATCTATAATATATAAATTATATAAGGAGAGATATAATTCAACATATATAAGGAGAGATATATTTAACTCCACAATATCTACTTATTGAAATATGAAGGGATAGGAATATACTCACCTTGTTGAAGTGAACCCCTCGTGTCTCAATCTCTCCCTTAGCCAATGGTGATTTGTAAGAGGTTGTTTTTGGATTGTAATGATCATAAATATAAATAAAATATAGGATATAATACCCCTCCTATGCATCTAATACTTCCAAAAGACAAGTGCTACTTATCTAAGTCAAAAACCCAAGAAATGAAACCATGTATTGATTGTCTAAGCATATTTATGAGTAGTAATGATGCATAATTGACTAATCTTATCTTAAAAATAAAATATAAGGGGGTATATATAGACATGGATTAACCCTAAACCCTCATAGGAATTTATCTGATGTAGTTGGTCTAGTTAACCTTGTTAGGTGGGAAATAAATTCATTAGGTCTTAAACTATGTCGACTTGGGCCAACATAGTTCTATAACATGCACTAAATTGGATAATGGGGTTGACCCAATCGATGTTGTAGGAAAAATGGTAAAAATGGGTTTTTTCTTAGTTAGGTGCTATTTTGGGAAGTGAGATGCTTAGAAAAGTGTATAAGTAGGGATTCAAAGCTTAGGGAAATATATAGGAGTAACTTGTATTGGTTTTAGGTGGTGGTATAGGGGCCAATAATATTTTTAATCACCAAAGTTTTGCCAACCCCTTTTCAATTAAAACATGCACTCAAAGAGATTGAGATTCAATGGGTTCTTACAAGATAGAAAGAATCATTAGTTGATAAATTTTAAATATATTATGTGTATATAGTTTTTGCTTGTGTAGGATCAAAATGATTATGCCAAAAAAATAAGCACCACCCATGTATAAGGTAATTGTTAAATCCTATTAGTATGGATGTTTTTATGTTGTTTACTTTGAGATTTTTATGTAGGATATGGACCTTGGATTTGCCCCATGTAAATAAACATTTTCACACTAGTCATATGAATATTATATATACCATATTTTTGTTAATAATGTTTATTAGATAGTATATCTCCTTCCTTTATTTTAGGGATAACACTTTTGTATTTTGGATATATGTTAAGTTTATTTGAATGAGTGATGATGAATGAAGCATATCTATGAAAATCATAATATAAATGGGTAAAGGAATCATATTTTTATACAATGCTCTTTCCTTTAATTATGAAAAAGGCATTTACTATAGATAAATTATAACTCCAAATTAGAGGGTCTAAATACTAGCTCATATGATGTAATCTTGAATCAAATAGTATAATCTTGAAGGGATTCATCATCATATAATTTGAAAATTTGAAAATGTTCTAATTTAAGTTTTGGCACCTTTTGGATATTGAAAGCCATGAATATTTCATCTTCCAATTGTAAAAAGTAGTAAGGAACACATTGGTAAACTATAGAACTAAATTTGAGCCTCATCCAAAATTCTCATATGGAATACATGTAGTAATAGTTTGTCATCCCTTTTCCATTGAAAAAAATAATGTACATAAAATATCATGTGATCAAATGGATCTTTATGTCTTTAAAAGAGAGGTAAATGTGGTGGCTGAAAACTTGGTGGATAAGGATATTCAAATATATGTTTTACAAGAGGTTGATTATTGAATGAGGCTACATGTGCATTATCATTATGGAAATCCATTTGCATTTGAAGTATAGAAACTTATTTTTGAAGATCCCCAATAGTGGTCATCATAGACATTAGATATTCTATAGGAATAATGGTTTTTTGTCATGGGTGTTATCATTGGTTCTAACCCACCAATTTTTTTGAATCTAGGCATTTGAGTATCATCATCCTCATGCATAAAAAGTGTAAATTCACAATCACTAAATTTAGGATATTTTGGTAGTGATATGGGATATTTGAACTTTAGTATGTTTAGTATATCATTTGAATAACTTATACCATTTGAATAATCTATTTATTTTAATTTTATAAGGGTATACCATTTTTATCTTTAGAAATATCTAATGACACTTTGTTTAAATAGAAGTTATTTTAAATTAAGGTAGGAATAAACCATCACCCTTAAATAGAGGGATATTATTTGGTAATTTATAAATTTGGTGGTTTTTAATCAATTTGCTTGAATACATTTCCCCCTTATTATTTGATTTTAAATTGACCATAATTTATCTATGTATTTGTTTGAATTTTTTATGATCAAATGAAGGAGCATCCTAGTCATATGTACCCACTTTTTTGATAAAATGAACATGTTTAGATAACTAGAATGTTTGGTAACTCATAGTTATTTTTGAAAACCCAAACCCTTGCCTATTTGCGTTATTATGTTTAAGAGATATAGGATGGGTTATACTTTTCTCATGTTTACCCAATCCTTGATCTTGGTATTCTTAATTTATCAAGTATTGAATGCCAAAGTCATATAATGGTGTCAGAAATATGGCTAAAGGATCCTTATCTTCCCTAAGATGGATCAAATCATCTCTTGAAATGGTTGGATCATGGAACTGATTATAGGGATAGCAAATACCACCATTAAAGTATTTTATATTACATGTTTTAGTGATTAGAAGAATAGAAGAGTGGTCAATTTTAATTCCTCAAGGTAAAGTTGGATAGTTTCCTAATCATAGTCATGAAAGCAATCAATATCATCGATGGTAAGAGAGATGAATAACATAAATATTGTGATAAAGTAGGTAATAAATATTTGATAGGATATACTTAGGCACAATGATGTTTAAATATCATATTCACCAGATGTTTAACCTTAAAATCTAGGTGATTTTATTGTTAACCCTAGATTTGATTAAAGGGGTATATAGAAATGAAATGGCACATAGATGATAATCATATCTAAAACAAGCCAATTAGATGATAAAATTATATTAGGCATATTTTGAATTCATAAAATTGAGATACACTAAATATGGAAAGTAAAACTAAGTTATATATGGAAATGATAAAGAAGTAATATACTTAGTTGGTTCTAATGCTAACATAGTACTAGATATAGAATAGTCAAGAAGAAGACTAAAAGACAGTTCTAGAACAATCATTATATTTTTTATTTGATGCTTCTAGAGCTCTTGACACTAATGTTAGCTTGGGATGGTTGCATTGATGTTACTTTCTATGTTTGATGCAAGTGTCTTATATAGAATACATACTGGAAAAAGGATGTGACCATTTGGATGCTTATGGGTTTTACTTCACCTTCACTCTGGTGCATTTATATTTAGGTCATAGATTATTACTCCTTATGAAATGGAAAAAGCCTAGTTTTACATCTTTATAGCAACCTTAGGGGAAAATGGGTTAATGGTCAAATAGTGTCGAGCTGACCTCAAAGACCCAACTATCAAAGGTTGCTTCTTATATAACAATACTCCAAAAGAGGGCCTTAGACTAATGTAGTTCTCCTTTATGTGTTGGTTTATGTGTGAGTCATGAAATATGTAGAAATCAAGTACAATAGTGACCTAGCTTGTAACATGGGAAATTAGGCTCTTGGGATACTCTTTTAGTACTTCAGTCATGTAGATGTGTTATCCCTATGATTGATATGGATATAGGAGAGAATAGGGAAGTATTTCTTAATTGAATGCTTGATAGAGTGCTTTTGACAATTTTGCTTGGTATCTTTGGTCTTTTTGATAGTTTTTTTATAGGTTTTGAATGAATGAGGGTTGATATTGTATTTATATCGATCCCTTTAGATAAGAACTCACATTAAATAACTTAGGCCAACCACTAAGATATGTGTCATTTATAAATTAGATGAATTATAGGGAACTTGACACTTATGTCAGGATAAGACACTATTGTCAATGTTATTATCTATCCTGGACGTTAATGTTTAGGGAATGAAAAAGAAGGTGTAGGCTTAAAACTTGTAGTGGTAGAATATAAGTATATTTTAAGCATTATAGGAAAGAAATACGATCTATGTCATCAACATAATAATGGTCAGACTAAGATATAGGTGAAGGGGCATAAGATAGAGTAGATATGAGACTTGTGGAGATGGGAAAGATCTATAACTGAGATAAACAACTAAGGTCTGAGTTTACCAAGTGTACAAGACTGAAGTGTTATATAATCATAAAATAGTGTCTACACCATTTGGACTTTCTTGACTGCACAAATGCCTATCAAAATTCAAAATATATAAAAATCAAAATATTAAAAAAATAAACATGACCTATGTATTCTATGTATTACTATTTTACATCATTTATTTATGATTTCTCACATATGGTAGATTATATATCTAGTTTATATATGCACATACATTTCATGATATACATAAGTGAGATGTAATACATATAGGTTACATATGATATAGCCATACATATGTAGGACTTTACTATACCCTAAGATAATTTTTCTACCTTGGGGGCATGCTTAAACTAGGGACATCTTGGTACACTTTACATAAGTTACATATTTCTATGACCATTCCATTGATCATATTGAGTTAATTTTCACTGATTATAGATTGATTTATCTTACTCATACTACTTACACAATTATTTATCTAGATACTATAGTTTATATATGTGATTGATAAACAATGATGATATGGATTAACCTTGATTTTTTGTGCATGATTGATGTTTTTGCATGATGTGATTATTTCTTATCTATTACATTATGTGACTTTTTATTTGTTCTTTGTGACTTTGCATGACATTAGGAATTCATTGTGTGACTCATTTTTTTTCCTTGACTCTTATTCTATTTGACTATGTTTATTCTTGATTGCTCCTTCCTTTGTTTGACACTATGTGTTATCATGTATGTTTTTTTTATTATTTGTGTGAATCATTCATGGCCATGACATGGTGTGTGATTTTATGACTATGTGTACTTTATGTTGATACATCTAGGATTGTATTCTAATCTTGTTATGTTGTGATCCATTTCACACATTATTATTATTGTGTGTGGTGTCATGATATATATCACACATATTCTAGGTATTTAATACTTAGTTTATCTATGTTCATTGTTATATCGACTCTATCATTGCATTTAACATATATATATATATATATATATATATCTTGTTGAGAGACTTGTATAACATAGGATACATGTTTCATAAATGTTTAGATGATCTAATATTAGAATGATGTGTAGATTCAGGATAATGAGGGATAAAAGTTGGGGTACAAAGCGAAACTTTTTTATAAAAAACAACAATAGTTAAACTTGGAGAGAATGTTAGAGACACTTTGAAAAGGAATTTGACAATGACATAAAAACATGAATTGTGGGAGTTTGAATGAATTTTATAAATATATAGTTTTTTTAAATAACCATATGATAAAAGTGTATGAAATAGATGCATTTATGATAATAGTTTGGTCATTTTTTGTTAAAATATAAGGAGATTGCATGTGTATGAACACACTTTTTTGAGTAAAAAAATGAATTTTTGCATGAAACTTCATATATGGATAGATGAAATGTTGAATATTGTTGAGAATATTTTTTATTATATATATATATATATATATATATATATATATATATATATATATATATATATATATATATATATAATTTTACAAGTCAAAATAGTTTAAAAATTGAAAATGCAAGTGTATGAACACAACCTTTTGACCTTAACTTCATGAAAATCAATTTTTTTTAAAACACAGATGATAATGTGTAGATTATTGAGATACAAGATTTATATGTGTTTGATTAATATTCAAAAAGTTATAAGGGAATTTGTGATAATATGTATATAGTCTATAATGAGGTATGTTATGTATAAATTAAGTAATAATTATAAATAATATTCTAACATTAAAAAATTATATATTCTAAAACTATGTTTTCCCCTCTACAAACCCATATAATGTTTTTTTTAAATAATAAAATTTGCCTAACCAGATTTGTCAACAAAGATGGAAAAAAACCCTAAATTTCTTAGAAATTCCTTGGTTGGTCCATGACAAATTTTGGACTAGGTTTGAGATGCCTCAGGCTTAAAACAGTTGTAAATTTAGAGGGAAAGTGGCAAAAAAAATTCTCAACTTAAAAAGGGCGTATGCCCTTTCTAAACGGTATACGCCCTCTCTACACAAAAATTTTCCTTAATAAATGTTTTTTCCCATTTTTTTATGGATCACAAAGGGTGTGCATGATTTTGAAAGCACACACACCCTTTGTGATTCATGAATGTCTCTTTCATTTCCCATGAAAATTACTCATTTATTTTATTCTTTGCAAATTACAAACTTGTTTTTCTAATGTAACTATGCAAATTTGGTAAATTATTCATTCACTTTATTTGAATCACTACAAATTCTTCAAGTTTAAATCCAAAATTATCTTATTTTGGTAGATATAAATAATGGGGTTAGGAATTTTTCATAAAATACTAATCAAATAACTAATAAATGAGGAAATTGAAGAGAAAAGAGAAAAAGAAAGAAAAAGACAAACATATAGGAAAGCATCCATAAGGGCTTCTAGGTGAGGTGAAGGTGCTTCCTCTACACCAAGTAATATTTTAAATTAAATTAACACACCCAATCCTATAGAATTTAGTTTAGATATGTCTTCATGAGATAAGAGAACCCAATCAATCTTTGTTGCATGATAAAATTCAAAATTTAGAGAAAGTAAGTAATGAATTTGTAATGAGTGATGAAACATATAGACAAAGATAATATAATGAAACATCCATTCAAAATTAATTTTTTAAGTATGATGATAATCAAAATCAAGTAATGACCCTAAATCATGTGTCTCCTAATGAAGAGTAATTGAATTTGCCTATAAGGTCTAATGTAGATAGTCAACCCTCTATTATCCCTACTATGTTTTAAGTGGTAACACTACCCAATTTAATACAAAATATAGCTCTTACACCCACACCTTCAGGGATAAAAAGATGAACACCAAGTTATTTTATTGAAATATATAAAAAACTAATAGAACCTATCGAAGGTAAAATGTCAAAAAATCACTTCAACATCATGCTCAACATGTATGGGACTATGCATTTGAGAATAAAACTCATACAAAATGATATCAACTATTTTTTCAATTAATGAACATGTAAAAAATTCTCTTTATGATGCATAATTTGGGGTTAAGAACATTAAACATGGAGGGAAGAAATATTATAATAGTAAATAATCTATTTAATGCATTTAAGGCAATAGGTAATAAAAGTCAGAATAAATATAGTATTGGGGAAAGACAAGTAATAATGGAATATATAGTGACTAAGTCAACATATAAATCTTGAATTCTTATTGAAATAATAAGGTATTAGTCGAAGGAACAAGACATTTGATTTTAAAGTTTTAGCATGTCAAAACAAGGGTCTCATCTAATGTAAAATATGTTTTTAAAAGAAGAAAAGGCTCAAAAAATCATGAGCCACATGAAAAACATTTATTAGACATGACACAAACAAAATTTTATAAAAAATTTATTGAAAAATTTAATGGAAAATTGATAATTATCCAAAGGTCATTTGAGATGTGCAAGCCTTTCTATGTTAAAATCAACCAAGCATTCCCCACATGTTGTAGGGTACATGTTGAATTTGTTATGAATTTTGATATTTTTCATCATATACATTATATTTTACATATTAACAAGATTTTGAAGGAGTGTATGGTGTCTTACCCACCTAAGACATCAAGAGAATTAATCCAAGGTATATTTTGTCAAAGACCTGAAAGACAATTTTTTTTCCAAACAATGTTTAGATGGAACATGTATAAATTTGATGAGTTATATACATGAACATATTTCACATGAATTTGAAAAGTAACTGGTTGATTATAAGAAGTACAAATCTATAAAGTTTGTGTTAAAAGATAAAAAAGAGTCATCAAGATGTGAATTCATTATGACCAAAGTTTATTTATTTGATTTCATGTTTGAATTCAAGAAGAATATTATTTACCAATATGCAAGACACACACATTAATCAAAATGGTTAGATAATCAATTCAAAGTATGCAAGGATAACTTCCCAATTGGAACCACTATTTTGGTTGTGGAATTTGTTGAGAAATACACACTAAAACCACATAATGAGGTCCAATCCCAATATTATAGTTCAATTCAAGTTGTAATTTTTATTCATATTACATTTAAACATGCACCTAATAGCATAGATGATAACAAAAATATTTTGAGGGAGTACTAATTTTATATGAGCGATGATATATTTTATTCTCTAGAGTTTATCCAAGGTTGTTTTGAGATATTTTATATAAATATGAATGCAATATAAATCATGTTTGATACGCACTACATTTGGTCAGACAATTGTGCAAGGTAGTTTAATAATTCTTGAATGTTTTACTGGTTAAGTAGAATGCATAAGAAGAATGACATTCAACATTTTTAGAGCTTATTTGAGGATGGGCATGGAAAAGGATAACATGATGTGTAGGCACATGTGTAAAGAGAGTAGGCAAAGCACAAGGATGGTACTAATTTAATCAATGCTATAAGTATTATGACTTGGTGTAATGAAAATATTTGTCATAGATCAGATAAACATTCTCATGTACGAATATTATTTTGGTTAATAGAGGAACAACATAAGACAATGTATGAAGATTGAATTATAGTACTTGGATCAAGTATTTTCCACTCCATTCAAAGCTCAATTTCAAGTTCATGGACTATTTATACTAGGGATATGAAATGTTTTTATTCCTCATGTATGGAATTTAATTTAAATGAATGTGAGTTAAAATAATGGGTTGATGAATGGTATTGTAGACCCATATCACCTATAGAGAGTAGCCATTAACTCCAACAATTGAAATATCATGAAATGGCATCATTAGTTGACTTTGACCACATCTCAGATCTTGTATAACTAGGTACAATTTATTCTTTAATTAAATATACAATCTTCGTTAGATATTAGTGATATTTTTATTTTTTCCTAGATGTGCTTACATTTGATTATACTTTAAATGTAGGGCATGTTTTTTTAGTTGTTGCACATAAAGGAATGATGGGGGAACAAACTAATACTTATGTTATTGTGTATAGGCAAAACAAAAATTAACCATAAATGTTATGGATAGAGAAGAGCTAATTTATCCCATTAGATCTATAGTGGTTACCAGAACTTGGCTGTGTAGGTATTATCATAAAAAAATAAAATAATTATTATTTGAGGACTTTAAAACACACAGGGTGGTGTTTTATTATTAAACCTGGTTATTACTATAAATATTCAAATGATCAAATATAATGGAAAACCTCACAATAGGAATTTATGTAAAGTGCATGAATCTGACCATTAAGTGATTCTTGAAACACTTACAAACATATCTGATCTTGAAAGTATGTTAGATTGAATTAGTAAGTTTATCTAGTGTTTCAAATTAATATAATAATTTTTTTAATTTAATGTATTTTAATTTTCAACTATTTTATCATTATGTGTTTATTTATGTTTTACATTTTTACTAACAATTTTAATGTAGGTTAGTGGAACTAGATGAGATTCCACCTTCATGTGGTTAGTGTCATGAGTAGAGAAGATTATCTTCTTGAAATGAAGAGAAGCCAAAAAATAATTCATATTAATTTCATCTACCTTAAGCAAACCATTTTTCACCTTCTATCTATTTGTCCTTTCAATAAAACATGAAAATATTCTTATCTATGTTCTCTTATAGGACTCGTTTATGCATGTGTAAGATTTGATTGTTCATCTTTAGCCCTCACAATTCTCTTACAACACACAACAAAAGTTTTCTCATTTTGTACACTTAGGAATGAGTGGATTCTCTTAAGGGATGTATTTGATCAATTTTAACATTCATTTTTAGGGGCCTATCAAGACTATATAATGGTTATTATAACCTTAATTTTTTAATCTTGATATGTCCACATAAATGGTTTGTCAATTGGGATAATGAGTCAAAATATATGGCCCATATTGATTAACTTTTGCAATGTTCTAAGAGATTTAGATGTGAGCAAAAAATCATTATCATGTCTCTTTCATCTTGAATTAGCAATAATCCTCTTGGGTTCTCTTATAGGACTTGTCTATGCACATGTAGGATTTGATGGTTCATCTCTATCCCTTATAGTTATCCTACAATACACGATAGAAGTTCACTCATTTTACAAACTCAAGGATGAGTGGAATCTCTTAAGGGATTCCTCTAATCAATTACAAACTTCATTTTTGGGGGCCAAATATGACCATACAATGGTCATTATAACCTTAAAATGCCTATCCTAACATATCCACATAGATGGTTCATCAATTAGGCTAACGAGTCAAAATATATGGCCCTTATTGACCATATTTTGGCATGTTTTAAGAGATTTGGAAGTAAGAGAAACGTCATTGCCTCATCTCTTCCATATCAAGTTAGAGAGAATCCTCCCAATATCTTTTATAGGACTCATCTATTCATGTGTAAGAGCCAATAGTTCATCTTTGGCCCTGATGGTTCTCCTACAATGTGCAATAGAAGTTTGCTCATTTTACACACTCAAGGATGAGTGGATTCTCTTAAGGGATGCCTCTGATCAACTACAACTTTCACTCCCAAATCCCAATAGAGACCATACAAAGGTCATTCTAGCCTAAAAATTCCTATCTAAATGTGTTTTCATATATGGTTCATCAATTAGGCCGATGAGTCAGAATATATGATCCCCACTAACCAACTTTTGGCCCATTTTGAGATATTTGGCCATGCAATAAACCTCATTGCTTCATTTCATCCATGTATGTGTAAGAGCCTATGGTTCATATTTATCCCTCATGATTCTCTTACAATGCACAATGAAAGTTTACTCATTTTTCACACTCAGGGATGAGTGGATTCTCTTAAGGGATGCCTCTGATCAAATATAACCTTCCCTTTTAAGGCCCAACCAAGACCAAAAAAAGGTTATTATAGCCTAAAAATTCCTATCTAGATGTGTCTACATAGATTGTTCATTGATTAGGCTGATGAGTCAAAATATATGGCCTCATTGGCCAACTTTTGGCCTATTTTGAGAGATTTGGTCGTGAGAAAAATCTCATTACCACATAGCCTCCACTTGAGTTAGAGATAATCCTCTAAAACTATCTTAGAGGACTCATATTTACATGTGTAAGATTTGATGATTTATCTCTAGACCTCATGGTTCTCGTATAATGTGTGATGTAAGTTTACTCATTTTTCACACTCAAGGATGAGTGGATTATCTTAAGGGATGCCTCCAATCAACTATAAATTTCACTCTTATTGCCCTACCAAGACCATACAAAGGTATTTATAACATAAAAATTACTATCAAAATGTGTTCTCATAGACGGTTCATCGATTGGGTTGATGAGTTAGAATATACGACCCTTGCTGACCAATATTTGGCCCATTCTAAGAGATTTGGCCTCAAGAAATAAATCATTATTACATCTCCTTCATCTCATGTTAGAGATAATCCTCTTGGGCCCTATTATAGGAAAATTTCATGTATGTTTAGGAGCTAATATCTCATATCTAACCCTCATGGCTCTCTTGCAATGTGCGAAGGAAGTTTACTCATTTTACACACTCAAGGATGAGTGGATTATCTTAAGGGATTCTTCCAATCAACTACAAATTTCACTCTCAAGGCTTGACTGAGACTGTATAAAATTTTTCTAGCCTAAAAATTTCTATCTAGATGTGTTCACATGATGGTTCATCTATTGAGATGATGAGTCAAAATATATGGCCCCCATTGACAAACTTTTGGCCCATTCTAAGAGATTTGGTCATGATAGAAAACTTATTTCCATGTCTCATTCATTTTGTGTTAGATATAATCCTATTAATATTTCTTAAAAGACTCATCCATTCATATGTAGGAACTAACATCTCATCTCTATCCCTCATGGTTCTCCTACAATGTATGATGTAAGTTTACTCATTTTGTATACTTGGAGGTGAGTGGATTCTCTTAAGGGATGCCTTTGACCAAATATAACCTTCACTCTTAGGGATAATCCAAGATTAAACAAAGGTTTTTATATCCTAAAAATACCTATTTAGATGTGTTCATGTATATATTTTATCAATTGGACTGATGAGTCAAAATATATGGCCCCATTGACCAATTTTTGGCCCGTTATAAAAGATTTAGCCTCAAGATAAACCTCATTGACATATCTCATCAATCCCAAGTTACATAAAATAATCTTATTATTTATTAGAGGACTCATCTATTCACATTTATGGGCTAATGGCTCATCTATAACCCTCACAGTTCTCCTACAATGTATGATGTAAGTTTTCTCATTTTGCACACTCAGGGATGACTAGATTCTTTTAAGGGATGCCTCCAATCAACTGTAACTTTTATTCCTAGGGCATAACCAAGACTATACAAAGGTTATTCTAGCCTTAAAAATTCCTATCTAGATGTGTCTACATAAATGTTTCATTGATTATGCTGACAAGTCAAAATATATGACCCCCATTAACCAACTTTTATCCCATTCTAAGATATTTATCCATGAGAGAAACCTCATTTCCATGTCTCATCCATCTTGAGTTAGATAAAATCCTCATAATATTTCTTAGAGTACTCATCTATGCATGTTTAGGATCTAAAATCTCATCTCTAGCCCTCATGGTTCTCGTACAATGTGTGATAGAAGTTTGATTATTTTGCACACTCAGGGATTAGTATATTCTCTTAAGGGATGCCTTCGATCAACTACAACCTTCAGACAAAGGTCATTCTAGCCTAAAAATGCCTATCTCGATGTGTCCATGTAGATAGTTCATTGATTGGGCTGATGAGTCAGAATATATGACCCCCACTAACCAACTTTTAGCCTATTCTAAGAGATTTGGATGTGAGAGAAACCTCATTATCATGTCTCATCCATCTCAAGTTAGATAAAATCCTCTCAATATTTTTTATAAAACTCATCCTTACATGTGTAATATCTGACAACTCATCTCTATCCCTCACGCTTCTCTTGTAATGCATGATCTAAGTTCATTCATATTATACACTCAAGTATGACTGAATTCTCTTAAGGGATGCCTTTGACTAGCTAAAAATTTCACTCTGGGGGCTTGACCAAGATCAAACAAAGGTATCTATAGCCTAAAAATTCCTATTTGGAGGTGTTCACATAAACATTTCATCAATTGGACTAACGAGTCATAATATATGGCCCTAATTGACCAACTTTTGGCCCATTCTGAGATATTTGGCCATGAGAGAAACCTCCTTACCACGTCTCATCTATCTTGATTTAGATAAAATACTCTTGGGATTTCTTAGAGGATTCATCCTTACACATGTAAGATTTAATGACTCATCTCTATCCCTCATGGTTTTCCTACAATGTGCGATTGAAGTTTTCTCATTTTACACACTCAGGGATGAGTGAATTTTATTAAGGGATGGCTCTGATTAATTAAAAATTTCACTCTTAATTCTTGAATAATATTATAAAAAGGTCATTATAGACTAAAAATTCCTATCTAGAGGTATTTTCACAAATAGTTCATTTATTGGGCTGACAAGTCAGAATATACAACGCTTGCTAACCAACTTTTGGCCCATTTTGAGAGATTTGTCTATGAGAGATACCTCATTACCACATATCATCCATATTATTTTAGATAAAATCCTCTTAATATTTCTTATAGGACTCATCCATACATGTATAGGAGCTGATGGCTCTTCTCTATCCCTCATGGTTGTCCTACAACATGCAATGGAAGTTTGTTCATTTTGCACACTCAAGGATGAGTGAATTATCTTAAGGGATGCCTCTGACCAACTACATATTTAACTCTAGAGGCCTTATTGAGATAATAAAAATGTATTTATATCCTAAAAACACCTATTTGTACATGTTCTCATAGATTATTTATCTATTGGGCTGATGAGTCATAATATACAACCCTCACTAACCAACTTTTGGCCCATTATGAGAGATTTGGTCATGAGAGAAACCTCATTACCATGTCTTGTTCATCTCAAGTTAGATAAAATCCTCTCAATATTTCTTAGTAGACTCATTTATACATGTATAGGAGATGATGTATCATCTCTATCCCTCATAGTTATGTTTCAATACATGACCAAAGTTGGAGGAGGATCTGATGGGTCATCTAAAGCTTTGAACTACTTGAAATATGAAAGGTAAGGTGTATATATATTACAAACAAATTGAATACATGATATGATGTTTATTACCAAAAACACACTTGTGTATGCACCACCATGTGGAAAAATGTTAACACTTATGAAATTAGAGAGTCAGGCGAAATTGAGTTTCTTGGTGTGTGCAACTTTTGAGTCCCTAAAATCATAGATATGGGAAAATTGTTTTGAAAAGTCACTTGAGCTAGGAATTACACCAATATGATGTTGTAATGGTGTTAAAAAATCTATTGTGTGATTGTAAACAAAACATATTGCAAAGCTTCTCCTAGATAATGAAAGTGAAAGGAGCAATTCATGTGATTTTTTTGTAAGATGTGTAATACTTATTATAAAGCTATAAAAATGTTTGATCGATAAATTAAAACAAAGTTAACTTTTAAATGCAATATCACTTTTTTTAAATGCTTAAACTGGATTAGATATTGACAAAATTGTATCAAAAGAAATATTGATGTTCATTTCCCATAAAATGATAAACATGCAAAATAAATCAAATAAAGTTGTACTATTCATTAAAATATATTAAGAGATGAATAAACCATTTGATTACTATATTTAGAGTTTCAACTGAAAAATAGCAGTGTGTAGTGACTTTTCCAAATAATGGATTACGGGGAGAAAAAATATGTATGTCAATCCTATACATAATAGTGGAAAAATACCAAGCAAATGTCTACACAATGGTAATTAAAGTATGATATGATATAGATTAAAATTCCTTGAATAATTGAAGTAACAACACATTTATAATTAGCATACAATATGATATATCATCTAATCCCTTGCATAGGCTAGATCTCATGTAACAAATAAAGAATACTCGAATCCTTAAATCCCTGAATCTTTTATCAAGGCCCTATATAGGATAGATCTCATGTAATAAATAAAGAATACTTATGATGATGATATATCATCTAATCTTAAGGAATTAAAATCCAACATGAGGCACAAAAATGTAGACAACATGATATCTTGTGCTTTTAAAGAACCTTTTATTGAGGCCTTACATAGGCTAGATTTTATATAATAAATAAAGAATACTTACAATGATGACATATCATCTAATCCTAAAGAATTAAAATCCTACATGAGGCACACCAAGAGTACATTGAGAAGAATGTTATGATAACAAAGCATAAAGACATACATAATTACATCACTAGACCTCTTAAAATTTATGATCAAGTACAATTTATAATATTTACATGTCCATAAAATTGATCCCAAGTCCACTTAAACATCATAATTGCAAATTGATATGTAATTAAATGTAAATGAAACAAGTAAATTATTTTACTAAATTTGGGAAACTATAAGTTTAATTTCTTAAATAGTAAATGGGTCTAGATTAAGGAGGAAATTAGTAAATAAATGTGCCTTAATTAACCTACTAATTTATTTGATCTATAAGTATTTAATTAATTTTTTAAAATAGTAAACAAGGGGAAAGAGAATGAAACTTAGCTAGTTATGGATGATCTAAACTGAGATAAGGTATGATACTTGAGGAACATGACTAAGAAATAGTCAAAAATAGATCCTTGGACTTCATTTTCTGATTGGATAGGAGCACTATAAACTGGACACCCCTATGTTTGGCATTGTTTTCCTAATCTTGGTGATATTGTCCTGAGGTTAAATGTTTTTTGGGTTATGTTTATTTGCTCAGTGTGACCTTGCATACCAAAATTTAGGTCTTAGATGTCAATGAAACTCCCTATAGAGCTAATTATTTGTGTGGTTATGCCTTCTATGCAATTAAATAAAAATTTGACAAATATGGAAAAGGGGTTAGTGTGTCAAGGATATGTTGGACACACTTCACACCACATGTGTGGGCATGCTACCTATATACCAATACTCCAAAGAGGGACCAAGCTAATGTAGTTCTCCCATTAAAGTTCTTGGTGTAATTTGTGTATGATTAATACAACTAAGATGTGCTTTAGTTGGCTAGGGACTAGTGTAATGGATTGAATAGGCTTGAAATAGTGTGGAAAGGTTGTATGCAAAGAATAGGGAAGAGTGCTTGAGTCTACTTATTTGTATTCTTATGTCTCTCTTGAAAATGAGTGCTAAACCCTTATAAATGGACCTTGAATGGCCTTTTATAGGGAAACTAATGATCCTAGGTTAAATGAATTCATGTGAGGCTGATAAGGGAAAAGATAAGGTTTAAAAAAAAATCTGACCATTTAAGGCTATTGTGGACTTGGAAAATAACACTAAAAAGTGGACACCCTAGGTCCCAACACTATAGTCTAACTTATGGTGCTATTGTCTAAGGGGAAGGGACCTGAAAGGATAGGTCTATGCTTGGGAGAGGAGTTCAGGATAATAGGGGCTAAATCTAGAAGGCTTCAGATGACTGAGAAATAGTGAAAACATGCCTAAGTGGGTTGTGTAAGTGAGTAAGAGATACATATGGTTTTGATGTCTTTATCCATACTCAAGTTATCTAATTTCACATTTTATATGACTACATTTCCCCCCCCTTTCTTATAGTTATGCAGTGAAGTTAAATACTAGGATAAAAGAGAAAAAGAGAAGCGCATCTAAACTTACCTATGAGGCTAAGTCCAAGAAGTTGTGTGATGTTGGATTGTGCATGGTGAGAGCATGTTGTATTGTGTGAATCTACAAATAAGGAAAGTGAAAATATATCATTTCTTACTAAATATGCTATATCTAAAATAATAATGTACAAATCTAGGTAAAGAGAGAGAAAGGAATGAATATACCTCACCAAGTACATGAATCAATACAAAACCTATTATGCTACTAGATTATGTTGAGTGATGCTAGATGTATGTTGAACCAAGAGTTATATTGATGAACGGAGCTGAGTGCTCAATTCCCTAGAAGGTGGCTCAAGAATGTAAAGGTTATCCCTTTAGCTCCATCATCACCAACTATGTGAATTTAATGAATCATGTGTGTGTTAATTAATGTATGGATCATGTGTCTAATTCCTCTGAATAGGTGGCTCAAGAATACAAAGGCTAGCTAGTCCTTTAGCTCCACCATTTCCCCATGATGTGAAGTTGAATAAGTAAATACTAGTATAATATGAATGTCATATGAGATGGCTCATGGATCCCATGAATGTGCTATGATCTGAAAATGTTGGCATGGATAGCTAAATGTAAATTAGAAACTAGGCCAATGTTGGCCACTTCAAAAGATGGAGATTGGACTTGTATAGAAGCCCCTCCTAAAACTAGAATCAAGGCTTAGGAAGTCACTCAAGAACTCAAGTACATAGGAATAAAAATTATATGAAAATTTACTTGAAAGGGATGCCAACCACCTACAGATGGAGTAAGGCATGCAACTATTGGGAATGTGCAAGAAAATGCAATAAAATTAGAAATAGAGAAGGCCCATGTCTTGTGCACATTTCCCCCAATAATTGGCATCTAAAACATAGATTCTAAACTAAAAGTTGTATCAACTACCATGTTTGAATTGAAAATGAAAACCCTCATGATGTTCATGATGCCCCCTTTATCTAGATTCTCTAAGTGAAGTGCTAAAAACTATTGATTTCTAGACTAAATTGTATTAGCAAAATTGTGACTAAACTCACCTCTCTACTTGATTCCAAAAAAACTAAATATTCTACTATTTGGAAAATAACATTAGTAACTAGACACTTTGGGGTCCAACAGTGTAGTCCCATTTTTGGCACTATTCTCTAGAGCCAAAATTGATAACTGATCTAGATTCTCTGTTGTTTATCTGGTCTAGTTTGCCTTTGCTAAGTTTTGTATTTTGGACTATACTATTTTGAAATTGCTTTTTTTACTGTTAAGATCTCTGATATCTATGACAAAACCTCTATTTATTGCCCCCTCTTCTGAGGGTAGGAATGAAGACATTGTAATGACTTCCCTCAGAATAAGAAGCCCTGTAAGTGTGTGAAGCTACAAAAACATTTGATATAACATTGATATACATTATCTCAAGATATAGAAAAAGTTGTAGAGAGAGATTGTTAGATCTACAGGGGTATGCCTAGATAGATATAACACTGTAATATCATGTGCATAAGAATAAAATAGAATTCAAAATGTTAGTTATTAGTGGCATAGAGGGATGGAGCATGATGTCCATCATGGAATCCAAGAAACAAGGTAAATGCATGATTGAAATCATGGCATTGCACATAAAGATAAGCAATCAAGCAACAAGCATACAAAGTAAGAAGCATGAAATATGCAAGGGTGGACAAGGGGTCAAATAAGCACACAAGGCATATAAGGCATGTTCAAATCTTGCATACACACATAATGGGAACAAGTAAAGATTGGCATAAGGGCCATAAGCACATGAAAGGCACACATAAAAGACATTGACAAGTGTCCAAAGGCAAACACATATAGATAGGAACAAAGGGCACTGGAAAAATGTCCTAAAATGCAAGCAAGAAGTAAACAAGAACTATAAAATGCAAACACATCTAGCTAATCAAAGTAAAGAGTGGAAGCATGTAAAGTACTGGAAATATAAACATGCATCTAACTATGGAAAACAAGAAGCAAGAGTATACAAGATATGTAATACAAGACTAGTGTATATGCTATGAAATACATAAGTGTGATATATACTAATGAATGCTGATATAATATATATGTAAGCAAGTAAGGAATGCACTATAACAAGATGTCTATAGCATGTAGTGTAATAATGGCATAACCTGAATGGTGTAGTCATGTAGAGTATGCCCATAGTGGGTGGATGTATCGATATGTAGCTAGAATGTAGAAGTAAGATGCCCCCTCGATGGGTGGAGTAAAGCAATCAAGGATCTAAATGCACTACACACACTCAAATAAGATCAAGTGAAACTTAGTAATATAGATAAATTGACAAACAATAACATAGAATATTGTAATGTAAGTCTAGCATAGTGGTTAGCAATGTAAAACATAGATGATGCATACAATTGACATGTTTTTGTATTTTTGAAATATTTGAGCTATGTATAAACAAGTAAAAGAAACTATGTATAGTCAATACTAAAAGGAATGATACTAATTGATGATTCTTGGATGAGACTCCCTATCATGTTGTCTTGTATCAAATAAAGGAATCATGTGTGATCATGAAGAATGAGGGAATGTTTGTGAATATGATTCTAGATACTTAGATTCATTTTTGATTTATTGGAAATCATAATAACCTATATTGTTCCATTCATCATTATCATCTTGATTTTGAACCAATGGAATGTTAGTATTGACTATTGATATATTTAGATCTTTTCTTTTGATGAACTGTGTATATGAATGACTTTCCTTAGGATGTTCAATAAATCCAAAACCTTGGTGACAAACATTATCAACTACTTAAATAGGATTAGTGATGCCTTGAGCATGCTTGCCTAACCCTTGACCTTGAAAATCAAATTATTGTAGATATTTTTGACCAAACCCATACTATTTTGAAAGTTGAGTCTCATTTTGGAGAGGTAGATTTGCATATTTTTCATGCTTTACCTGTGCTTGTGAACCTATTTCTTGTTCTAATTTTGATTTTTGATCTTTTTGTGGTTATGAGTTATGCTTTTGTAAACACTTTTGTATTGTTTCTAAATTTGACCCTTTATGAATGTGTTCCTGTATCACTATGGATTTATTGATTGATTTACCTTTTATAGGGTCTTTATTATCAATTATCTATTGTATATGTTGTTTTAATTCCAAACATGAATCGGTGTGATGCCCATGCATTTTATGATATACATAATAATATCTAGATCTTCTTACTGGATGTAGAGGATGTAATTTGATCAACTTATATTTAATAAGTTCCCTTAGTACCTCACTTTAACTATTATTTGATATTTAAATGCTTTTGAAATCACTAGTTATAGAGTTACTATGTTGTGATTTGTTGTTTTGATATGTAACATTGCTTGCAACCAATTGACTAGGTAAAGGTGCATATACATGATTGACACTAGGATGATTTTGAGGATTTTGAATTATGATTTGATTTTATAATGTTGTGATATTTTCATGTAATATCTGATTTTGTGTTTGTAAATTTTACATTAAATTGATCATACTAGTGATTTGATCCCTTAGAGTCTCACAGGTGCAAACCTTAGTTGCTTGCGATTGAACATGTAAGCACATATGTTGAAGATAGTTTGAAGAACCTATAGGCTGAATGTATGCATTAGGAACAATGGTATAGGCTACCTTACCTTTTCTAGGAGTGATAACATGGACCTGGTTAGAGGGAAAGATGTTATCACCCTCTTGAGGGAGAGGAGGAGAAGGTATTTCTTTCCTTTGCATGAAATATGACATTGAAACTAGAGTAGCCAAAGAGGCATATATATCTAGGTAAAATTTGTATATGGGATAACATGTATGTAAGTGGAGTTATAAGTTGTATAGAAATATGACTATAGAGAACTTTACACATGAGAGATAGAAAGCAAGTGATATAAAGCATGAATTTTTGCATAAAGACGTATAAAATTTTGATATGCAACATGATATTTTGAATGTATTTAGCCAAATTTAGTTAGTAATTGTTCCATATGAGTGAAAGAGAATATGCAAAAATAATTTTGGACTCTTGTGCATGTTTGACAATGAATTTTGTAATATCATCCCATATAATGAAACATAAACATGAATTGCAAAGAATGAAACTTTGTACTACATATGATAGCCTTCATCATTCATGTACATGATAGAACCAATAATGGCCTCTTTATTATTTGCCAAAAATGTAAGAAACATGTGTAAATAAGTGAAATCCACTATTATTTCATTCAAGTTTAAAGCTTATATATACGGTGATAGCTCAGGAAGCAATGGGACCTAGTGTATGCAACTAGGGTTTGAGAGAAATTATTTTAAAATTGTAAAAATAATTTTAAAAATTTATAGTCAATTTATAGATTTTGGCTTTAAAAATTTATGAAAATAATAAAAATATTACTAAAATTAGCAAGATATTTTTTGGAGGTTTCTAGAGTATTTGTGAGCCAAAAGGACCTAGTATGTGCAAACTAGGGTTTGAGTGAAATGTGTGATAAATTAGAAAATAATTTATAGATTTATAATTTTTAAATGCAATAAAAATTTGGAAATTATGGCAAAAAATAGAGATAATTTACCCTAGGGTTTCTAGGGTTTTTGTGTGAAAAGGACCTAGTATGTGGAAACTAGGGTTTGAGTGAATTTATTGAAAAATTTTCAATTAATTTGTAGTTTTCTGATTTTTAAACTCAGGAAAAAATCAAAAAATATTGAAAAAAATAAAAAATAATTAGCCCTAGGGTTTCTATGGTTCTTGTGTGAAAATTTGAATTAAGTTAGGTTCACCAAAAGTTTTTTTTGAATTTGGAAAACTATAAGTTCAATTTCTTAAATAGTAAATGGGTCTAGATTAATGGGAAAATCATTAAATAAATGTGCCTTAATTAACCTACTAATTTATTGAATCTATAGGTATTTAATTAATTTCTAAAAATAGTAAAAAGGGGGAAAAAGAATGAAACTTAGCTAGTTCTGACTGATCTAGAGTGAGACAAGGTCTGATACTTGAGGAACACGCTGAGAAATAGTCAAAAATAAATCCTTGGACTTCATTTTTTGATTGGATAAAAGCACCAAAAATTAGATACCCTTGTGTTTGGCATTATAGTCTTGATCTTGGCATTGTTGTCTTGAGGCTAAAATATTTTTGGGTTATATTCATCTACTTAGTATGACCTTACGTACCAAATTTTAGGTCCTGGATGTCAACATAACTCCCTATAGAACTAATTCATCATGTGATTTTGCCTTCTATGCAATTGAATAAAACTATGAAAAATAAGGAAAAGGGGTTAGTATGTAAAGTATACATTGGATTTACTTCACATCCCATGTGTGGGCACATTGCCTACATACCAATACTTTGAAGAGGGATCAAGCTAATTTAGTTCTCCCATTGAAGTGCTTGGTACAATTTGTGTATGATCCATGCAACTAAAATGTGAATGTTGATGTGATTCAGTTGGCTAGGGATTGGTGCAATGGTTTAAATAGGCTTGAAATAGTGTTATAAGTTTGTATGTAAAGAATAGGGAATATTTATTGAGTGTACTTTCTTGTATTCTTGCATCTCTCTTAAAAATGAGTGCCAAACCCTTCTAAATGGAATTTTATAGGGAAACTAATGATCGTGGGTTAAATGAATTTGTGTGAGGCTGAAAAGGGAAAAGATAAGGTTTCATGAAAATCTGACCATTTGAGTCTACTATAGACTTGGATAATAGTGCTAGAAAGTGGACACCCTAGGTACCAATGCTATAGTCCAACTTATGGTGATATTGTCCAAAGGGAAAGGGAACCTGGGGGATAGGTCTGTGCCTGGGAGAGGAGTTTGTGATAGAAGGGGCTGAATCTAGAAGGCTTCAAATGACTGAAAAATAGTGAAAACATGCCTAAGTGGGCTTTGTAAGCGAGTAGGAGAGACTTATGGTTTGGGTGTCTTTAGCCATACTTAAGTCATCCAGTTTCACATTTTATATGACTACATAAATAGTAAATATCATATGTAAATGTCAAATATACATAATGATTCAAATCACCTAACTTAGAGAATAATGTGAATTTTTTAAATCCCATATGAAGTAATAATTATTATTAACCAATAATATGTGTAAACATTAAATGATCAAAATAGAAAATATGCATAGGTAAAGGAATCATATTATTGAATAGTATATATGTGATACATGAAAAATTTTATGTCATAATTTAACATAAATAATATAACATATATCATGAAAAAATGTAGACCATAACATGTACATAGACAAAATGTGCCACAATATGGGCCATATTGGCATACAAAATCGATTGTGCCTACAACTAGATCCATAACACAACAACTAGCTCACCTTCTCCTCATTGACTCTAAATAAATAATGATTTGTTGACATAGACGTATAGTCAAGGGTGTTGGATGCCTCAATATGAGGAGATACTCTCCTCTCAGCATGAGAGTCATCCATTATTTCATTAAAAATTGGTGAAAATAGTTGTGTTTGCACAAAATATGAAATATAAAAATTAATGCATTAAAAGTGTATATTGAAAATTTGATAATTTTTTCAAGAATGTAAAATTTTGTAAAATGATTTTATACTCACCATATTCCATCTAAATTATTTTCTAGGGCTACGAGATCACATATACACTCGCAAAGAGGAATATTATAGAGCATACATATATCGTTAGATATAGATGTGCATACATTATGTAAATATGACATAAAATATCATTCCTAAAAGCTAAAAATAATTTTACTATGTGTTCTCACTAGTATCCATCCCTGAATCATGACCTATTGTGGAGATAGTGGATTCTTCGATGTACCAGAAACATTAGCTAGGCCTTCTCATCCATGAGGGGTGCCTATATCATCCCTCATCATCTATAAAACCAATAAATGAATAATGTGTGAATATAATGAACATGATAAAAATATATGACTATAATATATATCTTAAAACATTTTTTTGTTCCAAAGACAATAAACATGTACATGAATAAAAATGTAATTTAAAATTTTCCAAACTTGTGTATAGGGTACACCTATGCCAATTACATCCTCTGTAATAGAGTCAAGACCTACTAAGCTACCCAAAATATCACCAATCATCTATACAAGCAATAAATAACAAGTTTAGTCAAATAAATTAATCAATTAAGTAAACACATACTATAAAATAAACTTAATATTATTTTATAAACATAAACAAACTATAATTAACATTAAACTTTTATATCAAATATAGATGGTGAATTTAATAAATCCTATACAATAGGATCCTAGTGTATCCTGATAGGAGTCAATGAAGATAATACATCTCATATAGTGTCTAACATGCTAGTGTCATGCATGTTGAAGCATCTACATGTGGCATATGCTCTGGCATACTAGTGTTATGTAATGTTGAAGCATATATAGATGGCATATGCTTTGAGATTTTAGTCTTCATAAATGTAATCTATGTATGTTTCACCTAAACATGAGGTCTCATAAGCTTCCTCCCACATGATGTGCAATAATGCATAATAACTATAACATGATTATGAAGAGGGACACTAGCACCTATACCAACACTACCAAAACCACTATCACCACTACCACTTCTACCAATACCACTACCACCAACACCACCACTACCATTAGCACCACCTATAAGCTGAGTAGAAGTCTTCAAATTATGCATACCATTCTTAATCATAACTTGTGTTAGATTAGTAACCACCTCAAGGGTGTCCATCTATATGTTACAATGAAATTTTTTATGAATAGAGGCATATGATATTATCCTTCTATTTCTTTGAGCTCAGTTATGACATTTTTGGTCTCACCTAACACCAAGTCTATCAAATGAAGACCCACCTCCTCTACCTTGGGAGGCCTTCATGTTAAAATAATTTGTAATTTCTTGTAACACAAACTCATAATATAATTTTCTCAAAAAATATAATAGAACATCATTATTGTTGCATGGAGGCTTATCAAACACCATCCACCACCTATCCCAAAAGTTATTTTTAATCTCCTCATGAACACACCAATCAATACTAATATGTTTACAATTTGTTGGTGGAGGTTAGTTAGTTCCAAGATTAACAAATAAAATGCACATAAATTCTTTTGTTATTTTTTTAATTCACATCTTCATATGACAATTTGTCAGAATAAAATTACTTCATGGCCTCTATTTAATGTAATATTTCATCAAGTTGTGAAGTCACATTTTCCACATCATTAAAAATGAACTCTAATGTATTGGCAAGTAAAATGTGTGTACTACCAGTTGAAGAGTGATGCAAACCATTGATGATTATTTGTAATTATTGACATTTGGAATTGTATTACTCATAAAATTGAAGTTATTCTTATGTAAAATCAAATTATTCAGGGTTTTATCTAATATTTTATTCATGCAATTGATCCTTCAAACTTGTGTATCTAAATTTAAATAGAAATATAAGTTTTTAAGGTAATGTAATAAATATAATGAAAACCTAAATTCAAAAACATACTTAAATAAATAAATCTAAATAGAAATGAAAAAATTAAAATGCAAAAATCAACATACCTAACCTGTAGCAATATGAATACTGAATCCCATTAGCAGGATGAAACTCCAAATCATGTATGTGAACTTGAAATTGGCAAATAATGAGAGAGGAAAAAAATGTAGTTAGATCGTGGTTTGATTTTAGGAAAAAAATTACAATTAAAATAGGGTGTACACCCTTTATGCTTTACAAAGGGTGTAGTCCCTTTACAAAGGGTGTAGTCCCTTTACAAAGGGTATAGTCCCTTTGCTTTATAAAGGGTGTACGCCCTTTGTAAATCATAAAGGGTGTACTCCCTTTGTAATTCATAAATGGTATATGCCCTTTAGAAAGGGCATACAAGGGTGTATACTCTTGAGGATCAGGTACAAGCCAAAGCCTCACACATTTAAAAAAAAGAGGCATACACCCTTTTAAAAATATCATACGCCCTTTGTAAATTTTTTTGAAAGTTGGGTGAATTTCATACTTTTTGTCCCCTAACTTTGTGCATCGACCTTGATGACATATTATTATCATGTTAGCATATGTTTTTACATGCTCATATTTTTTTTATATAACATGATGAATATAAATATTTATTTTGATATGAATATTTTTAAAGATACATTCCTCATTTTAAAATGGGGAATACATAATGGATTATCCTAGATACTAATTATTTTATACATATTCAGAGTAAGGGCATACAAATTCTAGATTTTTAGGCATAGATTACTTCGAATTATTATAGGTTTACAAAGATTATGAAATATTTGATATTGAGCATATGGATGATATATGTTAGATATTATATAGTATTATTAATGACATTTTATAAATTATATGATATTATTACACATATTATAGACTCAATTTATAAATGTTATCAGATTGGGGGCATATGTGTGGTATATGCAAATAATTTTTAGATATTATAATACTTTGGCACATGTTATATTACTCACTTTAGACATGCTATTGAATTATGGGGGAATATGTGACACACTATACATAAAATTTACTTAGCTATACTCAAATGCTCAGATTGAATCATATAATCCATATGCAATAGATGATTTAGAAAACTTACTCAAACATAGATTATTAGACTCTTAGATACTCATATTTGAGTATAAACCATAGTGGGTCCCATTATAAAAAATAATAATAAATAGTGTGGTTAAATATCTACATGACTTAACTTCTAATAAATTCCCCATCTCTAATGATGCTTGGGGGATATTCATCTCAACCTATGGTTTTAACACCAATATATCCAAAGGGCATGATAATCCCATTCTCCACTATCTCTAGAAGGCAACTTGGCTCAAATGCATACATGTGTATTCATTCCTTGCTATTTCAATTTAAAACATTTGTAAATATTTTAATTTATATGTTATATGATAATTCAAAATTGAATTATTTGTCTTTCATTTTAGGTTTTGCATTTATCAAATATAACTTTTAGTACCTACCTTAACACATCTATTACGGTTATAATTAGGTATCACCTTTTATCTATAAAATCTAGTAATTACATTACTATAATAAAAGGGAGAAAAATGTAAAAACTCAGATTTGGTATTAGAAAATTGACAATGGTAGTTTTAGTTAAGCCTTAGAAAACTTAACTTGTGCATACATAACTAACTCTATCTCACATTCTCTCTTATCCATTCATGCATTCATGGGCCTGATCTTCATAAATTTTCATTTTTGATACAAAGGATTTCCCTAGCCTCTACTTGAACATCTCATTATCATATTCACACTATCTCTTGATATCATGTCAATCTTTCCTACACTTTTGACACCTTTGGTCTTCCTTAGATGACTCTGGCCTACTAGATCTATTCGCCTAGGTCGAATCTATCTGTGATCCATTTAAAAACTCTTTTTCCAAATTGAAATCATGCATATGTGTTGTCCCATATGTTTTACATGTTGGTTCATAAGTAAATTAATCAAATATTAATATATATAATAAAATATAACCTAACCCTATTGTCATTTAGCCTTGATCTAGAAACTATTTAACTTTAACCTATTTGAACTTAAAAATACATATACACATTAATGGGAACTTCTCTAAAGTTTAAAAATATGAAACCCCTTAAAGGACAATTCCCTAAGCAAATTATGAATGCCATTACAAGCTCAAAATCATATGTATTCAAGAGTCAAAATGAATAATCATTATTTTATTTTATTTTTGATTGATATCAAGGTTTATGGGGCCCCTTCGTGGTAAAATAAAAACTCAAAAAACAATATTGCTTGGCTTGGCAGCAGAACCATTAAGGCATATGACCAACATACTCTAAACAAAACAAGTAATTTGAAAGTATTAAGAAACTTCAAATTTACAACTAAAAGTAGAATTTACCATAACATAATACTAAAAACGTAACTATAACTCACCCTTATTCACTTTTCTATTATAGCAAAGAATCTTGGTAGGGGAACTTGGGATGAGACATCCCTTTTTATTACTTATTACAACCACCCATTATCCGTAATTACCAAAAATACCTAAATTTGAATTTAGAAATATTCAAATTTCCATAGATGAACCTATATAAGCCTTTTCCTTTCTAACTAAATCCACAGTCCTAATTTCAACTAACTTGACCACCTTAAAAACTTGAGAGGTAGTCGCCATATGTACCAAACCTATTTTTACATCTACTTTGTTGAGGACTCTTGGAACATCTCCTAAAGATAAAAAAAGATAAAAAATTAGAGAAACTATAATAATCTCTTCATTTGCCTCCTTCCACCACAAAGACTCCACTTTGCACTTGGAAATTTGACAAGAAGTAGAAAGATGACCAATTTTAAAACATTTCTAGCATTTGAAAAGAAGCCACTCGTTATCAATGATTTGTGACCAAAATCTTCCTTTAGATTTTATATCAATCATTTATAAAAGGTCCTAAGAAATATCCATGTAAAAAAAAAGTCTGACAAAATTTATCCATGAGAAATTTAAAGAAGAAGCATAAATTTCCAGTAAATCACCCAAAGAACCCCCAATAGCTGATACCTAGATTCTAACCAAAATTAAAGAGGAAGATATGGTAGTTGTACCTAGATGGGTTTGAGAGATAGGTTTTCAGTCAGAGGATTTAAATATAGAAACTAGGGCTTAATAAAAATAAGGTGGTGATCATAGTTCTAAGATTTAGCCTATAAAATTTTATTATGATCAGCAAGGTTATCAAAAACCATAATGAAAAAGCCTCTAGCACATGGATAAAATTCCAATTACCCTCCAAAATAAGCCATAAATAATTTGAAAACCATTGATGTAGAGAAAGAAGGGAAGGCTAAAACCTATCAAAATGGCATATTAAACCCTTTTCCACATACCAATCCTTATTTTCTAGCACTTCCTCTAGAGCCTCATTCTCAAAATTCACAACTAGGAAATCCTTAGCCACACTTATAACCCTAAGCTTCTCATATTGGGAAGCCAAATTAATAGAAGAGGTCCTAGTTATACTAAAACCCTAATTCATAGGGTAGGATAGTTGCCTTACCACCCCCATGCTCACCTTCCCCACACTTGAGCTTGTTGATGCCTCCATCTAGCTAGAATTATTTTTCAAAAACCTCATGTTTGAAGGAGAGGGTGACACCACGCATTCTCCAAGATCAATGTCCTTTCCTAGAAGTCATGGCTTCACCTAAAAAGGATATTTGACCCACCCTATAGATTTATGACTTCCACATGCCTTTGATTTCCTATGACCAAATTCATTATGATCCTTGAGTCTTGAATTGCACTAACCCTAGAGGAGCTTCAAACTTGGATCGGCCTATATCCCTGACCCATAAACTGGCAGTGGAGCCTCGCTAGAAAATGCAGAAGAAGTCATTGTCATTACAAAAATCTAGTCCACTTCATCAAGTTTTACACTTCAAAATGATTATTACTTATCTATTTTTAATATATATAATTAATTTAATTAATTATTATGTAACTAAATGAATACTCATTATTGCATTACATGTTAGTATTACATTGATTGCACACATAAAGTAGGTAGAAGATTATGTGTAGTTTGATCCCTATTCATAGTATTATAATGTAGGAATATCTTATCTACTTATCAAGGAGTGATTTGGGTCATCTCAACCCATCCCACTAACCATTTTTTACATGTTAACCTAGTGTTAAAATTAGAGTTATGGTTTTGAATCAAGGAGAAGGAAAATAAAGCTATCTACATAAGATTAGAGGTATCTGATTAGATATGAGTCACTTATAGGCACATGTAAAATGATCTAAATTATCATAGCCTACATAGATATCATAGATAGTTTTGATAATTACCCCATTATATGTAGGGACTTTGTTTCTAAATTTGAGCAACCAAAAAACCATTTCAAATCTTTACTTATGATTGTACCCTATCATAAACCATAATAAAATCTAAAAACTTTAAGTACCCATTCTCATAGGTCATTTACATAAATATTAAATTGTATTAAACTAATAATACCCTACTAATTACATTCATATTAATATGTGTATTATTATATCTTATACAATCTAAATATTATATAGTTTTGTCTTATTTAGATAACCTAAATCCAATATTAGATAAAACATCAAAATAATGGATAATCAGCTAGAATATCACAAAGATGTTATCATTATTGTAATAAATTTGAAAAAATAATAATATAATACATACATATATCTAAGGAACCATCCTATTCATACACATACATGTTAGAAAGCTAGTTTAAAGTGGATGTAAAACCTAAAAGAGAAGCAGTGCAGGAAATAAATTTTCCATATTCATCATAGGATTCCATAGACCAAATCATCCATTGATTCAACCAATAAACATACCACAAGAACTAAAATTATTTCATAAAATAGGGTATAATTTTCCTTCCATATGATCACTTACAAAGTCTAAAATTAAGAATATTTATCAGTTTGTCATGACTTATCAAGATTATATCTAATCCAATAGGGAAGATGGAATACCATGGAGGTTTGCATCATCTATCATTAGAGATTAAAATTTAGACATGGAAAATTATATGCAATAGGATCATGAAACTAGGCCAATGCACATGGTGTTCACCACTAAGTCACATATTACCCAATATTTTGGCATATAGGATTTGATAGGCTTCATCCATAGGTTATAGGTTCATGTTCCATAAGAAGAAACATGATTAAGTGTACTTAATAATGTGATAAAGGGGGTAAAAGATATTTTATGGGTTCTATATACACATTATTATTTTCACTTTATCTTTTATTTATTGTTTCTCTTCTAGCATCTTATCGACACATCAATCCCTTGAGTGCACACCTAGAAAGGTGCACTAGAAATGCAGTGGGAAAGGTTCATGGTGCTTTATGTGATTGTTTTTATTCTATCATGATTAAAAAATTATCACTATCAGTATAACATCCTATAAGTGTCTTTAAATTTATCCATCATGTCTACATTTTATCCATATCTTTTATCTTCCTTATATCCTATTGGAAAGTGTTGTCATTGATGTCAAAGGTTGATGTCATGTGTGCATTGATGTCAAATATAATGATAAAGTGGTTATGTCATGATGATGATGAGTTTGAGCCTGAAGTTATGTAAGTTAGGATTTGGATGCATGTGATCTAAAGGTAAGTCCCATCATTTTATATGTAGCATGTTGATGTGGTTTTAGGTCAAGGAAAGAAGACAAGCTTGTGAATAGTGTGTTGGCATAGGATTAGTAGCCTAGTATGTAAGCATGGACCTTTTGTATATGCTTAAATAGAAAGTTATTGAATGTTATGGTGATTGGAGGATGTGAAATAGGTCCCATAAGAAGTATTCTATGCTTTGAGTACCTATGTGCATGAGTGGAATTTATTTTATTCTTCATGTTGTTCATCTAGACATAATTTGGTATGTGGAAGAAAAATTTGAGTAGGCATATTGATGATGTCATATTTCACACGTGTGAAGGACCTAGGAGTAACATGATATATGGATAGATTCACCTATGTGAGGAGATAATATGATCCAAGTTTAAGGTCTTGTAACTTAGCAAAACAAAAGTTATTAAGGTGCAAAGTTGGTCCCTCAAACATATGTACACTAAGTTCAAACACCCAAATTTTTAAGGTAGATCTAATGGTCCACATTTAATTGCATCGAAGATCAATGGTGTGAAATGAATATGAGCTCAACTATGTTATTTATCTAAGTTTAAGAAAGATACGAGTAATCAATTTTGTAATGGAATATCTCACATGTGTAACGGTTTTAGGAAGAAATGGTCATATGGGTTTGTTCATTTTTATGCCTAGTTTCTATGGTTCAAATTTGAGAACATGCGATTGTTCTAAGTAAAGATATATCTGTATAAATTTGGCCTTCTAGGGAGATTGATATAGTTCCCATACTTAGTCATTTTTTCATAAGGTAAAGATTAGGACCAAATGAACATCTAAAAATGTGTATAAAATCATATATCTTAATCCTACAATGCATATGAAGTCAACAGGTCAAAGGATACATGCACAGGTGACAAGTGTCACAAGCTCGTTAGGCTGATAGAAGATCAATGGTGAGAGTTAGTTCACATCAAAGAATATCAAAAATGTGAGACAAGTCAAGGGTTAATATTTTAGGAGAGACTACCAAGTGGTATAATCACAAGGAATAATATCAGTATGTATAGGGCACGAGGAGCTTGCAAGTGGCAAAGGACCATTGGAGCATATATTGACAGTATTACCCAGAATACATAAAGAGATAATAAGTGGCACAAGCACAAGGGTCTATCATTAAAATTATCAAAAGGCATGCAAAGGTGCTAAGTGCAATGATTTAAAGAGTTATAATCTATATCTAATGGTGAGTATTGATAGTTAAATACCTGGTTGATCCATAGAAATTGATGATGCATATTTAGTCAATGTTTCAAAGGTACATAAGTTGATGTCAAAATGACTAATGTTTAATGAATGGACAATGGATCACTAAAGGTTAAATTTTGATATAATTATAAGGATATTTAAGATGTGTGTTTGATTCAAGATGCAAGTACATGATATGTGAGCAAAGTGATCGAGGTTTAACTGTGACCATTGTATTTGAATTTAACAAAGGAAAAACTAGTCTATACTTTTTGAGCTATAAATTTTTATCTAGGATGAATTTTCCCATGGTGTAAAAATAAAATATGTAGAGGACTCCAAGTATTATATATAAATATATATTTGAAGATCTGAAAGTGTGTATAATCAAAGTTATGAAGGTTCAAAGTTGACTATGTTTTCATGCATGCTCTATAAGTAACCTGAGAAGGGTAATTAAGCTATGCTTGTTGGTATTTTGATGTTTTAAGATGAAATATTAATCAAATAATGTTGTAGACTCCATAAATATGTTCTATGTGAATTATGAAGGTTTATCCAATCATATACAATATGAAAAAAGGGTTATAATGTGACTGTGTGTTTGTTCATGGTGATTGTAGTCACCTAAAAATGTCCCTTAAACATTTTTAGTATCGCATCACCTTAGAACTATTCTCGACCATTAATTAACTATCTATCTATTTAGCTCACCCTTTACACTTAGCCAATAAACATTTTAATGTGCTCTCCTTGACTATTTTTAACCCTTTTTGTACCAAGGGATCAACCATCGACAGTTACCCTAACCATCGATGGTTAGGTCTTCACCCTTCCAATAAAAAAATCATCTATATGTAGATGAGATTGTATGGGAAAAATAGAAACTTTCCCATGCACATGTCATAGCTTTCTTTCTTTTAAAATGGGCATCTTTATCCTCCCAACTTATCAACTTTTCCTCAAAGCTTCCCTCCTCACATAGCGAGTTTTTGCTATAAATATAGGGCTTTGGGAAAGTTATGGATCATTTTTTTTTGCATATCTAGGCTCTCTTTTTTTCTTTATGTAGGCATCCGATGTCCCAAGACCCTATTCATGTGATTCTTGAAAGTCAAAGTACTATTATGCTACTCAAATCTCTTCAGCACTCAACTATCAAATATTTAACATAACAAAGGTACTTTGTTTTATTTTTAGTATTTTCTAATCTTCATTTGTTCTCTTGATTAGTCAGTTTGAACCCTCTTCCCCACTCCTAATACCAACCTAATAGAATTTCATCCATAGATACCCCCTTTCATCCACAAATACCCTCTTTTATCCACTAGATACCCTTTGTAACTCATTCTATAAATTCATTGATAGGTAACCATAGCTAATTACTGTAAGCATTGATGGTTATAGTAATTGCCACTAGCCACCCAACCATTATCGGTCAGTACAACCACTGATGGTCATCCTGACTACCAATGATCACTATCATTACACAATAATAGTTTGTTATTTTGACTCCACTTTCACCCTACTAGATCTCCTTTAGCCTTATAACCAGTGCATAACCCCTCTTTTGACCTCTCTGGACCTGACTACAATTTATCTCTTACATGTAGATGACCTTACCTAGATTGGCATAAGAATTTTATAGCATATTTGACCTCCCCATTATCACACAACCCTTCTAAACTAACCAAATTAACATTTAATTTGAGTTAGATCTGTGTGTTATGGTTTTCATATCTAATTATGACAATGCCGATGAACAAATAGCTATAATTCAGGAGGATATTGATGAAGCTGCTACATTTTGGAATCATTATTTTGATAATATCAATCCTAATTTATATTAGATATCTTTTATATTGATCATCATTATCATTTCCATATCTACCTTTTGTAATTTCTCTTTTATCAATAAACTTGAATGTTGAACAAGGGCTGACATCTATTTAAGGAAGCACGTTCCTTTCTTGGGACTAGTTTCTCACGACGCAACCCCTTACCTTTATATTAACATATTTTATGTGAGTTCATGTGATTTGTAGGTCATTCTTCCCTAGCCAAAGGAGTTATCATTTCTTCTAGTCATCAATGAGTGCAATGTTTATCAGGTACATACCCTTTATCTCTTGTTTCTCCCCTCTTTTTAAATTAAAAAAATCAAGTAAGAAAAAGTAAGGAAACATTTTGGCATGCCCGATGGGACCCCTTAAGGGTTCATAGTTCTATTTATTTCATATAGTTGCATTAGTGAATCTCATATTTTTGCATTTTTGCAAATATTTAAATTTCAAAAAAAAAGTGTAAACTTCATTCTAGGGATAAGTTGCATTTTCATCCTGCATTCATTGCATTGTTTCTCATTTGGATGAAAAGACACCAAAATTTTATTTTGGGTAAAATTAAGTGCATTCATTGTTTACTTGTTTAATGCTTATCTCACCTCTATTAATTAATTTCATTATGAATAAATCATAGAGCACATATATTATATTACCAAATAACTACACCAAAGAACACATCAAAACATACCTGAGACAAGGCCCATTGAGATTTCATCACCCTTTGGATCACCTTACCCTACCTAGAAATCCCACTTGGATTTCACCACCAAGGGGAGGACCCACTCCATTATTTAGTGAAGTATAAATTCTAGACAGATGGTATTTATTGGCTAATTATCTCAACTTGGCTTTGGTTTCATGAAGTGTGGGGTGCAATCTCCCAGTACCAAGTCACATACCTAGTCTAGTGTAGATTCTTTGAGCACCAAAACTTAACCCAAAACTATCCTTAGATTTTTTTAGTACCTAAATCATAAGCCAATTTTACCTTACACACTCTTTAAGGCATAAGCTAAAAGTGATTTAAAATAAATCCTATGATTAATTGTGCTTTCAATGTGTGCTTTGTTTGCTTTGGGATTTTCTTTGATTGATCATTATTTGAGATGAAAGGTTTGTTATCCACTTCCATATTTTTCATATGGTTTTAACTAGATAATAAGTGAAAAATCAAAATAACCAACCACCACCTTCATCTTCATCCATGAATTATACTTCAGATGTGGATAAATCTCCCCAAGGTTCACCTCACCATTCTCCTCCACCACCATCTCCTGCTAGAATCCCAACTGTATTTGAAGGAGATTTGAACTTCACTACCTTTCTCAACAACAATCTAGTTATCTTGAAACATTACCTTAACACCTTGCCTCATCATACCCCCTATTTTGGTTCCTTCTTCTGAACCATCTCTTGGTATGCCATCCCACCTTATGGCAGGAATCACTTTAGCCCAAACATTAACTCAGACCTATTCTAATATGCCATCCACCCAAACCCAAACCAACCTTCTACTACCCAACCAAACACCACCAATTACACCCCATGGGCGTTCAACCTTACCATTAGTTGCCTACACCCCATTTACTATGGCATTATCTTCCACTTTGGCTTTTATCTTCCCTTCAGTTGTAACCAATCCTTTGACCAAAATTCCACTTCAAATCTTAGTGCTCTCCATACCTCAAAACCTTCCTTGAATTAGCACTAGGGTAACCACCCAAACTCAACCTTCCCAACTTCCTCCTACCTCAAGTATACCAATCACATCTTTTCCTCAACAAGTGCCTATGATAACTTACCAATATGTCCCTAACCCACAAGGGTACATATCAGACACCACCCAAACTTTTATGCCAATAAATTCTTATGTACAACCATCTAAACCTCTTGGCACCACCTACTAGTATGTGGCTTCCTTGATGCCATCTGCTGTCTATTCATACATTGTCAGGAACCAACCTCAAAAAAATGTATCTCTTAATTATTTGGTTTTTCAACCCCAACCCGACTTAATTAAAATACTCATGGACAAAATGACTAGTTTGGAGTCATCCATATCTACCTCAACCAATATTTTATCTTAAGACCAAATTTGTAATGAGCCTCTCCACCCCTCTGTAACTATTCATGATTGCCCTTATCAATGGGAATTTCCCAAAATTTCTAAATTATAAGGTAAAGAGGACCCTTGGAAACATTTTAAGATAATTATTATATTCTTGATACTTAATCACTTATGATGATGCTCTTCTCCTCTGAACCTTTCCCATGTCATTATCTGGGGCTATTCTTGATTGGTATAATACTCTTCCCAATCATTCTATATTTTCTTTCTCTCGATTGGCACAAACATTTTTGGAACACTTTTCTATAAACATATCTAAAAAGGTTTCCATTACAAACCTATACTCCATCAAACAGTTTGAAGATGAGTCCATTGTTGATTTCATTTCTAGATGGAGAGGTCTCATTAATGAACTCACTTTACCATTACCCCAAACCCAAATAAATCAAATTATTTTCTTGGGGTTGTGCTAAGCACATTGCTCCAACTCTCCAAGTCCAAACCTTTAGGACCTTTGATGAAGCTTTTATTATGGCCCATAAATTGTAAAACCCTACTATTGATGAAGGGAAGTTGAGGCTTTGAAATAAAAATTCTAGTTTCAAATCCACTAAGTCATCCTCCAACAAAACCATGAACCCAACCAATTCTAAAGTGAAAGCATCAACACATTTAGTCATTCTTAAAACTACACCTCCTCCACCCATAAACCAAACACCTCCAACTAACAACCCTTCCAATCATCAAAACTATGCTCAAAACTGAGTTTCTTCAAAACCATTTACCTCGATTGGGGAATCTTATGTGTCAGTGTTGGAGAAACTACTCAAATATAATCTAATCCAACTTCCACCCATCAATACCTTTTAATAATTTGATACTTCTCACCCCCTTCTCAGGTGGTACAATGAGAATTACCATTATGACTATCATTAAGTTATTGGACATGATACTGATAGATGAAATACTTTTAAAATAATTATCTAGGACTTAATTGATAAATCAAAGCTTGTGTTTGACAACCCAAATGCTCCTTCAAACCAATCCCTTGATATTTTTTGAAAACCATTTCCAAACCATCTACCTTCAACCCAACACCATGAAAACCAACCTAAATCCTCTAATTTTTACAAGGCACATGTAATCAATGTCATCAATAATGTGCCCATTATCAAAGAAGTTATTACCTCTATCACCCAAATCAAGGAGAACCACCTGCCACCAATTCCTTCAAATGCTCAATTAAAGGAAGTAACTATCCCTTCCACTTCCTTGGATGAAACCATGGTTTCATCCACCCATCCTATGGTAGAAACACCCAAAGAGATGGTCACTCCATTGATAATTTCATTCATTCCTCCAATCCAACTTGAAAAAACACTTATCCCTTTGGACAATTGAACCAAGGAAGAAGCTAAACCAACCCTTCCACTTGAAACTATTACCCTTATCACACCAATTGTAGAATCATCTATATCTTCCTTGAAAGCCATTTCTCAAGAGACAATACCCCTATTTACCAAACCATTACCTTTGAAAACTTCTACCAAGGATAAAAATACTAAAACCTCTCCTTCTTCATTCTCAAAGGGTTTACATTTTGAAACCAATGATCAAGGAATAATTCCTATTTACAAACCCTTCTCTTGGCTAGTTCAAATTTTTGAATTCACCTCCCAACCTAACTTTGATAGGGCGACCTTTTGGCATCATCTTGGACTCTTATATCAAAATAAACCTAAACCTTCTACTTCACTAGAATCCACTCTCAAACCTATTGTTACAACTCTACCAACTACTCCTAAAGTTACCAAGGAACCACCTTAATTACCCATATCTAAAATTTATAAATCACCTTATGCTTCTTTTACCAAGCCAATCAAGACCTTGGGGATATCACCCACACCAAATACTGCTCATCCTCCTTTGAGATGGGATCTAATGACACCAATCCAACCAAAACCTAATCCAATTAAGCCTATTAAGAAGGAGGGATTACCTAGACCTAAAATTCAAGGAAGAACCATATGAAATCCTTCACCTTTACCTTATATTTTAGGGCCACATCCTTCCACCATTCTCATAACCTACTCTTCCTCTAAAACACCATCTCTTTTTTCACTACCTATAACAAAACCATCTCCGAGTTCATCATCATTCCTTGACAAACTTTCCCCATCCACCTTCCCATCTATTAAAACCTCATCATCTAGACCTCCAATTACTAACTAATTACAACTAAGCCAATTCATTCAAAACCTCTAGCCAGGCTTGCTCCACCAACCATACCTCCTGTTAAAAACCCCTTACCCAATAAAGAGCCTAAACCAAAAACCTAAACTCCACCATATCCAAAATCCTTATTAGAGTCCTATATAACTATATTACAAAGGCTCCTATAAGCTTCTACCATTAACTTACCCCCCATTGAGCCTTTTGACCCCACTCAGCAAAAGCCAACCTAGTTTAATGACAATCTAATTTGTCTTTACCATAGAACCCATGGGCATGATATGGAGAATTGTAAAGCTCTCCAAGCTATCATTCATGGCCTTTTGGAACATGATGATCTATTAGATAAACCTTATTTAATCCCTCTACCTCTTTTACCACCTATCTAATCTTCCTACCAATAATCTCCTTCTCTACTCCCACCAAGAAGTGAAATAGAGGAACTAAAGCAAGTAATTACTTCCCTTGTCCATACTATTCGTATGGTAACTCATTTTAGATCCTAACACAAGGACAAGGGTAAAGGAGTCTAAAAAAATGAAAAGGGTAGAGCCAAGGCCACCATTCCATGATCTTACCCTTCAACTCCTAAACCAACCAAACAAACCCAAAAGGTGACACCTTCACCTTCACAACCATCCAAGCCTAAGGTCTCTATTTTGGGAGCCCCTTCATCTTCCAATACACTTTCATTCATCCAATTCCTAGTGATAAAATAACTTCACCAAATGCCCATCAAAATGAGTCTTTATGACTTAATTAACACCTCATCTCAACATCATCAAACTTTAATCAAAGTAATACATTTCATAGAGGTTCAACCATATGATCCCCAACCTCTTATATCTTTGATTAGAGTTATTCAACACATTGCCAGCATCACCTTTCAAGAGTTTGAAATCCCACCATATCATAGCAAAGATCTTTATCCCCCTCTTTTTATCATAACATCCATCAATCATACACATGTCAAAAGGGTCATGATTGATGAGGGAGTGAGTATCAATATCATATCCTCCCATGCCTATGATCAACTTCAACTACCTAAAAACATCATGTTGGAAAGCTTAGTAGTTCTTCGATCATTCAATGATACCTTGGCCACTACTCTGGAGATAGTCATTCTCCACATTTGTTTGGGACCTCAAACTATTCCTAAACTTTTTTATGTTTTAGAAGACAAATTTCAATATAATGTGTTAATTGGTCACCCTTGGATCTATGCTATAGAATACATCCCTTCTACCCTTCATCGATGCATTAATTTTGAACATGAGGGATAAGTCATTATAATAAAATTCAATCCAAATTCTTTTGATTCTTGTAATATGATGTATCAGCCCAATGATGTTCTTATTCCACCTTCACCCTCTTCATATCCAACCACTATCCAAACCACCACGTTAAACCAACATACCAACACTTATATTTTCAATAATAGTGAAACATCTACTAGTTTAACATTTTCTTCATCACAAATCCCAGTTGAGCACCCCTTTCAATCTACATTCTAATGAATTACACTTGGGGAGTATTGGCTTTTAGATTTGGATGCTTTTCCCTATTCACATGAATTTGGGAACCTTCAGAATGATCCATCTTATGATCCCAGTATTGGTACCATTGTCCCCTTTGGTCTTCCCAAAAATAGAACATATTTTATCTATGGGGGACTTAACAAACCACTTCTTGCTCCCACCACCATGCCTTGTATCCAACCATTCACTTTCAACTTTTCTTATCTTATCAACCTAACCTTTGCCCAAACATACCTTCATCAATGTGTTTAGAAAGGGTTTGGGTTTGGCCTCCATGAACAAAGACCCCATGAACTTCCTGCTATCAAAACTTAGAAACCTTGAGAGTTATTTGGCCTAGGGTATGTTCCCCCAGAAGATCCCATACCAGCCTCACCAATACCACCTCTCTCATTTGGAGAACCACCAACCTCACCAATTCCACCTCTCACATTTAGGGAACCACCAGCCTCACCTCTCCCATTCAAGGAACTTCTACCCTTATCAACCTCACATTTCTAATTTGAAGAACCTTTACCCTCACCAACTCCATTTGAAGATAATGACATCATATCACCTATTCTTTTTTTTGATCAACACCATCAGTTTATGTCTCCTAACTTATCAATAAGAAGGTTAACCTAAAACCATTCCTCTCATCTACCCTGAAATGATCACTCATGATTCTCCCACAATTAACACCATCCAATGTCAAAATGACAAATCTATTTTTACCTATTTAGGTGTAGAGGATTCTTCTCTTCAAAAATCCCTCCCTCCTTAAAAACAAAAAAATGCTAAATGAATCAACCAAAAATGTTAATTTGGGTACTCAAGAGAACCCTCATATTGTCAAGATTGGCCAATCCTTATCTCCTAAGGAACAAAGAAACTATACAGCCGTCCTTCATGATCGTAGCATAGTATTTGCTTGGTCTTATCAAGGTATGCCTAGTATTGACCCATCCATTGCCCTTCATAACATCATCACCCATCTCAACGTGAAGCTAGTCTAACAAAAACTTCATTAAATCCATCCCCGTATAGCTTTTCTTGTCAAATAAGAACTTCAACACCTTTTATCTATCAATTTCATTCAACCTATTGACTATTCATAATGGGTATCTAACATTGTTCTTGTCACCAAACCCACTAGGGGACTTTGCCTTTATGTGGATTTCTAGGATCTTAACCTTCCATGCCCCAAAGATGACTTTCCCCTACCTAAGATTGACCAAATTATTGATCTTACCATTGGCCATGAAATGTTATCCCTCATGGAAATATTTTTAGGGTATAACCAAATATTGATTACTCCCAAAGATAAACATAAGACATATTTCATCACCCTATGGAGAACTTTATACTATCGCATCATGCCTTTTAGCTTAAAGAATGTAGGAGTCACATATTAAAGGGCCATGACTTACATTTTTTATGACCTCATTCATACAATATTTGAAGACTATGTTGATGATTTGCTTGAAAAATCCAAACATTGCCAGGATCACCTCACCATTTTAGCCATCATCTTTGAAATACTTATCCATTACCATGTCAGGCTCAATCTGAAGAAATGCATCTTCAGGGTCTTATTAGGAATTTTTTTGGGATACATTATTTCCCTTTGTGGACTATAAATAGACCTTGAAAAAGTCAGACCCATTTTATAAATGCCTCCTCCTACTAACTTAAAATAACTTTGTAGCCTACATCCATCATTTTATATCCCAATTATCTGATCTTTGTCAACCCTTTCACCACCTCCTAGAAAAATATACATCCTTTAAATAGACCAAAGAGTGTCAACAAGCCTTTGATACAATCAAAGAGTATCTTCTTTCTCTACCTATCATTATTCCCCCAAAGGAAGATCAACCCTTTTATTTATACATATCTACCACTGATCATTCATTAGAAGCCATGCTCACTCATCGTAATGACCAACATAAGGAGTAGGTTGTTTATTACATTAGCCATACCCTCATTGACTATGAAACTTGATACACCCATCCAAAAAAACTTTGCCTTGCCTTCATTTTTATCACCTCTAAACTTTGTCACTATCTTCTTAACCATAAAACTTATGTCCTTACCAACACTGACCCCCTCAAGTATATGCACTCTAAACCATATAATAACCAATGTATGGATAAGTGGCTCATGATTTTAGATGAGTTTGATCTTGATTTTCTTCCACAAAGGTCCATTAAAGGATAGGTCATTGTCGACTAATTCATTGAAGCCCCTCTCCCTGATAATCAAACTCCTCTTTTTTCCTTTCCAATTGAGTCCATAACTACCCTCTCTCCAAAAGAACCCACCTATCAAATGACTATGTATTTTGATAGTTATAAATGTCAAAATGGTGGGGGTGTTGGAATAGTCCTCATTCCTATTAATAGATAACCTCTCCCACTTTCTTTCAAACTCAATTTCAAATGCACCAATAATATAGTTGAATATGAGGCCTTGATCATAGGTCTTCAAACCGTCCTAACTCTAGGAGTCAAAGCTATACATGTCTTTAGAGAGTCTCAAATTATTATCAACCAAGTTGTAGGACCTATCAATGTAAAAATGATGTTCTTCTAAAGTATAAACAACTTGCTAACAAACTATTAACATCATTTAACCATTATACCATCTAATCAATCCCTCACTCTAAGAATAAATTTATAGACACAATGGCTTCCCTTACATCCAAAATTCCATTCCAACCTATTGAATCTAAACTATTTTTCATTATACACCACTTTGTGGCCCCATCTTACCTCACTCTTGATCTTGCTACCATTTATCAGGTGGAAACATCACATTTAGACATTTGGTATGACCAAATATTTGACTACCTTAATGTTGGTGTCATTCTACCTAATATTTAAAAAAATGCTCATAGAGAATTAATTCAAATCACCTCTTACTACTTAATACTAGGGGACATTCTTTACAAACAAAGCTTTGATGGACTTCTCCTTCGATGTCTTCACAGTCATGAAATTCCCCATGCTATCAAAGAGACTCATGATGAGATATGTGAGGGACATTTCAATAGTCTAGCTATTGCCAAATGTATCCTTTGTCTAGGTTATTATTGGCCCACACTCAATCAAGATTATTGTGACTATGTCAGTAAGTGTGTCAAATGCCAACAACACACTAATTTGTATCATGCAACCACTTATAGACTTCAAGTATTTAAGGATTTATAGCCTTTCTCATAATGGGGCATGGATCTCATTAGAGAAATCAACCCTCATTCATCATAATGAAACCAATTCATCCTTACCACTACCAAATACTTAACTAAATAGGTGGAGGCTATCCCCCTTATCTCAATTAAAGCTGAAAAGATCATTGACTTCATCAATCACCACATCATTTGTCATTTTGGTGTCCCTCACAAGATTATCACTAATAATGGTAAATATTTCAAGAACAAAAAGGTAAAATCTCTTTGCAACACCTTCAATATCAAACTTAGTCAGTCCTCCCCTTGTCAACCACAAGACAATGGACACGCAAAATCCTCTAACAAAACTCTCATCAAAATGTTAACTAAGCTTTTCAACACTTTGGTAAGGGTTTAGAATTTGCACATCCCATTCACTTTGTGGGCCTATTATACTAGCATTTGAACCTCTATGGGCACTACCCCTTTTTCCCTTATCTGTGGGGTATAAGTCATTTTACCACTTGAAGTCCAAATCCCCTCTCTTCATATATCCTTATGAGACATCATTTTTAAGGAAGCTTATCATCAAGAATGTCTTGCACATTTGGAGCTACTTGATGAACATTGCCTCATTACCCTTAATCATCTTCACATATATCATGATCATGTCACCGATGCCTATAAAAATGTCTAATAGTTCAAGAATTTAACATTGGAGACCTTGTTCTTAAGGAAAATCAACATGTAACAAACATGGAGAAAACTAAAAGGGGCAAGTTTGCCTTCAACTAGGTCAGACCATATATTATAACCCACAAGTATGGGATAGGATCTTATCATTTGTCCTCTCTCAAAGGCAAACTAGAATCTGAGCCTCCCAACACTTCACATTTGCACCCTTTTTATTTCTAAGGCCTATCTAACACACCTTGTTATCTAACTTAACCTCATCCTTTGATTTTAAGAAATTCTAACTTCCCTAATCCTCTTACCCTATTCCTCTTAGGGACATGTAGTTATAATAGATCCATGTGATTATTCATCAATAATTTTCATCCAATCTTAAATGTGGGTACCACGGCTCTACCCATGGCATGGTTCTCATGGATACTCTTCATCTTTTGTTAGATGGAATCCCATGACTGCATTTTCTTTAAGACCCTTTCCTATTATCACATAACCACTATATTGAGGCAAAAATTTCCCCTTACAAATGGTTTTGATCTAAGCTTGAAATAGATTCATTCATGTCTAAAAAAAAAGTTCAATATTTTTGGGATAAATGTTATTTGGGACCATTATCATAAGAAAACGAAACAAACTACTCTGCTCCCTTAAAAGATGGCTATCTCCTAAATGATAAAATGATAGACTTCTCCCTCAAAGGATAGCTATCAAAACTTAGACTTAGACCACTCTCTCAAAAGATGGCTTAGGTAACATGATAAATAATATTTTGAGCATCTATAATAAGCTCTATTTTTTAACTTAATGAAGCTTCTCACCTTGATCAGCTTCACCTCTTTTAAATCAATACATGACCCTATAAAAAATTCAACATTATCCCAAAATAACCATAACCAGTTCTCTTTTAATATTGGTAGACTTCTTGTATTGATCAGTCTACCCCTTAAAAGACATGGACTAGTTTATTTTCATTCTAGATGTCACCTAAGTAAAGGGATGGGTGAACCCACACATGGTTCCCTATCTAACACTTCTTCCTCTACCTACTTACCACTACCCTCCCTTTTTCATATCACATCTATAAATCAAAGGATTATGAGCTCACTTGACACATGGTGTTTATATGACACACCTTAATACTAGGAAATTGCTAATTTGATGTGAATGAAGGGTTCACTTTCACTAAGATCTTATCATCCTTGTGGGGTATAATAAGATCCTTACCAAAGAATTTGTAATTCCCCTTTCCATTATCACCCATACCTAACCTACCTATTAAAACCAAAATCATTCCACAAATCAAAGCATTAACATTCAAAGCTAACCAACTTATCATACCTAGCTAACCTGATTAACCAACCTTGCATCAAAACATTAAATTAACCATTATGAGTAAAATTATTAAACCATACTTTATCACATACCTATATTAATTAATCAACTATAACCATTAAGCATCATCAACAATCAACACATCTTGATCTACCTATCATAACATAATTAACATTCAAACATAACCAAATACATCATCATATAAACATGAATATAACCATCAAATAAACAACAGTCATCATCAACACAACATCTCAAAATCAAACCATATCATATATATATATATATATATGAATTATACAATGTCTATACATCATAACTCTCACTCGAAATACATATCACATCTTTGATGCATAGGTCAGTATCAAAAATAGATCATATACATATCATGGCCTTAGTAGACCATTATCACTAGCCCCACTAGCATCTACACCTATACTTGTACCTACACCTGTACTAGTTAGAGACCCTACTTACTGACCCACTACCATAACCCACTACCCTAGGGTCCCCAAACCTGCCCCACTTGACAAACTCAATTGATACTCTCCCCACCTTGGCTCATTAGGATATTGTGTTAATATAATGCCCTCATAATACCTAATATCCTATATCATTGCATGATACCTAGTGTGTGAGACATATATAGGAGGTGTTGTACCTATCACTACTTTACTAGCCCATCATAAGGAGTCTCTCTCTTAAGTCATCACACCAAGCGACCCTCACCTAGTCTCACCCCCCTATCAATGCAGTCATCTAACCCTATAAGATGGCCACCTACCCTTGTAAATTTGTAACCTATGCATGGGCCTGGTCACTCTCCACTATGAATCCTCCTACTTGACCCTGAAGAGTCACAACCTACCCCTATAACATAGCTATCTAGGCCTAAGCTGTCACTAGTGCCACTACTACCTATGGGTCCCCCTACATTGGCCCTTATCTCTGATCTACATCCATTAGGCCCCATATATACCCTAAAACCATGTAGGGTAGTCAGGTGTCATCCCTATGTCATCACCTCCCCTTAATTATAAATTATCAAAATCTAAAACCTCATCCTATGGTTATGGCTCTAGAAGTGGATACTCTGAATCCTCCCTCTTATACCATATAAAATTAGGAGGGATCCCCTATACCAATCCAAACTATCGACATACCCTCTCAAATGAGATATGCTTGGTCTCTCCCTCCCATCACCTGTAGACCCACATCTAGCTCTATAAATACAACATATCATACTGGTAGCCCTCCCATATAAGCCACTCCCTAGATGGCCTCCATATTATGTATTCATCCATAAAACCCTCCAGTGCCTCTCTAAACTAGTCTAGGTCACGTATACTAATACCTACCCCTATCATGGCCTTATCTCTCCTCCATTAGTAGAAAATGACCCTATAATACATCAGTATATTCCCCTTAGTTGGTAAACCCAATGGCTGTAGCACTCATATGTGCTTGTGAGCCCAATAGTGAAATACAAATCCCACACTGATGCCATATTATCTATGTACTTAGAAGGCCTATAACTCTCTATATATCTACAACAATAATACTTGTGCCCACACAAACATAACTCTACATAAAGATAGCTTAACCAACACCTTGAATAACACATCAGGGCTTCTCCCTTTGACCAAATCTAATAATGCATAATAAGTAACTACTAACTTTAACATAGTCAATAAGTGTCTATCCCCTAGGGCCCTCTGGTATAGTGGCCTAATCCTAAACCCTCTAAAATGAAATTGTGTGTCACCTCTATCATCTCCATACACTTTTCCATCTCATTCCCCTCAATATGGTAGATGGGATCACCCTAAATAGGTAGATGTGTAATTTTGTGCACATCCTCTAATAAGATGCTTATCTCCCCTATCAGTAACCAGAAGGTGTTAGTCACTAGATCCCATCTTTCTATAAGGATGACTATCATCCTAGCATCTCTCAAGAGGTACTGGTAATGCCACATCACTCTAAAACCCACTATCTCCATGTGTTTCTAGTCATCCACTGACATGGCATCCCTCACATCTGCAAAGATCTCAAGCACTTGATCTCATAGTTGGATTTGCTCTCGTGCCTGCAAAATAATTATATCATGAATTATGTAATAACCTATCCCTATGAACATGAAAATTAAAATAATTAATTCTTTTCTCTCTTCTATCCCCCTTGTTGGTCCTAGTAAACTTCTACCTTACCTCTTTACTATCTTTTGCACCACAACACTATTTAAATCACCTACCCACCTTTTATACACCCTATAAGATTTTCAATCCCAAAACAACCATTTTCATCTCTAAGTACTTTTCCTATCCTTATTCCTAAAAAAACACACACACACACACACACACACACACACACACACACACACACACACACACACACACACACACACACACACACACACACACACACACACACATATTTATATCTTTTCCCCAAACAACTATTTAAAACAACTAGTTATTCCTAAAAACACTTATTTAAAACCCACCTATAAATCTTTTCCCTCCATGCTCTCTTTATCCAATAAAAACCTAACCCCACTTTTTAACCATCACTAATTATTCCAACCATCGATGGTCCCCTTGGGGTATTTTATACCCATAGGGTTAACTGTTGATGATTAGGTCAATCACTGATGGTCACCTGCAGGTGACTTTTGGCCATGGGATTTGGCCCCCCAAGCTCCCCAAAACACCCAAAAATACACCAAATACCACCCTCCCATGAATTTTTTCTCATTTACTCACACTTATCAATCCCTTGTTGAGTTTTATAATCACCCCCTCTTTATTCCCACATAGTTCACAAAAACATTCACCCTATCTAAACACTAGGTTTTCAATTCCCACACACAAACAATTCATAATACCTAAATTTATTTTTTTCTTTCTATTATCATTTTATTCTATCAATTTAATAAATAATACCTACCTCATTCCATCATCAGTGGTACCTCCTCAAACTGTGCCTTGCTACTAATACATCTCTTGGATCCATCTCTACCACACTCTTACTCTCCCACTGCCAATCTCATCTAGACACCTCACCCTACTCCCAATAATCCCTTTCACTCTTCATATGAAGTAACCCATAAAATGACAGTGCTCTACCAATTTTGCACAAAAGATAATAATAACTTTTCTTCTTTATTCCTTTTGATTTTGTCATTGTTTTAAGGTTTTAGGGTCTTAACCATTGATGGTTTCCCAAACTATCAATGGTTAACCCCAATCATCAATGATTGGGTAACCATCATCGATTGGCCCTAACCATCAATGGTCACATAACCATCAATGGTTGGAGTTCCCCCCTTTATTTTTCAAGAACACCCTAAACATTTCCCCTTTAACTTTTTCCTTTTCTTCACCTTAACTTGACCTTGACCACACCCAAATGGCATAACCTATTTCCCCTATACTTGAACTTATTTGGGAGTCACCCTATCCCTGACCAAGAACTAAAATTGGCCTGAAGTCCATATTGGATGTATTGTCTATGGGATTATGTAGGTAGCTTTCTCTTGCCTTGTGTATTAGGAGTCAGCTCAACCACACCCCCTACCCAACCACCCACTTTCCTACATTCATCATGACATTGCCCCCTCTTTTTAAACAAACTTATTCATACACATTGGAATGACCTTACTTGGTCATTATTAAAATAGTCAACTAATTTTGCCTTGTTAAACTTTTTTTACACCACTTTGTGCATGGTCTAACTAATTGTGTTTTTCTTAGGAGCACTTCCTACCCTGAATACCTGAGTAAACATTGAACCTTTCTAAGACATTTGATATGCATAACCCAGTTAACTATGACCAATGTTGGGGACTAGTTACCTTTTCACTTATTCTAGAACCCAAACTTCTTATTATCAACATTGGCCATTTTTTTGTCTTTACACAATTTTGTGCCCTTAGCATCTCATTACACCTTATGCATGTAGTTATGTTTCAGTACCTACACCTTATTTCCTTTTATCAAACCATGACCCACATTTTATATTACCTCATCAACTCCTAGTTTTAGGGGGAATACCCTCCTCCCATACTCAAGGAAACTAACCCTAAACTGTTAATCTTCTATTTTTGCTCTACAGCTTAATGACCTAAAGTTACAAAACAAAAAGGGGCAAAATGTAGTCACCTAAAAACATCCCCTTGAACATTTTTAGTATCACATCACATTGAACCTATTCTCAACCATTATTTAACTATCTAGATAGTTAGCTCACCCTTTACACCCAGCTACCAAACATTTTAATGTGCTCTCCTAAACTCTTTTTAACCCTTTTTGTACCAAGGGATTGACTATCGATAGTCACCTTAACCATCGACAATTACCCTAACTGTCAATGGTTAGGTCTTCACCCTTGCAACATAAGAATCATCTAGTTGTGGATGAGCTTACACATGCAAAATATAAAATTTCTCATGCACATCTCACAACTTTATTTATTCTAAAATGGGCATCTTTATCCTCCCAACTTAGCAACTTTCCCTCAAAGCTTCCCTCCTCACTTAGCAAGTTTTGGATCTAAAATTTTACATATCCAGGCTCTCTTTTTTTCCTTATGTAGGCATATAACATCTTAAAACCCTATTTATGTGATTCTCAAAAGTCAAAGTACCGTTACATTACTCAAATCTCTTTAGCACTTAGCTATCAAATCTTTAACATAACAAAGGTACTTTGTTTTATTTTTAATATTTTCTACTCTTCATTTGTTCTCTTGATCAATTAGTCAAAACCCTCTTCCCCACTCCTAATACCAACCTAATACCCTTTCATCCATAGATACCCCCTTTCATCCACTAGATATCCTTTGTAGCTCATTCTATAAATTCCTTGATAGGTAACCATAGTCAGTTACTATAACCATAAATGGTTATAGCAACTACCACTAGTTACCCAACTGTCATTGATCAGTACAACCATAGATGGTCATCCTAACTATCGATGATCACTATCATTCCAAAATAAAATTTTGTTATTTTAAATCCACTTGCACCCTATCAGATATCCTTTAGCCTTTTGACTGGTGTATAATCCCTCTTTTGACCTCTCTGGACCTAACTACAATTTATCTCTTGCATGTAGATGACCTTACCTAGATTGGCACAAGAAATTGACAACATATTTGACCTCCCCCTTGTCCCACAACCCTTCTTCACTGACCAAAGTAACATTGCATTCAAGTTATCTCTATGTGTTATGGTTTTCACATCTATTTATGAAGACATTGATGAATAAATAGCTATAATTCTGGAGGATATTGATGAAGATGCTACATTTTGGAATCATTATTTTGATAATATCAATCTTGATTTAGATTAAATCTCTTTTATATTAATCATCATTATCATTTCTATATCTACCTTTTGTAATTTGTCTTTTGTCAATAAAATTAAATGTTGAATAAGGGTTGACATCCATTTAAGGAAGCACATTCCTTTCTTGGGACTGGTTTCTCACCAGGCAGCCCCTTACCTTTTTATTAACATATTTTTTGTGATTTCATGTGATTTACAGGTCATTCTTCCCTAGCTAAAGAAGGAGTTCTCACTTCATCTAGTCATCAACAAGCACAAAGTTTACTAGGTACATACCCTTTATCTCTTGTTTTCCCCCTCTTTTTAAATTAAAAAAAAATCAAGCAAGAAAAAGTAAGGAAATAATGACTGTGTATAGAAAGGTGTTTGAGCTAATTGGGAATTAGCATAAGGGTGTTGTGATGGATATTTGAAGTTAAGGGGGACCTATAGATCATGTGGCATGGGTCCATGTGTTGGAAGGTGATCCTATGTTCTTAGTTTACTCAGAGAAGTGTGAAAGAGTTGAATGGGTTTCCATAGGACCTAAAAGCCGACTTAGGCCTATTTGAAAGAGAGTTGTGCTTAATTATGACCCATGTTAGATGCCTTAAGGGTGAAGGCTTATGTTTTGGATGATAGGAAATATTATGATCTTGATAATTATGATATCTCTATAAATGGTGAAACTAAAATGCATTGGTTTCTAGGCTTGTGAGAGAAGAATATTAAAAGGAAAAGGAGAGTAAGTGTGCCCAGTGGATGGATTGAAGAATAGAGTAGGTTGATGACTATTTGTATGACCTTTAGGTCATATTTTTGATTTCATAAATAGTTCTCTTATAGGTTTGAATACTTGTGAAAGAGAGGATTGGATGAGAGACTTGTAAGTAGGTGCTCCAAGTGGAGAAAGAGACGTGTTGGAGCAGAGTGAAAAAGAGAATGTGTGAGTAGAACATGTGTTAAAGAGTGCATAATATAGAGGAAAGACATAGGTCAGAGTGAGGAATGTGTGGATGAACTTTTGGGTCATGTCACTATTATGTTGATAGAGGTATTGAATAGATGAGTGAGACCTAAATGAAGAGGTGATTGAGAGTTGTGGAACGAAGGTAAGGGTGGGTACCTAGTGGATGTGCATAGTAAGTTAATGACTATGTGCATGACCTATAGGTTATGTTTATAATTTCAAAGATATTAATCTTATAGGTTGTGATAGAGTTGTTACTATGAAGTGTAGAGTGATCCAAAAGGTGGTTTTAGATGTTTGTGGTTGTGTTATCAGAGGACCATCATCGCATGTTAAAGACATCAATTCAAAAGTGGACATGTTCATTTCAAAGGAGTTCAAAATGACTTGATCATCCTTAAGGGTAGGTTATCCTTTTGAAATAGGTGTTTCACTAAAGGCCTTAGGTCAGAAGGACTTGACCAAAAGGTGTTCAGAAGGAGTTGATCATCTTAGGGGTAGGTGGTCTTTGTGAAATTGGTGTTTCACTAAATCCTGGTCAGAAGGACATGATCAGTCTCTTTTTTGTAATCTCTTATAGGATAAGTATTCCATGTGTTTTAGTATTAAAAGTGAGTTTTATTTCCTAAGAGGGTTTCCCATAGGAACTATGTGTTGTTTATGTGATCTTGATTATCTTTCTTGTTCATTGAGCTTTGTTCTTATTGTTTCTTGAACAAGTTGATATATGTTGATTGTTTATTAGTTTGAAAGGATTATAATTGAAGTTGGATTATCTGGGATCACTAATTCACCCCCCTTAGTGATTGTACCTCTAAAAATTGGTATCATAGTAGGACCTTATGTTTTAGTTTAACCACTTGAAGGTGATCTTAAGTATGATATGGGTAAAAAGTAAATTATTTAAAAAGAAAAGAACATCATGGATAATGAATAAGTTGAATATGACAATGAGTAAGAAGAAGTTGATCTAGAAGCTAAAATCATGAGTACACTTGGTGAATTAAAGGAGAAAAAGAAGAGGAATCATAAAATGAGGAATATGATAAGAGGTCTTGAAGCACAAGTCAGTTCTCTTGAGGGAAGTTTGTTGGGCCAAACTAAAAGAGATGAGAAGAAGTATAAAGAGCTGATCAAAGAGTTGAAGGATGACATGGATAAAGAAGCCAAGGAGTATAAGGAGGTCATCAAAGATCTTAGAGGTCAATTAAAGGTTTCAAATGATAGCCTAAAATTAAGATAAGAAGAATGCACATATCTCAAGAATCAGTTAGAAGAAGCTAATGCCAAGGTGAGTTTGAATCAAGGTGAGTATAATAGGTGGAAGACTAATTTTGATTCTTTGAGAGTAGAGCATGAAAAATCATAGACAAGTTGGACAAGATAGAAAAGGGACATGTAAATCCTGAGCAATCCAAGATGAATACAAGCTATGAAAGCAATGCAAGAAGGTCTATTAGACAACCAAAAGCTTCAATTTATGCTAGTTTATTCCATGGTAATTTTTATACATGTAATAAGTATGGTCATAAAGATAAGGATTGTATAAGGAATTAAATCAAGTATGGACATTCATGGAGCTATGATAGGAGTTTTTGGCCAAAGGTTGATCATAATTCAAATCTATCAAAAGGTATGAATGATGTTATTTGTTTCATTTGTGATAAGAAAGGTCATATTGCTAGATTTTGTCCTGGTAAATCTAATAAGCCCTTAGGTCATCTGAATAAGGGAGAGACTCATAGAAAACATATCAAAAGTCAAAACATGATTTGGAGACCTAAGACAATGAAGGCTGGTCCTATTGAGTTTAATAATCAAACTTATGATACTTTGAAAAGGGAATTAGTTTTGGAGATGTCTCAAAAGTGTCAAAGAAGCTTGATATTAGTCCAAATGGAGAAAAAGATGAATGATCCAAGAATCAAGTCAGTTATACCACTTAAGGCCAAAGAGAATCTAAAAGAA
>JARHVA010000843.1:2715000-2837500 GCA_037957365.1 Torreya grandis
TTAAGCCTATTTAAAAGAGAGTTGTGACTTTTTGTGACCCATGCTAGATGCTTTAAGGGTGAAGGCATGTGTTGTGGCTAAAAACAAATATTGTGATCTTGATCATCATGATATCTCTATAAATGGTGAAACCTTATGTTTTGGTTTTTATGCTTGTGGGAGAAGACTGTCAAAAGGAAAAGGAGATTAAGTATGCCCAATGGATGGATTGAAGAATAGAGCAAGTTGATGACTATGTGTATGACCTTTATGTCATATTTATGATGTTATAAATAGTGATCTTATAGGTTTGAAGACTTTTGAAAGAGAGGCTTGGATGAGAGACTTGTGAGTAGGTGCTCCAAGTGGAGAAATAGACATGTTGGAGCAGAGTGAAGAAGAGACATGTGTGAGCAGAGCATGTGTTAAAGAGTACATAAGATAGAGTAAATACATAGGTTAAAGTGAGGATTATGTGGATGAACTTTTAGGTCATGTCCCTATTGTGTTGACATAGGGGTTGAAGAGATGAGTGAGACCTAATTAAAGAGGTGATTGAGAGTTGTGGAGTGAAGGTAAGGGTGGGTGCTCAGTGGATATGTAAAGAAAATTAATGACTATTTGCATAACCTATAGGGTATGTTTCTAATATCAAAGATATTTCTCTTATAGGTTATGGTAGAGTTGTTATTATGAAGTGTAAAGTGATCCAAAAGGTGGTTTTGGATGTTTGTGGCTATGTTATTAGAGGACCATCATCAGGTGTTGAAGACATCAATTTAAAAGTAGAGGTGTTCATTTCAAAAGAGGTCAGAAGGATTTAATCATCCTTAGGGTTAGGTTATCCTTGTGACATAGGTGTTTTATTAAAGGCCTTAGGTCATAAGGACTTGACCAAGGTTACCAGTCAGAAGGACTTAATCAAAACGTGGTCATAAGGATTTGATCATATTAGGGGTAGGTGCTCCTTTTGAAATTGGTGTTTCACTAAATCCTGGTCAGAAGGGCTTGATCAATCTTTTGTTTTTAATCTCTTATAAGATAATTAGTCCATGTGCTATAGATTTAAGAGTGGGTTTTAATCTCCAAGAGGGTTTCTCACAAGAACTATGTGGTATGTGTGTGATCTTGATTATCTTTCTTGTTCATTGATATCTCTTGGTATTGTTGCGTGATCAAGTTGATATATGCTAATTGTTTAATAGTTTGAAAGGTTTGGAATTGAATTTGGATTATTTGGGCTCACTAATTCACCCCCCCTCTCAGTGATTGTAATTCTAACATGTCCTATGATATCAACCTAGCTGATACCCTATATTTTGTACATTTATCCTTCATGTACTATATCATTCAATATAATATAGTTTTGAGCATGTATTATAATTTTTTTATTATATTAGTTTGGTAGATATCATACTATGTCAGCCAACATATTCCAACTATATTGGTTAGGCTAAAAGCTTTGACTTAAGTTTTAGGGTTAGTTTTGGGTATTAGATAATTATATATAGGGGTCATAGTTTAGTCATATCATATCATATATCACTCATTCACTATTATTACACTCAAATTTATACCCTAAGTACCATTTGGGAGAGTTATTAGATTATAAAATTATCTTGAGGAATCTTATCTTATGATGTCATTGAAACTCAATAGGATGAGTCATTAGAAGTTCTTAACTAAGGATATTTATGTCTTGATCCAACCATTTAAAGTCTTAAACCTACAACATTCTCTTAAAAATCTACACTTGATCCTAGTGGGATATTGAAGCATTGACTATCCACCACAAGGTAAGTAATTCTATCCCTATACTCTTTCATTTATTTACTTAGTAGATTATATATTACTTGTTTATTTGTGAATTAATGCATGTGTATCCTTTTTTAGGATTTATCTATACCAAATAAATTGGTGTAGACATAGGATTACTTATACTTTCCATAAATCACTTAGGTTTCATAAATCCTCATTTGGTTGACCATTCCACCTTACCCATTTACAACCATTATAACCCATCCTTTTCTTTATTTTGTACCCATTTACAATCATTCACTTTACTTACATAATCAAAATATGTAGACACTTAAATTTAATCATTAAGTGCTTAACACTGTTTAATATTGACATCTTTACCTTTGCTTGGCCTGTTTTCCATTCCATTAACTTGAAATATATATGAGAACCTTCACTATTCTACTTACTAAATTGAAACTACTAAAAACATCATTCAGACATCATTATTTCTCTTATAGATTCTTGTTATCCAAGTTTCAATAGTATCTAGCCTTTTTGGAGAGACCACACTAGGTTGAATAGGGCCATAATACAAATTTATCCTCTAACACACCCTTATTCCCCCCTCCATCAGGGAAAATTCCCAAATATAATAGATTATACACCCAAGATCAATTAAATAATACTAATTCTAAGATTTCATTGCTAGAGCTCTTGAAAATAATGACAATATATAAATATATCTTATACGAGGCATTACACAATACACATTTACCTAAAAATGTTGTACTTCCTTATGTAGCTTTTATTATTAATAATATATGATGGCTAAAATAAAATATTTATTTTGAAAAGGAATACATTCCCCTAAATCAAATTATAGATCAATATTTACCCTTGTATATTTAATGATTTATACACAATAAGGTGGTCAAAAGAGTACTTATCTATAATCAATTAGGATTGAACATCTGTAACATCTCTTTCCTAAACTTACTTAGCATATCTAAAAAGGATATAACTCATTAAAATATGAACATTCATGGATTTGATAACATTCCACACCAAATACTTGGAAAAATTACATTGAATATCACTCTAGACCCCTACACTCTTACCATTATTTGTCAAGTTATGCCTAATGATCTTAATTATAATATTTTATTATGTCAACCTTTGATTAATGACATGGATTCCATTCCTTATACATTACATGCATGCATTAATTTTAGTCATCAAGGTTACACACACACGTGTCCTTTAGACCAATATTCTTTCAAATATTATGTAATGGTATATCATATATATATTTATGTTCCATATATGCAACTTTCCTCCATTGAAGTGCCACCATCTACTTCACTCATCAATTTACCCTCATTAGATTCAAATCTAGTCGACTCATCAATAAATTTCAATCAATCTAGTTTTACATTTAAATACTTACAAATGTATAGGTACATCATTAGACAAGGATTGGGAAAATAAGTTAAAAGTTTTATCCATCCTATTACTAGTTCTGATAATGAAGTGATATCTTGTGTATAATGATAATTCCACCTCTCATAGACTTACTCAAGTTAAACAACCTTCCAAGTTCATACATGTTGAAAATATACATTTTGAGAATTATAATAAAGCCAACCATGTTTCTAAATTATCATTAGTGTATCTTGAGCTCATTAACAATATAATTTCACCTAAAATTTTGACACTAGATGAATTTTGAAATTATTAGTGTGTCTTTTGAAATATTTAGGTGCCTATGAGGATCTTCCTTCCTTTCAGCACAAGAGAATATTTCCCCATGAAAATAATGCACATATATATTATGGTGAAGGGTGATGATATTGATGAAAAAATTCAATTAGATGGAATTAATAATATTCCAACACTCTATGTGGAATATTGATCAACATTGCTTAATGAGGAAACAAATCAATTTCATTTTGGAAGGGATAAAAACTCTCAGCCAATCCTCTTAGCAATGATGTTAAAAGATGATGAAGAAAAATCTCTTTGACAAGTTTTACATGATTATTTATAATTATATGAATGGAAATATAAAGAGATGCCTATAATTGACCCAACAGTGGTAATGCATAATATTTTACTATGCCTAGATGCCAAACCATTTAAGCAAAAAATAAAGAATATGCACCCAAAATTAGCTTTGTTAGTTAAAGATGAAATCCAAATAATTTTGGATGTTAAATTCATTTGGTCTATTGATTATATTTGATGGGTATATGATATCATTCACATGACAAATCTTAATAGAGCTATTTGATGTTGCAGATATTGCCATGATTTAAACAATGCTTGTCCTAAAGATTATTTTCCATTACCCAACATAGATATGATTATGGAATCCACTGTAGGATATCAAATGTTATAATTTCTTGGATGTTTTTTTATGGATAGAACTAAATAAATATTAATCCTAAAGATTAAAAAAAAGATGTCATTCATTACACCATAGGGGAAATTTTCTTATATATTCATGCCTTTTGGATTTAAAAATGCAGGAACAACTTTTCAATGAATTATGACACATATTTCTCATGATTACATACATGTAACAAGTTAATATTATGTTAATTATTTATTATCCAAATTAAAACATTGAATACTATTATATTAATTATGACAAATATTTGAAACAGTAAGGCAATATAACATACAATTAAATCTAAAAAATAGTATTTTTAAAGTATCATCAGGAAAATTGTTAGGTTTTATCATTTATCAAAGAGCCATTGAAGTTGACCCCAATAAAGTCAAATATATATTAGATATTCCACCATCAACAAATATAAAGAAACTTTGATATTTACAAGGTCATGTTAAAGCTATCAGACATTTTTTGGCCTAATTAGTGGATAAAACATAATATTTTACAAGGTTACTAAAAAACATACCAAAGTTAAATGAGATGAATCTTGTCAAAAAAGTTTTGATACAATTAAAAGATATTTTCTCAACCCTCCTATGTTTATGCCTTCCAATCCAGGTCAACCCCTCTTATTATACATATTCATCACCATTAATGCTTTGGGTGACTTTATTACACAACACAATGAAAATAATCATGAACGTATTTTTTTACATTAACCACACATTTCTTGATTATTAGAAAAATTATAATACCATCAAAAATATATGCTTATCTCTTTTTTTTAACATGCAAAACCTGTGACTTTATTTACTTCATAATGAGATTCATGTCATCACTAAATTTTATCCACTCAAATACCTTATGTCAATACCTCATGCTTTAGGGTGTATGGAAAAGTGGGTAATGCTTCTTATCAAGTTTGATTTATATTTTATGTCACAAAAGTATATGAAAGGGAAAACTATCATAGATCAATTAATTTATACCACATTACATGATATGTTATCTATTAATGTCAAATTTTAAGATGAATATACTTTTTTATAATGTAAAAAATGTAACACGAACCATGCATTTTGATGGATCTAAATATGCTATGAGTGTTGAGATAGACATTTTCTTTTTTACTCCCCAAGGTAAACATGCCTTTGAAATTTTATATGGGATTTTCATGCACAAATAACATAGTGGAATATGAAGCTCTAATACTAGGCTTATTAACAACACAAAAGATGCATAAATTATTTACATGTATATGGTGATTCATAGGTTATCATTAATTAAGTTATAAATGTATATAAAAATAAATAAGATAATATCATCCCCTATAAATACATGTTATTGTGTCTTATAACACACTTTTCTTCTTTCTCCATTGAGAGAATTCCTAGGAAAGATAATCAACATGTTGATTCCATGGGTAGTGTTGCATATTTAATCTTAATTGATATTAATGATGATAATGCAATATTTACTATCCAAAAATTACACAATCCTTTATTTGATAAAAATTATAATGCATTAGAATTCCTCAAAATCACCTAAAGTGTAGATAATCCTAAATGGTATACTGATATATATATATATATATATATATATATATATATATATATATATATATATATATATATATATATATATATATATACAAATATAATTTTCCTAAAAGTGCTACATGAGAGGATAAAAAGTGATTAAAATACCTAGCCATGCATTATGTACTCATTGATGAATCCCTCTTAAAACACTCTTTTGATGGAAAATTATTATGATGTATAAACCATACTAGAGCTCAAATTTGATTCATCTGAAGTTCATAATAGTGAATGTGGAGAGCAGTTTAGCAGTGATACCATGACTTAAAAACTCGTACGTCAATGAAATAATTAGCCAATAATGGAATAATAATTTCATTGATATGTTAAATTATGTTCCCAATGTCAAATTCATATCAATTTTTATCACACCCCATCATATACACTACAACCTATTATCTATCCATGGCCTTTCTTTCTTTGGGGTTTTGATTTAATTGGAAAAATAAATCCAAAATCATTATAAAGACACAAATATATCATAATAGCTAGTGAGTATTGTACAAAATTGGTAGAAGCTATACATTTTCAATATAAAATGGTGATGATATTTTTAATTATATACTAACACATATTATCACAAGATTTGTCTTTAATTCTACAATTGTAACAAATAATAGTTAATCTTTTAAAAAAAATCAAAATATTGTGTGTTATGTTCAAAATCTGATAGACTTTCTCCACTCCTTACTACCTAAATGGAAAATGTCAAGCTTAATAAACTAATAAAAAATCAATAAAATATTAAGTAATACCATATAAAATCATGGAATAAACTAACATAATTAAATCATCGACACTCTTTGGGCATTTCACACAAGCATATGCACACCAATGAAAGCTATACCATTATTTCTTGTTTATGGAACATAATTTATACTCACTGTTAAAATAAAAATACCTTATATATGAGTATCATTAAATGAAACTATATAAGATAATGAATATCAAGAAAAATACCTACGTGAATTGGAAATGCTTGATAAAAATGCATACATGATCTCAAAAGTTTATCAAGTACATATCAAATGAGCATATGGAAAGAATATTCATGATCAAAATTTTAGAATTGGTTATCTTTTACTTAAATAAAATGAAAATAATACCAATTATAACAAATATAATAAAATAAATTCAAACTTAATTAGTTAGATCCATTCATAATCACTGAAAGGATTATTATAAGAGCTTAGCGATTAGCCACACTTGAAGGCAAACTTGTCAAAAATACCATGAATGTATTTCATTTATGTTTTTATTATACCTAGATAGATATTTTTAATTCAAAATTTTTCAAATATGGAAAAATACAAAAAAAACTCAAAAATTTCAAAATCAAGACCTACAACCATTTTTAAATGTTGATAACTTACTTATTTACATATGTTATTTATTTCATGTTAAGAGGATAGAATATTTCAATTTTAATTACATTATATTTTTCATGAGGTATGTGAGTGTATTTCAAGACATACTATTACATGGATTTCTGATGTCAAGCTTCCGTTTTACCCAACAACCTTGTTAAGCTAGGTTCATCTCTTTATTCTCCATGAACACTTCAATAGTTTGTATATATCCACAACCTCTCTACCATATTGAGATATGTATAATATAAATGTTTTTATAATCACTCATACTTTAAATTATGTTACATGGATATGATATTTTCTAACAATGAAATTCATACATATGGTTGATATAAACTAGTCTCATATTCTCTATGCTTCTTTTTACATTCTTACTTTACTATAACAAGTAATAACTTGATTGTTTATTATATATGTGGCCATTGGACTTATGTGCAAAACGTACACATGTTTTTTATTGTATGATATCCTTATGCCATTTACATGTGGTCCTTGGACTTGTGTGTTTATGAAACATTCAAATCTCCCTTGTATGTGGCCTTTGGTCCTTATGTATGGAATTCTATACAAATTGTATGACATTGTGTGACATTACGTGTATGTTCATTGCTTATTACTATAGTTCCATGATTCTTATCATGCATCACTTTTATTCACTAATTTTCATTCCATAATACATATCATGCACATGTTGTTTATGTGATTCAATGTTATATCTATCTAACACATGTTTCATATTAAATTCAATGCAATATTAAATACTATGATAAAATACAATTTAAATGTTCATATGCTACTACTTTTTTACATATTTATGTAATCAAATAGTTATCTTTTGGCACTAGTGACTTGTAGGTTACATCTCTCATCTCAAAAGGGAGGCATCAAAATGGGCTTTTCTTGAGAATTCAAGTTCTCATTAGCAAAAAAAATTAGATTTATGTAAAAAATACAATATGGTTCAAAAAATTTGAAATTATAGGGGCTTTTGACATGAATGTGCACTCAATTTATAGTTACTTCCATATATAGTCACATACACTTTATGTATATGCATGGACATGTTAAAAATAGTTACAAGTTACAGGTTTCAAATAATCACAAGTTAAATTGACATTATATATTAATTCAGTATAGATATAGGGGACATGATATTAATTCATGTTCATATTTCTACATGATTTTTTTTTTTTTTATAAATGTTTCAAAGTTTCAAAGGTAAAAAGTTTCAATATAATCTATATCTATATGCAATGGTGTGATTTGTATCATTTTTCAAGTTGTCCATGTTAGATTTTACCGATACTTAACATCTATGGTTGCACTTTAGTGAGCCAAATTTAGTGGTTCTACCTCTTTTATTATTATGTTTGAGTCTATCAACACTCAACCTATATGATTGAATTGTAGTGAGCCACACTTGGTGGTTCCACCCATTCAATTATTCTACAAGATCACTCTACATATTTAAATGAGAGTTGGAGCATACAATCTTTCCAACTCAAGGGATTTCATTAGTTTCCAAATTGACACTTTTCACTCTCAATTCATAATAGGTTTAACATATCTATAAATGCCTCAATAAGGGGAAATATACTCATCCATTTTAAAATTTTAAAATAAATTAGATTGTATACTCTTTCAAGTGTATTTTAAATTCTAAATTTCAAGTTTCATATTTTCAATTTTTAAATATAAGAAGTAACTAATTTCACTGGCATTTTTTTAAGTTTTTATTTTGAGCATCTTGCACAATCAAACTTCACATAAAAATAAAAATTATATATACACACTTAGGTTCACATCTCATTTACTCTAGTAATTTCAATTTATTGAGTCACTATAATAAAGGGGGTGTAGACACTTAAATTTAATCATTAAATGCTTGACAATGTTTAATCTTGACATCCTTACCTTTGTTTGGCTTATTCACCATTCCATTAACTTGTAAAATATATGAGAGCCTTCGCTATTATAATTAATATCTTAAAACTTATGAAAACATCATTTAGGCATCCCTATTATGCTTTCATATTCATATCAGTTAATTTCCAGTAGTCTCCAACATTATGGGATAAGACCTAGGTTAGATAGGGCCACAAATTGGCCTTGTCCACTAGTGTGTGCTTGTCCCCTACACTCCAATAGTAACTTTCCAAAATTGAAACATTACATATTATTTATCTTGAAATTTTATAAAGGTCAATTAACATAAATATTCCTCTATATAAGCACATCAAGGCCTCTCAAAGTATCATCCAACAATCACTTGAAAAATTATACTACACATTGAGTAAAAAGGTGATGATATTTCCAATTCTAGTTCTTATTTATTCTAAAAATTATAAGCCAAGTCTGAATTTATTTTATTTATAGGTCAATTTAATTCATTGTCAAACATTTAAATCAATTTATTAGTTGCATATGTATATAAAATATCAATATTCACATAATCACTCTAGGAAGGATAACTACATTAGCCTAAGGCCATTGGGGCGTATGTGGATAACACAGGTTACACAAGATTTTATAAGGATAACTCAACTATCCCCTTTTCCATGTTCCCCCATTTTTATATTTGATCTCCATTTGATTCATACACAAGAACTAGGGTTTTTTTATTACAAGTTTTCTTCACATTAAATCATCTCCTAAAATCAATCAGTTCACTATATATGATATCCATAGGTTCCCATATAATAAAATCATCCACATAGTCAACACAGACATGATTGTGTTAGTAGACATGTCTAAAGTATGCCCTTGTCTACCCTAGTATGACCATATATAGTACATCATTCACTTCTTATTTTAATTGTAACATGGTTCATAGATCATTCTAACCAATTTATCATTAGCATCCACTTTGCATGATCAACATAAATTAGATATAATCTAGGTTTTTAAATTTTATTAATTATTAATATTTATAATTAATTTTAGTTTATTGTATTTTTCATTTAGGTTTTGAATATTCCATAATATAAATCATTTTTTTAATCATTTAGTGTTTTATTACATTTCATTAGTAAATCAAAATAAACACTTAAACATAACCATAGTAAAAAGCCATTTACCTTTTTTAAGGTCTAGTGACAAATTCATCCTTGTGTCATAGGATTAGGATTTGGAACCCTTTCCTCTTGACATTTGAGTTTTAGGTTATCCTCTGCTAATATTTACAAAGTTCATTTATCCTTAATTGATTACCTAAGTATCGTAGGCTTTATTTGATTAACCTTATTTGAATCCTAATCTATTGAGAGAAAGAGGGTAGTTGTAGGTCATCCAAGCCCATGCATACATTCTAGTGACCCTGACATGAATCTTATCCCACCTTTGGTTGGATAATTTTTATGTTTTTTATTTTATATTCTTAGCAACATCTTCAAAACCATCATATATTTTTAATTTGATTGTATCATCCATCCCAATATAGTTTTATTAACTTTAGAAATGGTTAACTTGATATAATTATTTTTCTTTTACCAATTAAAAAATCCAATCTGGTACAATTTTATGTCTCTTACCATATACACCAGCCAACATGGTATAATTTTCTATTTGTTTCCAACTACACTAGCTATCCTAGTATAGTTTTGTGTCTTCTCACAATGACACCAACCATCCTGGCATAGTTTTGTGTCTTTTACCAACTACATCATATAGCTTAATAGAGTTCTAAGTTTTCCTTACAATTGCATCATCCAACTTGATATAGTTATTTTTGTCATTTTATAACATCAACCAATCTGATACAATCCTTTTCTATAGACACTAGAAGTGTCACATTCTACTTAATTGAATTATCCAACCGAGTATAGTACTTGTTTTAAGACTTAGTTTGTAATAAACCCCTCAAGTTGTACTTAGAATAATGCAATAATTTTTTTAAAAATACTAATTACATAACATTCATTTCACTTAAACATACTAATAATTAACCAAACAAATCTAAATAGAATCATTTATAAAAACAAATACCAAAAATATTATACATCTTATTACCACTCCAATGAAAGTAAATACATTAGGACATAGCTACAACTGGTCCCATAATACAACTATTATTCAAGTATAAACCAGTGAAATACAATTACATTTCCATTATACCCTCAATCTTAATATAATAAATACATACCAAGTCCTTCAGAGTTCATTTTGTACCAACTCATGTATCTATGATCAACTCGAGTGTAGTCTCTAGGTAAGTAATACTATTGTAGGAAGGGAGAGCATCATTTGATCACTTTTCTACACCAACCATGGACTAATAATCCCCCTCACAATTCACTACCAAGGAATGGACCTCCCTTTATAAAGAGGTAGATAGAATGGCATGGTAATCCAAAAAATAAGCTACTACCCTAATGTGTATGATTTATAAAACTAAACTTACAGTGTATCATAGAAAATCTATTCTATTACAAGATATCACACTGACATGTAAATCAAATATATCAAAATATAATGTCTCACCAAATATTATTTAACCACAAGAGTCATACTAATTACTTCCTCATATAAATCATATCACATCACATGTTAAACAAAGATTAAGCAAAGTATATAATTATTTATCTATGCATGAATTAAGCTTACATTAAAATCAATCCCCAAATTGGAAATAATGATCATAGTTCATCCCACCCAATTATGTTTCACATTCATAAGAAAACTACAAATTTTCAATTATTATAATAAGATCCAAATCACTACACCCCATGATAACCCATATTATCATAGTCTAGTGTTCTAAGACATACCTATTAGTTTTACCATAATCAATATTACTAAGTAGTCATAGATGCATATAATTATATGCTCTGATTCAAGTAAGCATTTATATAACAAAAATTTCATACAAATACATAGAATTCTAACCTAAAATTTGTTTACACTCTCAATATTGTATGCACACATACATGTTGTACCACTAACTACTATAAACATATTGTTCAAATTATATCCAATACATACATTATATCAGTCATCATAAATGAGAGTCTAAATATACATCTATAGTATGTACCATCTAGACATATATATTAAAGATAAAGTATTCTATGATATCCCATACTATCATATCTCATTGTGCATGAATAACCTACTCATCATGAAAAATCAATTTTATAATATAATTATTAAATAAACAAGTTCAGGATCATACCATCTAGGTATATCTTATATTAAATTACATAATAATAATTAGATGAAACATAATCTCTAGACTCACATTAATATTCTCACAAAATATACATCATGCACAAGTTTTCTTTTCATGAGGCTATAATTATGACCCTACCGACATGTTTGTATAACACTATAGTGCTATAGATATACTATTTGTCTTTACTAGCATTCTAAGCATAGCCTTTATATAGATTTAGATCATATAATCTTATCATAAAGGATATAGTATAAAAAAAAGTATAATAACATTATCATTTAAAAATGTCTAACTTTTCTATAGTTTATGATATTCTTAAAACTATATAACTCTAAGCACTATCATCAATGTAAATGGCTTACACAGATAAATAGTCACATCAAATCATTGATTGACTAAAGCTCATCAATTAATCTAATACACATTTGAAGATCATAATGAGATTGAGAATCAATCATCTCATAAAATCATATTCTTTGTCATGTGACCATAATATTAATTAATAAGCATGCTAAAATTGCATGAGTAATATCCTCTAAAATGACTTTTGATCATAAGGATGTATTTATCCTAATTCATAAGGTGTCTCCCTCATGATTAAAATAAATTGGAAAGTTAAGTTATTTCCAATCAATATAGTTCACATATATCTATGTTTCATTGTATTTAATAACCACATCTATTATTTTACTATTTTTTAGTAAATCGAAATATAAAATTATATAACATTGATTCCTGATCAAATTATGAGTTAATAATAAATTGTTAATATTTTTATCATTTTATATCCTCATAAGGACCCTATAAAAATCACACTCATTATTTAAAATGCAAATCTAGCTAATAATGCAACTCTATTCAATCCACGATGTGAAAATCTAAAGAAATAATAAAGTTTCACCAAACATTCCATCTTGCATACTAAGTTTGATATATATTTAGCCAATTCAATTTATTAATTAAACCAAATTAATTATTAACTCAACCAATTAACATGCAATGTTTTATTTACTATTAAATTACTCAGCTTTTCATTTCCTTAACTTGGCATCTTCAATAATATACTTGGCATTTAATTTATTAATAAGGAATTTTCTATATATGTCAAAGTGTTACCAATTAAAAACTCTACATACCATATACATGACAGTCTTGTTATTTATGATGCATTTTTATTTATGAATAGGTGCTATGTGACTTGGTAAGAATAAAGACTCAACGAACAAAATGCTATACACTACCCTTGCAAACTTAGACACTGCCAAAGTAAAACTTGGGCTAGTAAAAATTAGGCAATTTAATAGGACTCAACCTTTTTTTAAAATATTGAGTCAAATTCTAATTTAAGGTTGAGAATTTTTATAATATATATTCATCTAGTCATTTTAAAACATAGTGATTTAATAATTGACATCAACGTTTCATATAAAATAGACTTTAGTGTTTGATTATATTAAATCAGCCTTTCAAAACAAACTGAGCATTCCATTTTATTTGGAGTTTGATGTGTAATAGAATTCCACCCATCATTCAATCTTGTATTAAAGAGAATCATATATTTTCTTTTAGATATCAATGATTTCAACCCAATGACTCAGCATTAAATCAAATGACTTTGTGATACCATAATGAAATCAATGATTCTTTTTTTAAACTAAGCATTGAATTTATATATAATTATATTATTTGAAAGACAACCAAACTAATTAGATAACCTTAATACAATAGAATAATCATTTCTATATCAAGTAACATGGACTACTACTACATTTTTTCATATGGCCTCTATGACTTATGATTCAAGGACTTGTGACTTACAATTCCACATGTCCAAATACCATAGTTTAATAATATTTTATGATTATTTGTAGGCTACCTACAAATCTATATATGAAAAGTTTATTTCTTTTTATACTTGATGGTTTTAGTATTCACTTGGCATTTCATATGAAGGGCTTGATACTGGATAAAATGTAGTCCAGTTTTACTAATAGAACTTAGTTTATTACAAATAAAATGTAGTCACCTATTTTTCTAAACATTGCATGCTAAGTTAAAGATATTAAGTCTGAGCACATGCTTGTATGAATGTGTTTTATTTAAAATTAGATATTATTTATTTAGTGAAATTAAAAACTTAAAGTGCTTCTCTCATAATATAAAATGCAAGTCAACATTTCACAGACAAAATACTATGCTAACCTCTATAGTTAATTCATAGTCCAAAAATATTAACTAGGATGCAATCAAAGAATTTAAGACACTGATTAATATATTAGTAGCCAATAGAGGTAATAAAAATTTACTATTTACATTTCTCAATTTATTTTAGATACAACCCAATCAAATCCAAATTATGATGTTGCCTTCAAATTTGTTCTTTTAAAAATAATACACAAAAAATATATATTATAGAACCAACCTTTTTGAATTCATCTCTCTTTTGGCTTTCATAAACCTCCTTCCTTATTCTTGTTCTCCATTTATTTTTTCCTCCATTTCTAAATTTTTCTTATTTTATTTATAAAACTCTTTTTCCCTCATGTAACTCACTGTCCTTTTCTCTTTGCATGAAATTTATCTCCTAGTTTCCTTCTATGCATATTTTATTCTCCTTTTATGTTTACTAAATAACAATTATCTTTACCAAAACCATAGTCTATCTTCATCTTCAACTTTATTAATGAATATTAAAATACATTTTTGTTTAATAATAAATATAATCATGCCTTATTAGCTTAAATTAAGGCTAAATTAATTAATAAGATAATAATATCTCAATTCTAATTCTCAACTTAATTTCATGCATGTCTTATCAAGACTAAGTTTAATTTTCCTTATCTCAAAATTAATAAATTTAGACAACTTTGGCTCTTTAAAATAATGGTAATTATTTATTTATCTAATTATTTCCAATAATAATATAATGTATAATTAATTACTATTACATATAACAATTAAATATCTATTTCTTAATATATTCTAAGAAAAAAAATAATTAAAGGAATTTAAATCATATCAAGAACTAAATTTACATACTAATTTAATCATATACAATATTTCTTTAATTATGTCCTACCATTTCAAACATGTTACACATAAATATTTTAAATCTACGATGCATGTGCGTAGGGTCACTGGTAATTTTCTTTGTCATCACTCATTCATCCTATCTAGCCCATCCTCTCCAATGATGATCTCCCTCATTTATCTCTAAGGGATGGATCTATCCTACATACACCTCATCATAATAAGTAGGTAGTTAGTTTGAGTAATCATCTAATAGACTAATGGTGTAAAACTAACAAACACATATCCACAATATATAAAATAATAAAATACAACTATCACATTATATATACTAATCAATAATATCACTATCCCATACCAATATATGTCAAAATTCTCAAATCAAACCAATTACATTTAATTAATAACCATACTAATCCATCAATTTAAAGGTTATAAATCATAGAGTGAAATTGGTATGTGACATCCTCCCTCCCTAAAATTGGTCATCACTCTAATGAATCTTATTCAAATAAAAGTTTTGAATAATAAATATAGTTTAATAGCATACAAACATAGTATCAAGTATCAAATCATGTAAATAAATGCAAAACTTACTTAAAGAACTCATCATATTTCTCTCATTTAACACTATTATTAGAGTATTAGTTTCACAAGACCCTACTCGATGACATTTCTTATTATGAAAACAAGTTTTGTGAATGTCACTTATGTTGATTGATTCTATCATGACCACCCTAGGGTCCATAACCATAATACAAACCCATAACAACTCAGTAAAAGTCTTACTAACTTTCTAAGAACACATGAGATTATCATAAAAGTTAAAACAAATAACCAAGAAAAGTTCCACAAAAACCTCCAGCCCCTCTACCCATCTCCCTTACTTAGAGAGTGTATTTTTCATACCAAAAAGAAGTATTTAGGGAACCTAGCAATAATGATGTGTATATGTTAATACTATCACTACACCACATAGCTTCAGATAAATATAACATGTCAATACTATAATTAATTAATCAAAGCTCTAAAAAAGTATGATGAGGAATAAAAACCAATAATAATGTATACAAAATCATGTAATATCCATCCACATGGAATACCCATCCATAGTATATATGTAGATGATCATACGACTAAATTTGATAAGTTTTACATGTCAAATCCTAGATTTGGCAAGTCCATCTATCAGATCCAACTCAATACCAATAATCTGAGTCAGTGTGAGGCTAAGAAGGATACTTTCATATCACTTATAAATCACATTATAAATTCACCACTCTTCTCTTAGGTCTCCATAACTTGATGATCTCTAAAAAATGTACAAGGTTTAATGAAATACAAATCTATACTAACAGATCACATAAATTAATACTATATGTTAATTTTTTTTAGATGTAATAATATACATACAAGAAAAATCATACAATAATTCTACGATTATATTAAGTTGCTAATAATCAATCATAACTAGTACCATATCTTTCAACTTAACTAATAGTAGTATATTCATAGTTAAGATATAATAATTAACATAACATCTAAGGTTAAGGATTATACCATCCTTACAACCTTATAAGTGATATAATGTCTCCTTGCTTGCATGACTAGTACATAACAAGTTAAAAAGTTTTATCTAAACCTTTTAGACTAAGAAGATGTTTTACACATATTATACCTTACTTGCTCTTGAAGAAAGGTACATGTATACCTCTTCAAAATAATATGCTTCAAGAAGAGAATAATAATAGTCTAAACAAAAGTAAATAATAATTATTATAAACTATAATTAATATAAATTCAAGGTTTACAATTCCTTAAGGTTAAGTTAGATAAAATAGTAACTCTAAAGTTACAAAGTGAAAAGTAGAGAACTTAACATCTCATAAATAAAACTCCTACATACCCTCATATGGTAAAATGAAACATCGTAATCCATGTTTCCAATCTCTATTCACTTACCAAACATGTAAGTTTAATATCATAACCTACCTCCAAAAACAAGAGGAAAAAACTAACCTCAAATATTCATCAACATATCCAATATTAAAACTTCTTTCAACAAGAAGTAGGACACTATCCCTAAACTCAAGGGAATAAGATCAAAAAATATTTTGGAAAAAATTTTTCTTTAAAGGAAACACTAAATCAACATCCTATAAATGTGAATCCTCTCTATAGCTTAAAATGATGTAAGAGGAGAGTGAGAAAATAACAACTCATCTCTAAGCTAATTAAGATACATAACACTTCTTCTCAAATCTATATTAATACAAGGATACTATTATACATAAAAAAATTCCTAAAATAAGTGAATATCAAAAAATACATCTATATTCAACTACAAGAAAACTCCCACCGCACTAAATGGTGCCAAACTAGAATGGTCTTATAGGATTCCTAATCCTAGGATATTTGTAAGTAAGACACAAAATTAATGCATAAATACTCATGTGAGAAGCACTGCATGCTTTTAAAACACACAACACAAAACATAAATGGTGAAGATGATTCAATTAATAAGAAAGACATAATCACACTCAAGGTGTTAAATCTATAGATCAAAAATATGGTATAGAACTCTTGTTCACATCTCATGACCAAAGCTATATATTCTCCTACCCATACACCTTTTAAAACCATCACCAATGAGACACCTGATAAACCAACCCTTTAGGAACTCATAAGGGGGTATGCATGCTCTTAGGGTACATACTCAATGTACCTCATACACATTCACATTTCTCCTCTCTACTAAATAAAAAGGTATGAAAATGCTAATGGACCAATTATATCCTAGAGTTTGAGCCACAACTCTGATACCACATGTAAAAACCCTCTCAAGTTCTACTTAAAATAATGCAGTAAAGTTTTTTTTAAAGACTAATTACATAACATTCATTTCAATTAAACATACTAACAAATAACCAAACAACTCTAAACATAAGCACTTCTAAAACTAAATACCAAAACAATATATATCTTATTACCACTGTAATGAAAGTAAATATATTAAGACATAGCTATGGTTGGTCCCATAATATAGCAACTATTGTTCAAGTATAAACCAATTAAATACAATTACATTTCCATTAGGACCTCAGTCTTAATATAAGAAATAGATACCAATCCCTCCAGATATCATGTCATACCAACTCATGTATCTCTGATCAACTCAAGTGTAGTCTTTAGGTAAGTAATGCTATTATAGGGAGGGAGAGCATCATCTAAGCACTTTTCCACACTAACTATAGACCAATGATCCTCCACACAATTCCCTATTAAGGAATGTCCCTCCCTTCATGTATAAATAGATAGAATGGTGCATAAATTCAGAGAACAAGATAGTACCCAAGTGTTTATGATTTCTAAAATTAAACATGTATTGTATCATAGAAAATACATTCTATTGTAAGATATTGCGTTGACATATAAATCAAACATACCAAAAGATAATGTCTTACCAAACATTATTTAACCACATATTCATATTAATTACTTCCTCATTTAAATCATACCACATCACATGATAAACAAGGAGTAAACAAAGTATACAATTATTCATCTATGTATGAATAAATCTTACATTAAAATCAATCCCCAAACTAGAAATAATGACCACATTTTATACCACCTGATTATGTTTCACATACATAATAAACTATAGATTCTAAATTACTATAATAAGATCTAAATAATTATACCCCATGATAACTCATATTATCATAGTCCAATATTCTAAGATATAACTACTAGTTTTACCATAATCAATTATACTAAGTAGTCATAAATACATGGAAGCATATGCTCTTATTCAAGAAAGCATATATATAACAATAAATTCATACATATACATAAAAGTCTAACCTAAAATTTATTTACACTCTCAAGATTGTATACATGCATACATGTTGTCCTACTAACTGTTACAAATATATTGATCAAGTAATATCCAACACATACATTCTATCAGTCAACATAGGTGAGAGTCTAAACATACAACTACAGTGTGTACCATTTTGGCATATACATTTAAGATAAATTATTCTATGATATTCCATACTATCATAGATCATTTTGCATTAGTACTTTACTCATCATGAATAATCAATCTTGTACTATAATTATTAAATAAACAAGTTCAAGTTTATACCATCTAGATATATCCTATATTAAACTACATAATAATAATCAAATTAAACATAATATCTATGCTCACATTAATATTCTCACAAAATATATATTACACACAAGTTTTCATCTTTTCATGATGCCACAATTATGACCTTGCCGGCATGTTTGTATAACATTATAGTGTTACAGATATACTATTTGTCTCTACTAGCTTTCTAAGGATAGCCTTTGTATATATTTAGATCATACAATATTATCACAAAGGATATAGTATAATAAAATTATCATTAAAAAATTTCTTTGTTATAGTTTATGGTATTCTTAAAACTATATAACTATAAGCACTATCATCAATGTAAATGGTTTACAAGGATAAATAGTCACAAAAAATCACTGATTGATTAAATCTCATCAATCAATCTGATACAAATTAAAGGATTACCATGAGATTGAGAATCAGTTGTCTCATAAAATCATATTCTTTGTCATATGGCCATAATCTTTATTAACAAGCATGTTAAGATTACAGGAATAATATCCTCTAAAATGACTTTTGATCATAAGGATGTATTTATCCTAATTCACAAGGTGTCTCCCTCATGATTAAAATAAATTGACAAGTTAAGTTATTTTCCAATCAATCTAATTCACATATATCTATGTTGAATTGTATGTAACAACCACATCTATTATTTTACTATTTTTTAACAAGTTGAGAATATAAAACTATCCAACATTGATTCCTAATAAAATTATGACTTAATAATAAATTGTTAATATTTTTCTCATTTTCTATCCTCATAAAGACCCTAGGATAACCATGCTCATTATTTAAAATATAACTCTATCTAGTAATGCAACTCTATTTAATCTATGATGCAAAAATTTGAGGCAATAATAAAGTTCCACTAAACATTCCATCTTCTGTACTAAGTCTGATATATATTTAGTCAATTCAATTTAATATTTCAACCAAATTAATTATTAACTCAATCAATTAACATGTAGCATTTTATTTACTATTAAATTATTCAACTTTTCATTTCCTTAACCTAGCATAATCAACAATATACTTGACCTTCAATTTATTGACTGGGTATTTTCTATATATGTTAAAGTGTTACCAATTAAAAACTACACATACTATATACATGACATTATTATTATTATTTATGTTGCATTTTTATTTATGACTAGGCACTATGTGACTTAGCAAGAATAAAGACTCATCTAATAGAATGTTATACGCTACCCTTGTAAACTTGGATGCTGCCAAAGTAAAACTCAAGCTATTAAAATTTAGGCAATTTAATAGGACTCAACCTTTTTTTAAAACATTGACTCAACTTCTAATTTAAGGTTGGGTATTTTTATAATATATATTCAGCTAATCATTTTAAACTCAATGATTTAATAATTGACATCAACATTTCATATAAAATAGACTTTAGTTTGATTTTATTCATGTATTACCAAGACTAAGTTTAATTTGCCTTAACTCAAGGTTAGAAAATTTAGATAACTTAGGCTCTTTAAAATAATGGTAATTAATTATTTATCTAATTGTTTCTAATAATAAGATAATGTATAATTAATTATTATTACATGTAGCAATTAAATATCTATTTCTTGATTTATTCTCAAAAATCAAGACAATTAAAGTAAAAGAATTTAATGCATATCAAGAACTAAATTTACATACTAATTTAATCACATATAATATTTTATTAATTATGCACTAGAATTTAAAAATGTTACACATAAATATTTTAAATCTATTGTGCATGTGTAGAGTCATTAGTAATTTTCTTTGTCATCACCTATTCATCCCATCTAGCCCATCCTCTCCAATGATGCTCTCCCTCATCAAGCTCTGAGGGTAAGATCTATCTTACATTCACCTCATAATAAGTAGATATTTAGTCTAAGTCATCATGTAATCAACCAATGATGTAAAACTAACAAATACATATCCACAATATGCAAAATAATAAAATACAACTATCACATCATGTATACTAATCAACAATATTATTGTCCCATACCAGTATATGTCAAAATGCTCAAATCAAAGAAATTATAATTAGCTAATAACCATACTAATCTATGGATTTAAAGGTTATAAATCATAGGATGAAATTAAGATGTGACATAGTTATCAATTGTATCAATCAACTTGATACATTCTATTTTTAGATCCAGTATCTGTATTAGTCATCTTGTTACTGTCTATTTATTTTAACCATGTTTTTACAAAATCTAACTTTTAGTTTTCTTTAATATGATGTCTCCTCTTATAAAATTTATTTCAAATATCAACCCCATATAATTTTTTATTAGTTTCTCTTTTATCCCGTCTATGATAACTATTGAAGTCAACTCTTCATGGTGTAACTATACTACACCTTTTATCATGGCCAAGGATCCCAATGATGATATTACTACTTATGATGATACCTATATTGGGATCAAATATTATCATTATGGTCCTCCTATATATGAGGATCCCTATGAAGATCTTAACAACATAAATTTTGACACTCTTACCATTGACAAAGATAACCATCATGATCTTCCCCTCTATGACCATGATGATTTTTATTATTGGGCCGAAGACCCCAATGATAAAACTTATAATGGGAACACATATTATCATTATGGTCCTTCCATTTATGATTATCCTTATGAATATGGTAATAATCCCCACTTTTACACTTCTCACATGGATGAAAATCAATGCCACAATTTTTCCATCTATGATGATGATTCTGACAAAGGTGAAGACCTTAACATGATAATGAATGTTCCCATTGATTAAATTTATGACATGGAAAAAATTCCCTTTCATGATTTTATCATATTTAATAATTACCACTATAAATAAATAAATAAATGATGAGCATGGTTTCATTAATGTCTACCCATTCTCTACTTCTCCATTGAAAGGCCTTAGAAGGAAAAGTCATCGAACTTGAACTCACATTCATCCAAATTTTGTCAACTCATCAACTTATGAATAACATCTAATTTGAATGCCTACTACAACATGTAGTATAGGTGAATATGATCATTAAGCCTATATGAACAATTAAACTATACTATTTCAACCTATTTAAACCTACCAAAATCACTTCTTTTTAAATGTGTAGGCCAACCCAATATCATTACTTTGCAATCATTTTTATCCAACCTCTCTTATCATAACCAAAAATGTGTCAATATAATTATTTATGTCTTATCCAATTGTCCCAGCCATGATATAAAATTTGAAATAAATATTCCTTTTTTACAAAACTATATTGGGGTAAAAACATAAATTAACATTTATTAATAAAAAAATGTACTTGTGATCACTCCTTATACACACTTATCTCATGTCTAAGTCCACAGACCTCAACTCCATTCCTTCAATTTAATGATGATGACCTATTCCTCTAATCAACCAAATGATCACTAAATGTACTTATTTCTCATTCCAAATATCCTAAGCTCATACCTAGATTGATCCACACTTATAGCTTAGTTGTCCTTACTCTTTAAATAAGGCCATTCTTTTAAGACAATCCCACCCCTAATTGATAGTGTCTAACCCCTCCAAATGCATCCTCCTAAAAAATAATGGCTAGTTTCTCAAATTAAAACTCATTTAAGTGGTAATACCACATGTTTTCCAATAAACATCCAAAGGAATTCCAAAATTATCACTATAAATCCACATTTTCAAGCCATTTATTCACTAGAGGCCCATATAAAGGAAAATCACTAGAAAATCTACCTACACATTAAGAGGAAATCATCTATTCATTCAAATTTTAAGTCCACATAGCCATATTATCATTGATCTAAGTTTTAATACACCTCCAAGATCATAGGTCATTATTTGAGAACATAATCACACCAAGATTGCACTAGCATATACTATTACACTAATTTTTTTTACGCACCACAATAACATGGGAGAACTACATATAGTTTGATCCCTCTTCATAGTATTGGTATGTAGGTAGTGATCAACATAGGGGGTGTTGAGGTCAAGAACAAATTCAGCCTTTAAACCTTTTTCCATTTTATTCCACTTTTATCAATGACCTATTGAGATAGGGTTTCAAGTAAAGAAGGCATACAATAGCTTCTATAATGAACTGTACAAATTTGATCACACATAGAGCTAATATAATAAGGCACATAGGTCCAAAATTTCATAAAGAGATAAAATGATAAGTATGCAATAAACCTAGTTTCTACTTCTCACACTAAGAATTTAAGTAAGCCATGATACAAGGTGTGATAAAATGAGAATAAGAGAGATCAAAAGACAACAATGAATGTAGTTTCAAAACCTACTTCATGTATCATATTATTTTATCTTCTAAGGAGATAGTTTACCAATTTACCAAAATATACCTATAAGATAGTACAAAAGTTATTGGAATGTAACAACATATCACTCCCTTCTATTAAATAAGTTGATATGAGTAAACCTATTCCAAAAGAATTTGCTTAGAATAATTTTTTTGATTATCATAGAGCAACAAGGCTTACTACTAATGTATGGATCATTTTGTGACATAAGATTTAGGACTTAATTGATGAGAAAAACATCAATGTGATAGTACCTAATGATAGTAAAAAGGAAAAACCAAATGAGAGTAGAATAATGAAGATATTTAATGATATTTTCCCTTAGCATATAAGTTAGGAAAGAACAAACAAGTAAAAATTGAACTGCACATATAATGCACATCCTCCATTAGATTATTATCATACTCATATAGAGGCAAATCATCCTTTAAATGGAATTATTTGTATGTATCATGTTTCAATGCCATATTGACCACTTATCACATTTTTATAGCATTAAATATTCAATCATGATTTTGATTTCTACTCTTTTTTCATTCAATCTTAGATTGATCATCAAACTATATAAAGTATCATGATTTATAATAGTTCAAGTTTGAATATATACTCTATCATACTTTTTTATCAACTTAGATACACATATTAGGATGTAATTCATATAAAAATAGTAATAAAGGGATTCAATGGTCATATTTAGAATTCTATTTGCAAGATCATATTACCACTACTAGCTGGTCCAACACATGTGGCCACCAAGTTTACAATAGTACCTAGTGTAGGGGTCTTCAATATGTTATTTGGACATCCTTATATTCATAAGCTTCACATAGTTCCTTCTATAGTACATATATGTTTGAAATACCTTTTTTTTAATGATGTTATTGTTAGCCAATTTTGGCCTACATATGGAAATTTACCTAGATAGATCAATTTATAGAGGTCTTGATATGGTTTGAATAGATGAGCAGAATTATGGATGGAATGAAAGAACCAAACAAGGAGAATAATATTTCATATTATTTACAAAGCTTTTGAAACACTTTAAATCAAGCTTAAAGTGTAAATTATTGATCCTTGAGGAGTAGGTCTAGAATTAAAAATGGAGGATCCAAGCAGGTTCTCATAGTGATAAATGCATCCAAGATCAAAGAATGAGTTTGCATAGGCCTTAATAACTCATCAAAGCTTTTAAATACCAAGTAGTAGTTCTTACACAAGTCTAGATGAACCAAACCATCATAACACATCACATAGAAATGAATGGGTTAGCTTGGTTAAGCATCTGAGAAGTTAACTGAAAAAACCTCTCAATCTAAAAGATCACATGGACATGAATTTTTTCATGCCTTAAACATTCAATTTAAATTTAATGTCTTGATGAGTTCTCTATATCAAGATATGATCCCCCAAAGTTAAACTTATAGAATGAAACGCTCATGGGGATGTCAAGTTAAGGTTATGGCAAATAGCTATTTGAATTCAAATGTGATGAATTCAATGTCTTACATTCAATTGGATTAATGATCAATGACATGCAATAATTCAATAGGTCAAAAGGTCCTTTGGATGAGACCAATGACTTGCATTTAATTATATCAAAGATCCAATGGTGAGTGGGAGATCTCAAGTTAGTGGGTCCAAGCATAAGATCTATGATGTGAGATTAAACATGCAAAGGTAGATCAATAGTGAGAAAGAGTTCAAAGGGTTAGTGTATGATAGCGACAAGCAAGAAGTTGTCAAATTTCATGAATTTGGTAAATGATAGAATATCTATGATTCACATTCAATTTTATATAGGAAGATCAATAGTCCACATTTAATTTGGTAGAATACAAATTAATGTTATGCATTCAATTAGATCATAGATCAATGGTATGATTGAGGTAAAAATTTAAGGATCCTATATCAATATCAATGGTTGATATTAAAATTCAAAAGCTAGGGACTCTAAATAGATGTTGAATATGGTCCAAGTTAAACTAGGGCAAGGTTTTCAAGGGGGCATAAGCCACCATTAGAGCTCAGTCGAACACCATTGACTAGACATAGTTATATAGTCAAGGTCATTAATGGTGAAGCTATATTAATATTAAATTTTAGAGGCATGATAGGTTTGTTCAAACCTAATGCAATTCTAGGAATGAAGCTATGCAACCTATGGATCTACATCGATATAATAGCTATATGAAAACCAATAATTTAGATTGATTTTAAATCTATATTAAAGATCTATATTCAGGTTGGAATAGATAAAAACATAAATGAGACATAGAGAGGTATCTCATCCTTTGACATAGTCATAGCTTTGACAAATAGGTACCTGTAGTTGCTAAAATCAAACATAAGCATGGCTCTATCATATTCAAGACATGGAGATTTTGTCTTCAAAAGTAAGTCAAGTGGAAGATGTTATAGAGTACCAAAATGGAGATTTTGTGGTTAGAAGAAGTTGGAGCAATCAATTCTTTTACCGAGTCTTTAGGGGTTTCCTCCCTAATAGATCATGATAAATGATATACAAAACACTTTTTTGTCATCTAGTGTGTTGCTCAATTAATGAAATGATTTAGAGGCTATTGGGACAAATAAAAAGCTATTTTGGTTGTGACGTATTAGCTCTAATTGTATAAAAGGTGGTGGATCATTATTGGAAAGGTGGAAACTCATTGATTATTTTCTAAATGCATGGTCCCTCTTTTCTCTTCTCCCCTTTCTCTTATATGACCCTTATTTCTTCCATATTATAATAACTCTCTGAATTTAGAAAGAAACACTTTCACTTTTGATAATAATTATTTTATCAATTCTAGAAGAGCAAAGACTCTCATTTGATAATGATAGACCCTGTCAAAATTCGTAAGAACTATCTCTTGATGATATAAAGGACTTTCTTTGCCTATCTCTTGCCTTTGATTAGTGTTTAGTGAACTTGTACATGATGGCCTTGTCAAGGAGATTCTTCCATATCCATTGTAATTATTATTTGCCTCTTTAAATGTGTTTTAAATTTATATGTATTTCTAAATTAGTATTCTTTATGCCATTGATTTGAGATCTCATTGAGTCTTAGAAATCCTCTTTGTTTGCATTAATTTCTTCATGAACCTAGTTTATGAAATACTTATGTAGTTAGCTAAATTATGAGATTGTGTGAGTTAGTATTGTCTTATGTTGATCTATTGTGGGTTCAAGAATATGAGAGCCTCATTTAAATTTGTTGTATCGCAATTTTATCCTTCTTAGGATCCTTTTCCCTTTTCTAACCATTTTCCTAGTACAAACATTAGTTTAGGTGATCATCAAGAGGAAGTCAGCCTTCTATAGAGGTTCAACCCCACCATAAGGTGACCCATAGCTTGGGGTTGTTCCCATTATGTAAATCAATCAGATAGAGCCTGAAGAACCCTCTACAAGGGTGTAAATTGAGCCTACAATATTTATCATAGTTCATGGTACTCCATATGAATACCCCTACAACTAAATGTTATTTTTCTTACACTTTAGATAACAATTAATCAACTTAAAAAGGTTTAACCTAGTTAGAACATCTATAATAAATCAGTCTATTATCTAAGGAGCCATATCCTTGAAATTTCACTTAATTAGATATTTTTCACAAATTCTAGAGCATCATTTCTACTCCAACATGTCCTAGATTAGACTATAAGGCATTACAAATGTTACACAAAGGAAACCAACATAGAGTTTATACACTCCATGATGGATTTCCAAGATTCATAGAGTTCATCATGATAAAAAACATATAAAATATACTACAAATTATCATCATCATAATGATACTCATGTTTTGGATTTATATCAAATGCAAATTTTGAGTTGATATTAATTCCTTCACAATGGTAGGAAACTTTTCATTTACAAAAGGTCATCCTTCTTATTCTAGATACAACACCTATTTATTTTGAGTATATTATGAGATTAATTAGTTATTATGTTCTTTTTTTAGTCATATATATTCAAAAATTATAAAAATAGAATATTCTAATAAATTCAAAAAACTAGGGCCTAGGCATGTTATGTCTAGTTCTTTTACAATGTTGATTTGTGCTTGGGATATGTAGTGTTTATATATATAGTTTTATATAAAATATTATTCACAAGTGTACTCGAGTGAGTTTCAAAAGATATAGTTTTTCATATCTAGATGTAGTTGTAGGTGGTGGTATTGTCATAGAGCCAAAAAATTTACACAGATAAAATTGTTTTAATCTAGACAATCACAGATTACACTCTTGTATAATTATAATGGACTTGTCCTAATGAACATAGGATATAATTTTATAGATTCAAACTAGTTAGAGGCTCTCTAAATCTTGTCTATATCATATCAAGTTCATTTGGGGCATCCTTTTACACAGGTTTTATCATTTTATGACTGACACTATTGTTCATAATTTAGTACATTACATTTTGAGATATATTCTCTCACTTGTTTTTACATTTATATAGTAGTAGATACCTAATTTAAATAATATATTTATGGTACAATTTTATAATTTCGATCAAATTCACTTATTCATGCATGTTTTTTGTGTTTACTTTCTTGCTTCATATTTGGGTGTATTCAACTTGTCTATATTATGGACATTTAAACATGTGATTTATTATGGATCTAAGCCTTTATTGTGTGCTTCTATGAATGTGAGTGACATTTGAACATGGCCCTTGTATGTGGCCCCTTGGGCTTCTATTACATGTTTTATATGATTTTGCATGTTTTATTTATGTATGTGTCATGGCCATGACACTTATTTGCTCATTTTTATCAATTTTTAATGACATGATGGATATCATGTATCTTCCCATATTTTCAATGAAGTAATGGATATTAGGCATCCTTCCTCAGTTATTCTAATCATTTTCACATACTTAGTATATGTTCACTATTTTTCTCATTGTTATCATCTATTATACATGACAGTATGTATGCTTGATTCTACATGCATGTTATGTTACTACATTTATAAAATTTATTTATGATGATGCCATGATATCCAATTTTATAATTTATACATCATATTTCAATATTTTATATAACATCATTTACATAACATTCTTATTTTGAGCTAAGTTATTGTGCAAGATTCAAAACTCACCTCAAGAGAGGGGCATACATAATGGATTATATTATGGACTAATATCCAATAACAAATTACATAGAAAAAATTGATCATAGTCCATGCCCAAAAATAACCCTTAATTTAGTTTCAGATAATAACTCTTGATTCAAACAAGGGCACAAGATAATTGTGTCTAAAATAGCATGTTATTATTCTAATAGTTAGGAAAAAATCAATTTCTAAAATCTATCAGAATCATAATTAGTTAAAAAATAGTTATAAACTTGTACTCATAATTATTCTAGATGAATGATCAAGTTTATCTTAGATTTAGAGCATCATGCACATCATGTGTTCCATAATTTTCACATGTATTTTTCTTATAAAATCACATGATATTAATTAGTTTTAGAATCCATATACACCTAGATATTAGATTAGGGGCATGTGCACAACACATAACCACATCTTTACATAGTATTACAAAATTTTCCTATAAGGAATGGAAATGCATGTCATTATCTATGTTTTATGCATAAAAACTCAAATCATGATATTTTTTTTACCAATTTTATACCAAAAATGAATATTATAATATCTACAATAGTTTATTCACCTTTTTCACCAATTTTGCACTAGAATGATCTAATGGAATTCATACAAGTATTCCAAGCTAATTTAAAACTTTAGGTGTGTAATGATGCAGTCAAACACACCTTGAATTATTAAATAGACTCTCCTATCAATGATGATTTGGGGATACATAGTCCAATCTAAGTATTTTCAATGAAAAAAATATCCAAGGATCATATCCTCTATAATCATCATTTTTTACCCCAGAAAACATAATGGTTCACATACCCAAATAAGTGCATTCATTCCTTTTTATTTGATCTATAATTTTATTATCTTTACTTTCATATTTCATCCTAATTAATGAATAATTTATACATTTTTCACTATAGGTTTTCATGAAGCATAGTTCAATGTGTGGTATACATTTAAGACTATTCTCCATAGGTAAATTTAGGTATACTTATTTTCCTTTTCCTCTAGTACTTTCAATTTTGTTGCATTACTAGAATAAAATTGGGTCAAAATTAGACACATAAATTAACACTTGTTTCTAAAAAAATAACTTATTACCACTCATTATACATACTTATCTCATGCCCAATTCCATGGTCCTTGATTGTCATTCCTTCAATTCTATGTGGATGGCATATTCCTCCAAGAACCCCATTGATCACTAAATGTTTCTATTTCTCATTATAAACAACCTAAGGTCATACCTAAACTGATCAACACTTCCAATTTAGTTGACTTAGTTAACTTTTCAATCCATTTATTCACTAGAGAATCATATCAAATAAAAACATCATAACATCTAACTACACATTGGGATGAAAACATCTATTATTTCTAATTATGAGTCCACACAACCCTAGTATCCCTATGCTAAGTCTAAATACACTTCCAAGGTCATAAGTCATTATTAAATCACTTAATCACACTAATATTACACCAACATATAAAATTTCACCAATATTTCATGCACACCACCATAACATGAGAGAACTACATGCATTTTGATCGATATTCAGAGTATTGGTATGTAAGCAATGCTCAACATAAGGAGTGTTGAAATTAAGCACAAATCTAACCACTAACCTTTTCCCCCCATTTATTCCATTTTTACTTATGACCTATTGAGATACCAAGTGAATAATAAGGTGTATAGTGGCTTCCATAATGAATCACATATATTTGATGATACACATATAACCAATAGGCAAAGGTGCACAATTTTAAACTTTAATAAGAGCTAAAACCTTACTGAATGTTTGTACACCCTATGTCTGACCTTACTTGAATAGCACAACCCTATCCTAAATCAAGTGAATCCATGTTCTTGATTCAAAACATCATTATATAGTCATATAGTTAGTTTCATAGTCGCACTTATAGTCCTACATATTTGATTTCTAGTTAAGTTATTCTCCTTTAGCATTTTTCCATTTTATCATATTTATATATTTATAAAGTTCCAAATTAATTCATGTATTTTATTTCATAGCTTATTCATTCTAATTGTATGCATCGATTTTTCATAATTAGGATTTATTATCTCTCTCTAATCCTAATTTTTATTTAAAAAACTAGCCACCAACCATTACAATGTGTCGATATATTTCCCTTTACATCACTAGACTATATGGGCATGGATGATATATTTCATTTTAGTCATGTATAACTAGATTTTATCAACTAGGATGATATATTTCATTTTAGTCATATTTCATTGGAATGTATGGGATCAATTATTTGGTTTATTTCATTCCTATTTCACTACAATGTATTTACCTATTTGATATAATTCATATTAGTCTTACTACTCCAAAATTTATTGGCATGACTGATACAATACATCACAATTTTATATCACCTCTCAAAGATATTAAAATTACCCTATATTCCACATTCCTTACTATAACATATATTTACATAAATTTTGAAGTTAACTCTAATCCACATGCATCCCACAATTTAGGGCATCTTGAAATGCCTATCCTATTTTTTCAAACATGTTGGGGCATTTTGGAAGGCCCATCCTTTTCTTACTACACATATTGGGACACCTTACATTGCTCGTGATTTTATTATTTCATCCCTTAGGGCATATTCTGATGCCTATCCTCATTATTATACATTTTTTTGGGTCACCCTATGATGCCCATCATCACTCTCTTGGCTTCTTGATCTTTCATTCTTACCATGAGGCAACAATCAAAAACCTTTCACATCTTACAAACAAAAATATTTCATTTCAAGATACTTTTTGAGATAAATATGCTCGTATTTCACATGTTCTTCTTTGATATAATCATTATTATAGATATTTTTTGTTATTTTATATCATGTTTCTTTACTTTCCTACATTTTATTCCTTTTACATCAATTTTATCACACCATTGCTTCCTTTTTGGTTCTTTGGTATGTTATAGTTGACCTTTTTTCCCTAATAGATCTTAGGTATCACCTTCAAGGTTTTTTTATACCATTTTAAAATCAACTTACAATCATAATTTATTCTCATATTAGATCTTAGGTATCACCTTCAGGTTTTATTTATATCATCTTAAAATCAACTTACATTCGACCTTTGTTTTTGTATTGGATATTAGGTACCACCTTCGACTTTATTTTTAATATTTATATGATAGTAAAGTTGGCATTTGTTTCCCTAGTGGATATTAGGTATCACCTTCAAGTTTTTATTTTTTAGAATTTATATCACTTTATATTCAGCCTTTATTTCCTTAGTGGATCTTAGATATCACTTTCAATTTTTCCTTTATCACACTTTTACCATTTTTAGTTTGCCTCAGACTCCTATTGATTCTTCAGTATCTTTTTAATTTCCCCTCTTTTAGGGTGGCTATTTTTATCAATGATTATGTTAGACCTCATTATAGGTCTATATGGCATCTCTAATCACATTTCCATCATGTTTTTATTTTACATATTACTTGCATGATTATAGTTAGTTTATATATTCTATTGATCAAACATTCCTTGTAGGATCCATTTTGACTTTCTTATATTACAATATTTATCTACACACCTCTGGGTATTCCTTTCATAGTATCCCTAGTACCTATCTTTGGTCCTTGTGTTTTTTAATCTATTTTACACCTCTTAGTTTTTTAGTTTATGGGTTGTATTGTAAAACATAGGGACTACAAGTAGGCCATAATAATAAACACCAATAATTTTCATTAAACCATTACTTAATTTATGACTATTTGGTTTATTTCATCATTGTATACACATTTTGGGTCTTATAATATCATCTCTTTACTTACACCACTTTATTTTTTAGTTCGTGAGTTGTACGATAATAATTGGGGAATCAACTAGGCCCTCCTTAAAATTTTCCTTCATCTTGATACATAATTTGATTTTGCTCCTAACATTATCTTGGTGTCTTCTTATAAATATAAGGTAATGATCAAGAATAGTGCTTTCCTCAATCATAGTTAGTCATATTCTATTGTGGTAAAACTATATTAGTCTATCCTCATGTATTTTCATCTACATTATACCTTCTCTTATAATGATGTCTCATACCTACCTATCATTGTACTATTTATTTTACACAATTTTTTTATCATGACAACCCAATTTTTCTATGATCATTTCCATCACTCCTTATTTTACATTTTCTTTTTAGGCTCATCAAGGTCACTTTCAATATTACACTCCTTTCTAAGGTGAAATTATAGGGGTCCTCAAACACCACAAACTTTAGGTAATCCTCTCTAGAGAATTAGAATAAGATATTTTGTGATAGTCATTTTTAAATGCCCGTGTTTGGTTCTTCCAAATATGAATGGAGGATGAAGATGGAAAAATTCAAATGAATCATAATGTTAAGTAGGGTTATCTAAGGCCATTAATATTTAAAACTATTAGTCTTTCCATCTTGATTTGAGTGTTTTGTTTCTAAAAAATATCATATTTTCACCTTGTTGATGCCCTCTTTTCCTTCCCTTCATCTTTCCCCATTGATAGGCAAGTTTGTTTCTAAATATTTCCCATCTTCTTTACTTTTTATTCTCTATCTCTTTCTAACATGGTATCAATCTAATTGTCTTATTTTTTTCCATATTTAGAATAGAAGCAACATATTTGAGTTGTTTTGAGATGATCTCTTATTCATTGCCTTTTAAATTTGTCTAGGATTTATCTTATTCATGTTTGGTACCTTTAGTTTTCTATTTGACTTTTTATGGTTCATCTAGTTTCATTTTTCCATTTCATGTTTTCCCATCTTTATTTGAGTATGGTTTGTTAGTCCTATTAAATCTTATGTTGTTTTATTATAAAATAGTTCTATGTGTCCTTTATTTGATTTATATTGTTACTTATCTTACTTTCAATGCATTTTTAGGTTTTTAGGTTCTAAGTAGCCTTATAATTTTGTCTTACCTATTTTCCTCTATATTAAATGAATTTTTTAGTCATTTGGTTCTAATCTAGCCTTATATTTATCACCTTACCAATTTTCAAATATATTTAATTAGTTCTAATATTTATCATTTACATCCATTATTTAACCATCATGATTTTACTCACATTTATGTTATCCACTTTTAGCCTTGTATCACTAGGGATTTTTAAGTGCATTTTCTGCACCAAGATAGGGACTATCGTATTTTCATGCATCCATTCAATGATAAGGTAATTCAAAGTATGTATATGTTTATTTTATTTATTCAATTACTAAAAAATATTTTATAATTAAATTAAATTATTAGTGTGTAAATGTTATTTATAAAATCACCATCCCATGTTACACTATTGTGAAATCTAATGAGGTTTGGGTAGGGCATATATATAAACATAATATTTTTCACTTTATCAATTAATTTGTATTTTAATTCCAATGACTTTCCCACACATCAATATCCCTAAGTTAAAACCTTTAAAAGTGCACTAGGAATGGGGTAGGAAAGGCTTGTGGTAGTTTTCAAGAGATGTTGTTATTGTATCATAATTAAACCATTACTATTATTAGTATCACCTCCTCTAAGTGTCTTTTCATTTATATCTCTCTTCTACCTATTATCAATATTTGATATCTTCCCTATATCTTATGGTATCAACATGGATCATATTATTATTTTTTTCATTTATCTTTCATGTACTATATTGGCCATCCCAATATTTTTTTGAGATTATCTTCTAACATCCTACATCATATTAGCTACTATTGTTCTATGCCAATTAACATCTTCTAACTTTATTGGTCAGGCTCATACCATCAGGTTAGAGTTTAAGGTTTGGTTTTGGGTATTGAAACACTATTTATAGGGTCCATATTTCAATCATATTAATGATCACCAAAAATTTACCTCATCTTAATTCTTAATATTTTTAAAAATTCCTTCCTATTTTTATATTCACACTCTTTTGGCCTATATTATATTAATATATGCACATATTATATGAATAACATATGTGCACATTATTTTGTTAAAAACTAGTTGTCTTTCTTAAATTAGTATGATTTAATAACTTTGATATTTATGGCATTAATAATAAAAATAAATAATGCATAATATAATTCTTTCAAGGTTTTTTACACCCGTAACTATGACAAAGAGAGATCCATTTGGCTTGCTAATAACTTGTAGTAATTGTTAGGTGCAACCCACAGTAATTAGGTTACAAATTATAATAGTTGTTATATAACCTATAGTAGCTGATATTTAACCTATATTATTTTTTCATCAACTATATCAACTATTCTATGTCACAAAACAGTTACTATCTAGCATGTAACAAGTGGCTACATATATTTATGGACTAAAAAAGACTAGTTTTGGAACAACAGTAAAAAATAGAGTCAAAGAAGTTCCTGAATAGAAATTTCATTATATATTTATATTCCTATTGAAAAATTATAAACTTTTAAAATACATGTCACCTCATTCTGAGTTCATATGCAAAATTTATGGCCTTCATAAGTAACCTATAAAAACTATTGTGCCAACTCTAACAACTATGCCAACACATACCAATTGTTATGATAACCTATATCAACAATTGTATGTCATTATTTGATAGTTATGACTATTTATAATTGTCTAACTACTTATAATTTTCTTATCCAAAGGTGTAAAATAGTTTTACAAGCTAGAGGACATTACAACTAATTGAAACTACTTCATTTTCATTTGTTTGTTGCATCTCTGTTTCCTGCATATTGTTGCAACATCATATAATATTTACGATATATTATTATTTCCATTAAAATTATTTTATTATAGGAATAACCATAGATTATATTTATAACCTATATATTTTGTATATATTCTATTAATACCCTTCCTTATCTATTTAAAATATAAGTTATATGATAGAATTTAATAGGTAGATAATCAAAAAGTTGATCAACAAATGTAGAATAACACATAGTATTGTAATCAAGTTCAGATCATATAGTAATATATATGTATAAATTCCATTTGTATGAATAAATATTTTGTTTTATTTAATCCTATCCCTTAGATATTATATTTATATTGTGTGTACATTTCTATTCCATTCCATTCCTATAAGTGTGTGTACTTTTCAATTTGGTTTGTCTTTTCATTTTGTTTATGTAGTTCAATTATGTTTTTGTATTTCATTTCCATGTGGTATTTTCTAAATATATATATAAATTTGAATTACTATAATTTAATTTAATGTAATTTACATTGTGCATGTTTTACCCCTATACATAACCTTTAAACACCTCAAATTTGAATGATATTAGTATTGCACATACAATGTCAGCATCTTACCAACTACACACCCTATGTTTATAATTAGTGAAAGTAGAAGGATTGATAAATTGAGTGGATTTGACCATTCTCATCACATATCATATCATATACCACTCATTCACTCTATTTGCACTCACATTTATGACTTAGTAACTTGGGAGAGTTAGTGTATTATAACCTTCTATTATGGACTCTTTTATTATCAATCTCAATAATATGAGTCATTGTAAGTTTATAAATAAGGATATCTAGGTCTTCATCTAACCATTTGAATTCTTAAACCTATAACATTATCTTGTAAATCTCCACTTGAGCCAAGGGGGAGGATGAAACATCAATGGGTCCACCCAAAGATAAGTATTTATATCCCTATAATATTTCATTTATTTACTTAGTATGTTATATATTATTTGTTTCTTTTTGAATTAATGTATGTGTATGCTTGTTTGGGATTTATTTATACCAAAAAAACTAGTGTGGAAATATGATTGTTTAGACTTTACATAGATCACTTTAGGTTTCATAGATCCAAATTTGGTTTGCCATTTAGCTCACCATTTACAACCATTCTAACTCATCCTTTACTTTATTTTTTACCCCTTAACAATAATCTATTTTACTTTCATATATTCAACCATATTTTACAACAATGTACCTTTGTTGATGTCTACTGAGAGCTAAATCCTTATGTCATAGAATTAGGTTTTAGAACCCTTTTATCTTGACATTTGATTTTTAGGTTACCCTATGATAATATATATGTAATTAATTGGTCCCTACCCAATCATCCAAGTATCGCAAGATCAATTTAATTGACCTTATTCAATTCCTAGTCTATTGAGAGAATGAAGAGAGTATTAGGTCATCCTATCATGTGCATATAGATTTTTCATATATTGGATTAGATAATATGGGAGGAATCTTGTGAGATGTTACCTATGAGATTTCATATTTCACCTTGCCTCTTAAAAATGTGGTCAAATTTTCATGTAGGATAATGTTTGGAGATGTAATTTATTCTTGTGTGGACATATAGAAGGAACAAAACCTTGATCCAAGGTAGTTAGTGAATATATTTCAATGAACACTAACAACCCTTCCTAAATCATAAAACATTCTCTTGTAAAGCTATACTTCAGCCAAGGGGGAGGTTGAAACATCAACGGGTCCACTCAAAGATAAGTATTTATATCCCTATACTATTTCATTTATTTAATTAGTATATTAGATATTGTTTGTTACTTTTTGAATGAATGTATGTGTATGCTTGTTTGGGATTTATATATACCAAAAAAATTAGTGTAAAAATATGATTGTTTAGACTTTATATAGACCACTTTAAGTTTCATAGGTCCACATTTGGTTTACCATTTTATCTTACCATTTATAACCATTCTAAACCCATCCTTTACTTTAGTTTTTACCCCTTTACAATAATTTATTTTACTTTTATATATTCAATCATATTTTACAATGATGTACCTTTTTTAATGTCTATTGAGAGATAAATACTTATGTCATAGGCTTAGGTTTTGGAACCCTTTTCTCTTGACATTTTATTTTTAAGTTACCCTATGCTAATATATATGTAATTAATTGGTCCATACCCAATCATCCAAGTATTACAAGATCTATTTAATTTACCTTATTCAATTCTTAGTCTATTGAGAGAAAGAGGAGAGTATTAGGTCATCCTATCATGTGCATATAGCTTGATTATATATTATATGAGCTAATATGGGAGGAATCCCTTGAGATTTTACCTATTATATTTCATATTTCACCTTGAATATTAGAAATGTGGCCAAATTTTCATGCATGATAGTGTTTAAAGATGTAATTTATTCTTGTGTAGACATATGGAAGGCACAAAACATTGATACAAGGTAGTTAGTGCACATATTTCAATTAACACTAACTCCCCTTCCTAAAACCTAATATTTTCATCAATAACACAAAAGGGAGATAAATTCATGGTTTCAAGTTTAACAAGAATTAATTTAAACTTTTGTGTCTGAAGATGACAATGGTGCACAAATCATTTCATAAAATCAAAATATTCTTGTGCTATGAATGGGTAGATGATGTGACTGCCATAATCACATATCTTACACTGATACTAGCATTCATGAGAACATGGAAAATTTCTAAAATGCATGGTAACAAAATGGGTTTGTTCTCAAGTATTTTAATATTATACGTAATAATTTGAGTATCTAAATGAATATATAGAGTGATGAGGATATGTATTTAAAAGGAGCTTTTGAGTCTAAAAGGAGAATTAAATTGCTTAAGATAAAGGATGCATAAAATGCAACATAAGAAAATTTACGATATTTAAACATCATAGAATAACCAAGCTTACAATAGGCAATGAAATCAAGGAATGACAAATTAAAATTTATAAAAATCATTTGTATAAAAAGATGGATAACATCGAAACATAAGAATCACCTAAGACAATGCCAATTGGGGGCTATTAGATACAACATGTTTAAGAGGCCATATAACTATTGAAACATTATGAGGATGTATTTCCCACAAAATTTAGTGAGTTTTAATGGTGTAGACCCTTTGTTTATGGAAATTCATGTATTGAGCTAAAATATTGTGCATGGTTGATTAAAAATGACCCTACAAGTTTAACCCAAATATTAAAATGTAGGTAAAGGAGGAGATTAATCACATGGTGGAAGGTTGAATCATCTATCTGGTATAAAATTAAGGTTGGATAAGCCCCATGTTATTAAAACTAAATACAATAAGGTGGATTAGAGTGTTTGGGGACTATCACATACTAAAAAATGTGTATATCAATGACCGATTTCCTATACCATTTATAGATGAGGTATTGGAAGATGTCATACGGCATAAAACATATTATTTAAAAAATTGGTTCAATGGATATAATTAGATTTCCATTGTAGTAAAGGATCAAACAAAAATTACCTTAAAAATATAATGGGGATCATTTCCCTACCTAGTAATACTTTTGGCCTAGAAAAATTACAATTTTTCCATAGCTATGATACTGAATTAAAATATTTCATATATGGTTTTTTTTAGGTATATGTGGATGATTTGGAAGTATTATATTTTTTAAAGGAACACTTTTAAAATCCATGACTAATTTTGGAAATGTACAAAGTATTTTGGATCACTCTAAATTTGAAAAGTGATTATTGTTCATGCCATTTGTCTTGTTCCTTGGACATGTGGTGTGTAGTGAATGCATTTTTGTTGATCAATACAAAATAATTCATTTCATATGACTCAAGCCACACAATAATTTATGATCAATATTGGGTAATATCATAAATTCATTTTTGGATATGTTGACATTCTAGAACCTATGAATAAATTGTTACATAAAGATAACAAGTTTGAATGGATCATATAATGAAAAAATACATTCAAAATTTTGAATAAAATATTGATCATCGGTCCAATTTTAGTTTTTATGGATTGGATAAAGAAGTTACATGTTTTTTTGGATGCATCCAAATTGACAATTGGAATTGTATTTATGCAACTAGGAGAAGGAGAGTTAGATCATCCAATTCATTTTTTAAGTCACAATTTTTCTATTTCTAAATATAATTATACCACAAAGGAATGATAATCCTTGGCCATAGTATTCACAAATCAATAAACATTATGATACTTTGTGAATAAACCATATTGGGAAGAATAATTTCAATATGGATAATGATTTTTTAGGAATATCAATTCAAAATAAATGTGATTCCAATATGGGAGAATGTAGGGTAATATCATTAGTTATATCCAAAAATGTGATGATCTATAGGAGTAAACTAAATCATGATATTATCAAATCAAAAATATGAAATATACATAGCTCTAATTATTGTTACACAACTATATGAGAAGTAGGGGATATTTTTAGGGATTCAATAATCATAATTCTAAATGATTTAATGTCAAATATATCATAATTGTGATATATTACATCACTAAGTGGATTTATGTTTTTATGACTCTAAATTGTGGTTTGAAATACATTGCAAAGTGACTATATGAAAATATAATCACAAGGTTCAAGTGCCATCAAAATTTTATTAGTGATAGGAGTACACACTTAATTTAATAGTACCATAAAAAAATTATGGAGGAATTCATGATATCACACTAGAATACCATTGCCTATCATCCCTAATAAAATAGTTAATAATAATGTGTTTGAGAAAATGCTCTCAAAGATTTGAATCATCTAGAAATATAATTAGGAAGATCACATATAGAAATATTTTGGGTGTATAAAACTAATTACTAGTGTGAAATTAGATACAATTAATTATAATTTATATATGGAATGGAATCCATCATTTTAATTAAGTACATATTACCTATATTACATATTGTGATGATAACACAACATGGTGACAAAGAATCCTTGAAAAATTGGTTTCTCAATTTGAATCACATAAAAGAGAAATAGTGAATGCAAAACTAGAATCAAAAAGTGTAGAATTAAAACTAGAAGGCTTGACATGATCACAAATTATGATCCAAAGATTTTTAAATATTAAAAAAGGTATTGTTATATGAAAGTTCATTCAAATTGCACTCGATAAAGTTGAAAATTTAATGGAATGGATCGTATACAATCCACCATTGATAGGAAAATGCACCATTTTGGTGTTAAGCTAAAAGGAAACATTCTCTCAGGTCAGGTTAATGGTATTAGGCTCAAACCCTACAACAACTAATATCAATTCAGGTGAAACCACAAATAAGTGTTAGATTTCACAAATAGAATAGGATTTTTTTTTTCCATAGTGGTGGCATAATAGTAATATATAGAAGGTATAAGAATGTGAGTGTGTCAAAATAAAAGTAATAAAGGAAAAATTATAAGTGAAATCCAAGTTCTTAGTACCAAAATCAATGCCAAATAAAAGTAAGAGTTATCTAAGATATAGAGAAAGAAACCAAGGAAGAAACCATGCAATAAGAAGAAGAAAGCAAAAAGAATATTAAATAAGACTAGCTAGAGGACCTAAAAAATAAATAAGAATCCTACGATAAATTTGACAAAGATAATCCATAACAAATAGGGTAGCCCAAAATAAATCCTTAAGTGAGGTAGTTGTGAGAGGAAAATTAGAGCAAGATAAGGAGGCCAAATAAGAATAAGAGAAAAAGAATAAAGAAGAGGAACAATGAGTTTAAATTTTGCAATCACATGAAATTAAAAACCAATATATGTAAGGATTATATACACCTAAATTCCTCTACTATAGTGTCACAATTGACCTACTAATTATCAATATTATGCAGTCACCATTTCTCCTTAATAACCCATTTATCAATAAAAATATAGATTTTATCATATTCCCCATTAGTATTATCCATTTAATTAATTACATAATTAAACCATATTATTTAAGTTAATTAATCACTAATTAAACCATGCACACAAAATTACAAGTAAATAAATAAAAATAATAACAAAATTATCCCAACCACATCATCATCCCCCTTAACCAACCTCATTTAATCCATATAACCTACCAAAAACCATTAAAAAACCTATTTAATACATTCAAACACATTAAAACACCAAAGTTAATACATTAAACTCATTTAAAAACTAATTAATCATTTGACCACTTCCTCCATCTAAATCATAAACTCTCAACCAATCCATTTAATGCCATTTGACCTATAGATTGAATATCCACCATCTAAATTAAAAAATAATAAATAAATATAGATTAAATATGACCTTCCATTCTTCATAAAAAACTTTTATAAATTTACATGCATTCATCCATTGTGAGGACCAGGACATTTGAGCATCATACTTATCATAAGAATCATCATAATCAATTAATCAATATATCATCAAGCTATTGTCACGCTGATGAAATTTCTTACATAGGAAATGCCTTTGAGTAAACACATATCACACAATCAAGATAAAATATAATTTAATGAAGGAGATATATTCGTCATTGGTAAAGGAAGGTACATATTTTTTTCTCTTTCAAGATCGATTTGATATTTATGCTAGATTTAGAATAAGGGTTGATTGTTATTCTTGATTTATTTTTAAGTTATCAATTATGTCACTTATATTTTGGCATGCCTGGTGGGACCCTTGCTTACTTTCATTTTATAGCATGTATTCAATTGTTTTTTATGAGTTTTTCATTGTTTTTTATTGTTTGATCAATGTTAGAATAGTTTTGGTATAGGTTGTTAACTAACTTAAGTGAAATATAATTAGTTTTGAAGGTTTTTAACTTATTTTGTCATCTTATAGGAGAATCGGTGGTTTCATATTTATAAATAATGAATTCATCCTAAGTATGATTATTTTTTACTATTAATCAGTGATTTCACCTGATCAAAGTGTTTTATATTTTTCTACAAGTTCTATCATGTATGTTTAAGTTTTAGTGACTTTGAATTGTGTTTGATGATTTTGCACTAAGTATCAATGATTCTAAAATCATATTTAATGAATCCATTAAATTATTTCATAAATTTTTATGTTAAATGGTGATTTTGCACTATATTTTATGATTATGTATGGTGATTCTATGCTAAGTTTTAATGAATCTATTTAGGTATCATTATCTATATTTTTTGTGTTTCTTGATAAATAATGATTTTACACTATTAATTAGTGATTGTGTTCTATATCTTAATTTTTTTTCTAGTTTTTATTTATTTATATTTTAATTTAATTTTATATTTTTCTTGTCAAAGATGCTATCAAAAACTACTAACTAGTTTTCTTGTAGCACCATTGGCTAAAGTCATTAAATGAAAACATCTTTTTGATAACATTTTAAGTTAATCTTTGATTTAATTGATTCAATGTTTTTTGTATCTTATTTATATCACTTGAATTTATGTATTCTCTTCTATTAAACCAAAATGTGATCTAAATAATTATAAACAACCCTAGTGACTTGTGTATCCCAAGGATCATATTGTGTATGCTCTTTCCTCACACCATAAGGCAATCTTAGAAATCAGAAACAATTTGCACCTTCTTTATTTTTATTTCTTATGGGACCTATAAAAATTATATTTCACCACCATGCACTAGGCCAAAGTCCATGATTTGATGGCATATATAAATTTCTTTGGCAAGATGTTGTTAATAGCTAAGTAGTTGCCTATTGTTTCGGCCTGTGATTTGAGGTTGTTTCATTACACCAATACCCAAGATTTCAATAACTCCATTATCTCATGAATTTGTGTCTCAATGTACCAAAAATTATATATATGACTCACATAGATAAGCTTGTATAACATAGCATAAGATCCTTTAATCTCAAACAAGTAGTGGTGATGTGAAAACAACATTCCTCAAGATCACCCACCACATAACTCTTAGGGTACTATCGATGGGTCACTAATTTTTTATGCACCTACTTGAATAGATTTAGGTTGTCTTATTTTTATGTTATGATTTATCACTTATTATAAACCTATAATCAATTCAATTAAACTAAAAAAAAACTTTTTTTTATAAACTTGAACCAAAACAACATGCATTATGGCATAAACTACTAGATTTCAAGCACTATTGAATCAAACTCAAGATAAGGAAAATATTTTTGGTATAAATACATCTCACTTTGATAATCTTAATGATAACATAGAGATCCATAATAATGATAATCATAGGCTCATTGATCAAAGTGAGTATAACCTTGAGACGAATGATTTTTCTAAGTCAGGAGATAATCATGCCCAAATCAATGACTACCTTTATAAGAACAAAGATGACATATTGTTACAACTTATAGAAATAAAGGTTTTGTTATCTTCAAACTTTAACCTAGAAAATTTGAGTCACATAAATATTAGGAGGGCCCAAACCCATCCTAATAATGACCAAAATACATATAATAGTTCCCTTGGAGGATTAAATTAGTATTAAAATTTACTAATGAGAATCACCATCATGTCTACCATGTTCATGTCAATAAATGGAAATTAGTTATAAATGAACAAGCCTATTAGGACCAAAAAAAAGTTGTCTAATAAAACTCAAAGATTAATTTAAGAGTTGGCTGATCTAAAATCCTATGTCAATCTTTCCATCATAAATCCTTTAAATCATAAATCAAACAACCAAACATCAAACAATCAGCTAATCATTACCAATCAAACCCTTAGGATACCTAAATAAAATAAAAACCAATCACCATCCTCACCATCCAAGTTCACATCATTTACCCAAGAATGTAAATCCATAAAGGATAATATCCAAGGATTACAAGACGAGAGTCAAATCCATAGTATAAAGTATAAGTTCAAAGAAATGTGTTCTAACCCTTTTGATAGGAACATGTTGAGAATACCTTTTTCTTCCCAATTAAAACCTTAAAATTTAAACAAGTATTAAATAAAATATGAACCTAAGGAACACATTAAATAACTCTTTATGTCTTTCCAAGAGGTAGCTTATAGTGACAAATAATTACTTAGGATTTTTCAATGAAACTTAGGCAACCAAGCCCTCGTAATTCTTATATATACCTAAATATTCCAATACTAATTTTAAAAATCTTTTTGAGAGATTTGTAAAAAAAATTACCTATAAATTAAAACATGAAATCATTATTCTATACTTGTGCAACACCAAATAGAGAAATGGGAAAGTTTTTCCTCTTTCTTGCAAAGATGGCAAGGCTTAACCTATAGATTTATTTGGAAGATACACAAAATATATTTAATTACCATATTCATGGAAAACCTCAATCATGAGATGTATTTTCACCTACAATTCCATCATATAAATTCCTTTGATGAAATTATCAAAAATGGAATCCAATTCGAAAGGGAACTTATAGCTAAAGTACTTGTCCAAATTTACCATAAATATAACCAAGGACAACCGCAATATGATAAGCCCAAATTCATAAATAAAAATAAGAAAGTAATAGGTGATGGGGTAATTAATGTTAAATATGTCCAAAACATAAAAAAAAATACCCCAAACACAACCATACTTATGGGTCAACCAAATCAATAAATGAAACAAAGAACTTATACTCCCTTAGGAGAACCCTTTGAATTAAAATTTCACAAGTTAGTTATTACAAACATGGTAGTGTTCCCATAGAACAAACCATTTGTTGAAAATGTGCCAAAACCAATATGGTATAAAGAACATGAATAATTTTAATTTCACAAAATAAAAATCCACTCCATAAATATATATATATATATATATATATGAAATGAAAGAACTATGTCCAAGGATTAATTGATCACAAAGATATAGAAATAGAAACACATCCATGTCAAAAAACCAAACTTAGGGATATACCAAGATCCCTTTCCAAAAAATGCCTAGCCATGTTCAAAAATAAACCAAGAAGTCTACCCATCTATTTCTATATCTTTGTGATCAATTAATCCTTGGACATAGTTCTTTCATTTCATATATATATATATATATATATATATATATATATATATATATATATATATATATGAAATGAAAGAACTATGTCCAAGGATTAATTGATCACAAAGATATAGAAATAGAAACACATCCATGTAAAAAAAACCAAAACTTAGGGATATACCAAGATCCCTTTCCAAAAAATGCCTAGCCATGTTCAAAAATTAACCAAGAAGTCTACCCATTTATTTTATGCATTCACCAGTCATATCCAACACATGGATAATCACATCATAACCATAAAAATTAGAGCCCAAGATGTGTATTTAAAACTAGGTATGCAAAAATAATTATCCCAAGGCCTCCTCTACCTACTTCTAAAGTAAAATACAACATCATCGAGCATCTTGAGAAAAAACCTTGCCATATATCCACTTTAGACCTTCTAAAAACATATGCTACTTATAAATATATCTTATATAAAACCTTATAAGAGTCAAGAGTCCCACAAGACATTGAGCCATCCAAATTCTAATAACTCATATGAAACTTTTCCTTGATCCATCAAATCACTTTTTATCAAAATGATATATCTCTTGTGGGTCTAACTCATAACTTATTCTTATACATTGAAGCCATCATTACAAAACATAAAGTCAAAAGGGTACTTTCTAATAATGGGTCTGGTATAAATATTTTCACTTTAATATCAATTAAACATCTAGGTTATTTATTAATATCATTAGATTCTAAAATTATCAAAATAAATTATTATGACAATGTGGAATGATAATCATCAGTAAAAATACATATTACAATCATGGTAGGACTTGTCACACACCAAACATTATTACATGTCATATATATGGACAATCTTTATAACAACCTCCTTGGTTGACGATGGATTCATGATAATAATGTTTTTCTTATCTACACTTCACCAATGTATCAAGTTCCTCTATTATGGTGTGGAAAATATAAATCTTGATGACTCCCAACCCTTCCAATACTATAATTTTTTGGAAGGTCGATACATAGAAATAAATTAATGTCCTATCATAGAATATGCTTATGAGAGAGACAAATCCAGATCATTAAAACCACAAAATCTTTTAAAATACTTTCATCTAGATAATTTACCATCCATATTTGAAAACCAACCTTCCAAATCCACATCTAAATTCATCTCTCAACCCAAATATTTTGAATATAAGTTTAAGATCATTGAAAAAGTTATGGGTGAATATGAGATCTAGGATGCCTTTCACTTAAGTAAAAGTTATGTTTATCAAAAATTTAATTATAAGCCTAATAAAAATAAGAATAAAACACAAATATCCCATCAGTTTGTAAAAAAACTCTTTTGTTAATGGAGTACTTTCATATGAAAATATTGAGAGTTTAAATGATTCCTAGTTATTCAATGATGGTCAAGCAATTTGTTTTAAAAATAAAGAATATCATGTGGCCAAAATAATTGTATTATATCATGAACTGCAAAGGAAAATTTATCAGTCTTGATAAACAAGGCATTGTATAACCTATAATTTCCCAAGGAAAAAAGGAATATCATGGCATCAGCTACAAACTGACCAGCAGTGATCTATATGATTACATTATTGATTTTTCCAAAATTTATGAGGATCCTTATTCTGACATTGAAATAAGTTTTATTTATATCCTTTATGAAGATCTTTCATCCAAAAATATCTTTTATGACACATTTATTCTCACCCTTGTACTAGAGTATCATGAGCTCATGGATTGGGACCAACAAGATCCAATACCTCTTGACCTCCTCCAAAATGATGAGGAAATCATAAAACTCATCAGAATCAAAGATGATATTCAATTTGGAAAAAATAAAAATGTATTTGAAGTTAGTTTTGACTCATTGGCATATTTTGAGGGACAAAAATAGTTTCTTATTCACCAAAATTAAAAAAATCTAAAAAAGAGATGAAAAAATCCAAGTCCCTTAGTGAAAACCTCTCTGAGCCGCTATCAAATGAGAAAAATAAAAATAAAGAAATAAAAGATAATTATATTAGTGAAAACCTCTTTGAGGAAAAAATATACAATTAATTTAACCCCCCCTCATACACCAATATGATTATGATATAATTCCACATTGTTAATTGAATAAATTATTGATGTAAACATTGGTATATAGAAAAAACCTAAAATATTTAACCTTTTAACCACCCTCAATATTGAATTATGGTAAATAATTGTCATTATATCAACATAATTTATATGGAACCAAATCCATCCTACCAATTAATATTGAGTTACCTTCCTACATATTTCCTTGAAAAATCTAATTGATGATGAAGAATACCAAGTTGCACGATAACATGAGTTAGATATTTTTGACAAGAAAAGGATCAATTAAATTTATTAGATGTAATCAAATCATTAAAAAAAATTATAGATATAAAAAAATCAAGGCCATAAGAATCAAAAGAAAACTATTATAAATTGGGAAAATAAGTGAAAATTTGAACCCAACTAGTTAGTTCCTTACATTGTCATAGCAAAATATGGATCAGATGCCTACAAATTGGACACTAAAATGGAGAATATATTAATGAACCTTTGAACATCATGCATCTAAATTGATTCCATATTTTAATTCTCTAATGTTGATGTAATAAAAAGACTAATCAAAAAGAGAAAGAGAAATAAACGTCCACAAGGGAAAATCTTTCTTATGGTGCTTTGGGTAAGTATCATGGTGAAAACTAGTTTTTTCCACCATGCATAGTATATATTTTCTATAAGTATATTTTATTTGTGGGAATCCTCAATTCATCTCACCCTAATTCATATATCCATACATCCACATCCATACAAACCTAAATCATCCTAATCATCTATTTCACTAAGTCATCCCATATTTGTTAATGTGCATATCCTTTGTCCTAATTTGACCTTTAAAATAAAATTAAAGACGTATTAAACAATGTTTTGTAAAAATATTGGTACAATCTCACTCTTACACAAACACATTGCACCACATCATGCATTGTATAACGAATATGGGTATTTGACTTCTACTCAATGTAATCCTTGGAAATTCATCCTTTACCCTTATTATATTCCATCCTTCCATCTCTTTAGCATGTTATCCATTTATATATATGTTACTAATGTTATAAATTTTTTCCATTTTTTCATATCTTAGTTGTCAATCCAAAAATTAATATAAAAAAAAATAGAAAATTTTAAAAAATAGGAAAATCCAAAAGCTTGAAGCAAAATCCAATTTTTTCTTATCCATCATTTAGCTAAAAACCTTATTCTAATTTAAACAAATCATTAAAACCTCATCAAGATATATCATTCCCAATATACCTCACTCATATATATTATTACTTGGGTAAAAATATAGATATCATTATCATTATCATCACCTCTCAAAACATAGGGTTTCTAGTTTAATGAAGGACATAAAACAATTCAATTTGCTTTCTTATTTTTATGTGTTTTTACCTGCTTGTTTATTATTTATTATTTGTTTGTTTTCTATACTGTTTTATATTTTCTTAATTTTTTGGTTGAATTATTCCATATTCATATTACAATAGGTGGTGGAGGAGGTGTGATGTAAGTCTCAGATGGATCTCTAAAAAAACTATAGGATACTCTAAATGGTGCATGGATACTCTGTATGTTCCACATGGCAATGAAGATCAATGGAAACATGTAGTAATAGAGTGGCAAAAACCTTGTCACATGTATTAGCCCACTTATCAATTGATCTAGAGTTCAATTTGGAAAAGGTCTCAAATTAGACTAAAACCTACACCATTATGTAGGGCCTGTTGAGACCTTTTTTATAGTATGTGGAACTTCAAAAATAGATCGCGTATGCTCCTGGTGCAGCTGATCAAAGTTCTAGCTAAATAGGTCAACAAGCAGTCAATGCTAGTCGAAATGGAAAAATTGATGATCTTGGAATGTTTCCAAATCAGTTATATGGTGTAGATATCATCATAAAAATTTTGACACATTTTGAACAGACTAATTTTGATTCCTTATGTAGAAGTTATGACCAGTCAAAATTGTGGTCAAACCTAGTAAAAGTGATGATGTGGTAATATAGACTAATTAAATGATGGCACATAGAAAAAATAACATGAGACATTTGGAAAAAAATTTAGATGACACATGAAGCTAAGGTGAATTATAAAGGTAAAGGAAGATATTTTTAAAGATGTCTAAAATAATTTCTATGCGGGACTAAAAAAAACCCATAACCTAGGCCAACTTATGGCTTATTAATTCACCCATTCCTAATATATCATAATTAACTGGTATTTTGATAATTATGTGGATGCCCACAAAATGAATATGTGTGATATTATCAAAATTCCAATGGGATAATATAAATCCCATAAAAAAAGGGTGGAGATAAATCCCATTATTATTAAAAAAGGGGATAATGTTAAATCCCACAAATAATGGTCTTGAAATAATTCTGAATATTATTTAAAATTGGAAATTAGAATTGGAATTTAGTGAATTCATTCAAAATTTTCAAATCTCTCATCAAGATCTTAGAGCCAAGAACTAGAGCCAAAGCTGAGAGCGAGAGCTAGAGCCCAAAGCTGAAAGCCATGAGCTAAGAGCCAAAGTCAGAGCCAATAGATGAAAATTGAGAGATGAGAGTTAGATCTATAGTTGAGATCCATATATTGAGTGTCTATATTTGAGGTCATTTGATGCCTCAAATTAAAGCTTTGTAGAATATGTAATAGGCTTTCTAAAGACTGGTATTCATGTATCACCATTTTCAAAGCATCTATAGTCATTTTCAGACTTCAGAGTGAACTGATGAAATGTTCTAGACTCTGAGATGCTTCTATTGATATAATTATTTTCCTGATTTGAGTTCATTAGGGCTAATTTTTAAAGTCTCAAAGTAAGAATTTTAGTGTAAAACTTCAAGCACGTGAGATTGTTTTCACAATAGGAAAGTAGAAGGTCCATCAGTGGGTTTCAAGATTTTTCAAAGGCTTGTTGCTAAGTTGTATGCAATATTAGAGGATTCATTAGACAATTTTAATATTTTGGCCATGTACTTAAAATTCATGGAAATGGATCTATTTATGTCTTAAGTGAACTCAGAGACGTAGCTCGAGCAGTAGGTGAACTCCATTATCAATTTGGTTGTTGTGAGTAATTTTCTATTATGCATTCTTTTTCCATATTTTGATTGATGCAGTTAATTAGTGAATGCATATTGAATTAATTATGACAATATTAACATGGAATTATAATCTTTGGGTTTAGAAATGGTTGATTGGATTAATGAATGAATTTGTGACTTTTAATTCATTCCATTTTCAAATCCACTTTTGATCAACCTTGAAAACATGTTTTTAAACTCAAAATTTTGATTCATTTACTTTGAGTATTTCAATAAATTGAGTGTTTTGACAAAAGTATCAATTGTAAAAATTTTGTGCATGGTAATAGTGTAGAGTTTATGGAATTTGATTAGTGGTTGTAGGAATCTGACTATACAAAAATGGAATAAAATTTTTATGTGTGAGAAATTTTTTCATATAAGCATGCCATGAAACATAGTTGTCCTTACCAATAAGTATCACTAGAGATGAAATAACTCTCCTAATTTGGATTAATAGTGCACACTCTAGAGATAGACTTTAGATAACACAAAAAATGAGTCTAGTTAAATGAGAGAAATCTATGCACAAGTGGAAATGCATGCTCAAATAGATGCTAGGCTCTACTAACAATGCATCTAAGAATATAAGAGAAATCTATGTAAGTAGTCACTAAATAGGCACAGGTAATAGTTATGAAAACTAAATTTTTACATGAGAGAATGTAGGGCCCAAAAAAATCTCCCTAAGATAATTAGTAGTGACCCCCCTATGTTTACAATTAAAAAGTTGATCAATATGAGGACATTAGACTTAACTGATAATATGTCTAGACATGTATGAGCAAATAATAAACAAGTGACAATGCATGTCTCAATAAATAATTGTTAGACTCAGCTGACAATGCATCCATGAGAATGAGAAATTAGTGTAATTGATAAAATTAGTACACATGAAATGAAAATAGGCCAAGAAAGAGGATGTCAGACTCTGCTAATAATGCATCTATATGCGGAGAAGTAAATGTGTGAAGTAGACAACGAGCCCCCAAATTTTGGGTATTTTATAATTCAGTGAATTTTATAATAAAAATGGGATAGCTATATGGTAAATTTAAAAATATACACTATTTTAAAAGATGATACTCAATTTTGAGCTACCATTTACAAGATATTAACAAAACAAATTCCTTTCAATAGCCTATTTTTAATAAAAATTACACTAAATGATTAAAATACGCATGATGCTAATGGGTTACCTAGCATTCCAACCAATCATTGGAATTAGAACTAAATAAGGAATGCAAAGGTTTTATTTTTGAGGGGGAATTAGCCTCTTGACAACCTGGGCCTCACCCTTCATCTTCATTGGGCAAAAATACAAGGTAAATTAGAACTGATGAAATTATTATATACATGTATTATTTTTAAATTAAAACTAAAAATAAAAAATGTGTGTTCCTCACCCACAATAACAACCCCTCAACATAATTATCTCTACCCACTCATAATTGTCCCCCCCATGTGTTCTCTACTCAAAAAAATCTTCCCCACCCATAATTATGTTTTCCACTTGCTATTTTACAAATCAAACATGTAAATATAAAATAATATTTGAGATTGAAACTTGTAAGAGAATTATTTCTAGAAAACCATAGAATGTGGAGGTAGCTATAATGCATACAAATGTTGAATGATAGACAATGAGGTGGGACAAAGGATGAGGACTTCAAAAATAGCTTTGGACAACTGGAATGGTTTGATGTGGGCCATTGGATGGTGTTAGGGAGGCCATGGACAATGAGCATAGAAACCTTTTTCAAGTAAAAAATCATGTATGAAGTCACGTAGCTAGGCTATGGTTTGACACTAATGCAAGAAGGATTCTCTAATGCCAGAATCAATTTTTAAAGGCAACATGGAGATAAAACCTTGAAGAGGACATCGACAAGTCTAAGAGGAGCCTCGATGCTAAGGGAGAAGAGCATTGAAGGATGGATAAGTAGTAAATTAAATTTAATGGTGGGTTGTACGCATAACAAGTAGATCATATATGGAAAAGAGATGTCCTATATGAAGTTGTCCATTCCTCATGGCCTGTCCAAGTCATGTGAGAATTGTCCATCCCAACTTCTACAACAATAAAATATTTAGTGTTCTAATGTGTCAAGACAAAGTAACATGCCAATAAACTCTTTTGGAGGTAAATGGAATCTATATAATATTCACACCATCTGGTCTTGCTATTGGTTAACCAATTTTAGCATTATCAAGTAAAATAAGCACTCAACTTAGTAACGTAGAGATTTATAGAGTGAACATAGAGTAATTTGGAGGGAAGGCTTGAATGCAGCACTAAAAACCTTTCAATACTATAAGGGATTAAATCATTCCAATTAAAGAGAGAGGTATTCAAATAAAACACAACTAACAAAATTCCTTATTAGCTAGGGTCAACATGGAAGTGCCAAGTCACATACCCATGGGACCATCTACTACTATAATGGCCACTGTACAGAATATTATAGCCACCAAGATCTACAATCAATTCTAGTCAATGGTTTATAAATCAAAAATAGATGTCATTAGTAGATCAGGATATTAGCAAGTGTCTTAGTGTAGATATAATACAAAAAGAACAAAAACTCTAATGCCAGGCTGTATAACTGCCTAGTATGAATGGCAAATGCAGGCCTACAACCAAATGCTTCTACAAAACAAACTCCAATGCTTTCCTTCTAGAAATCAACTCAAAAAAACATGCTAGAATTTTTTTTCCAATCTATAATATAACAGATTCAAAGCACCAAGTTTTCCAGAAAAAACTTACAGATCTAAAATCTCTAGAATTTTAACACTTTTTTGAATCCAAAGCTTTACAATGGTGTAAACAATACAAAAAATTTAATTTTAATGCCAAGAAATAATGGATTCAAAACCTTTAGATTTGAAATCTAGAATATTTCTCAAAAATTCCTATGATAATACAATATAAGATCTCAATATTTAATTAAAAATAATAACTAACCAACTAATTAGATAATCATGACCATAGATTTGCACTCTGATACCATAAAAGAGTTGCAACCAGGATCACCAAATTAACAAATTATAGATGATGGAGTGATTTCAGGATTTGAACAAGTGCATATTATAATGAAGTTACTAATGAATGAAATCAAGCATAGAGAAATATTGAAAAAGGAATAATAGCAAATGAAATACTCTATATCATGTTGAATTAAGAATACAAAGGGAGAGAGGTGTATTATAATTTGGAGAGGGAAAGATACCACACATTCTAGTGAATATGGTATTAATCTTCCCAAGTAACCAACATGACCTCTAGAGCCCTAAGCAAGTTACATGATTGTATTAGCTTGCTTAGGGCTCTAGAGGTCATTTAGGTTACTTGGGAATATTAATACCACATTCATTAGAATGTGTGGTATCTTTCCCTCTCCAAATTATATATACACCTCTCTCCCTTTGTATTATTCATTCAACATGATATAGAGTATTTCATTTTCTCTTATTCCTTTTACAGTATTTCTCTATGCTTGATTCCATTCATTAGAAAATTCATTGTGATATGCACTTATTCGACTCATGAAATCACTCCATCATCTGTAATTCATTGATTTCGTGATCCTAGATGTAACTTTTTTACTTAGTTTCTAAGCTTTGGCTTGAAAGTCTTGTTAAGCCTTGAATCTAACCTTTTATCCACCCTATAGACTTTACCTTGAAACTCTCATATGTGTCAATGTCTCTTGTGTATGCTCAATCAACCTCATACACTCACTCTTATTTGAAAATTCAATAAAACATATTTGAAGCATGATTGGGATCTTTGTATCATCTTAAGAGCATCAAACATAGATCTTTCGAGTTAACCTTTTGATCAATTGTATGGTCCTCAACACCTCATGTTCAGACTCAAATAATCTCTCTCATGATCAAAAACTATCAAGTGTTATTTGGAGCATTTACTTCTTCATAGCTCATTTAGAGCATCTTCAGAACTACTTACATAGATCTTTAGAGAATGTGTCTTCTTATTCAGAGCTCACTCATGTCATCATGCCACCTACAAATACTATCTCACAATGTCTAGACAAAGCATTACAAGATGCTTTATACTTATTTTACTAATATATACTCATTCATGTTTCTTCTTAAATAGAGAACTACTTACATAGATCTTTAGAGCATGTATCTTCTTATTCACAGCTCACTCATATCATCATGCCACCTACGAATATTATCTCAAAATGTCTAGACAAAGCATTACAAGATGTTTTATACTTATTTTACTAATATGTACTCATTCATGTTTCTTCTTAAATAGTTCACTCAAGCTGATATTAAAAAATTCTTCAAACAACATTCTCTTATTGCTACTCTCATATATCAAAAACACTCACTATGCTTGTAACATAACTCATTCATATATGTACCTCAATGCTTATTTGACCATGAAAATTTGACATCAATGATATTAAATTAAAATTAATGAAATAACCATGCATCTTCATAATAACCTTTGACATCAATGATAACATTAAATATCAAAGCTCAACACTCAATGACAATGCTTAACACCTGATCGAACCTGATGGCTTTATTCCATCCCATCCTAACACTATAGAAACTCATGGCCCTAGTAACTTGGACCAATCTCCACCATCTCCACTATCTCCTCTAATTCCTCCATCTCCCCCATCTCATCCTCTACCCCCCTTAATCACTATCTAAATCAATGATAGGTACATCTCCACCATCTCATCCATCACCATTGGTTGTAGCCTCCTTACCATTTGGACTAACTACTTATCCTCTAGGTTTATGCCCTCAAAATACTTTATGTTCACTCCCTCAACATTTTTAGCCTTTGATGTGAATTAATCAACCTAACCAGTTGAGTATGTTCCTACCATAATCTATGATTATCTATCACACCCATATCAATAACATCTTGTCACCTATAAAATGGCACACCAAGTAAATATGTCCAACTAGAAGCCATTGTAATTGAATCTACTAATGGTCCCCAATATGTTGGTTCCCTATATGACTACACAAAGATATGTGGCACTATAAAAACACCATATTGTATACCAAACTAACAAAACACTCTACGTGGCCTTTATCTCTCAATAATATACTCATGTTGCCCCTAAATATAACATATAGTGGTCACATAATCCAAATATACTAAATCCTCTACCCACACTATATCTGACTCCTTATAGAGTCTCCATATGATGTACCCTATTATCAAATCCTCCTCAACTCTCCTATAATACATCAAATATATTAAGTGTCATCATTGGCAACCCACTATCACATACCATCTATAGGCAAAGGGATCCTCAACCATCCTCACTCATAGTTATCTTGATGGACACTCTAGGGCTATGTGCTCCCATGCCCATACCTATACTAATGTGCACATCCCAATACTCTTCCCATCTATGTATGCCACTACATGTAGATACCTATACAATTATTTGAACACACATGGCCTATCATGTAAAAATTATATAAAACTCTATCATATCACTCACAACATTTGGTAATCTAGATGGAAATAGTCTAACACTCTTGTCAGGTAGTAGTATGCCACTAACAAGAGCCATGAACACCAAAAAAAGTAGATATATCTCTCCTCTTACCATATACACATATTAATCAACCCTTGAACCCATCATTAGGATACTATCCTCATAAGAAAACCTCCCTAGTGAGGTAGTGTATGTCATCTCTCTCCAGTATACCATTGTACCTCATATAATGATACATAAAATCCTTCATACATCCTCTAATGTAAATATCATCACCCCAGTTGAGAGATAAAAAGTACTCATCTTCAAGTGTTAATGGTCAAAAGAGCCCTATCAGCATGTATCTCTAGCATCTCACTATGTAACACAACCCCATAGCCTCCAAAAACTAATATTCATCCTTTGTAAAGGTGATAATCAATCATAGCATCATGAAGTCTAAAATAGGGGTGTATGATTGTCAAATAAAATTTTAAATTATTGTTTTATCTCTTTGTTTTTTGACACAAGTTGACGCGATTCGATAAGGTGATACTGACATTCCTCATTATGATTTCACTAAAACATAAAGGACACTATTTTGTGATCCCACTAATTACAAGGTGACATTACTAATTAGAAGGGTGTTTCTACTAATGTGTAGGGTGATATTTGCAAAATGATAGAAATGAAAACTAAGTAGTTACCTATAAAGTTGGTCCAACATGATCTTTTTGATCTATTATCAAACCTATCATTTCATAGGTTGAACCTTCCAATCTCCAGGTTGATTTTGCCATTTCAATAAAACACATAAGTAAAAATAGAAAATAGAAAAACCAATTTCATCATTCACATGGGTGATTTTATTGTTGCATAAGTTGATTTTATTGCTCCACAAGGCTCTCTCATTGATATTTAGGTTAAATTCTCCATTTCATAGGTCGATTTTGCCATTCAGCACATAAGTCATAAAACCATAAAATGAGAAGAAAATAAGTACAAAACATACTCAAAATAGGGTTTAAATGCAAAATTAGAAATATCAAGTGATGTGTGAGATGCATGATCCCAATGGGCATGCCATAATGTAGAATAGGATTACAATACAAGGTTATATCATCCATTAGTCAATAAATATCTAAAATAAATATAAAGACCTAACTTATCAAGCCTACTCCCTCAAGGGGTGTTGCTAATGAATTAAAATAACTAGTTATGAAATCAAGATAATTTTATACCTTCCAAGTAGCTATTCTCCCTCACAAGCAACCAAGAAACATGTTTTCCCCTAGATTTGGTGATCCAAGTCTTTGTTAATGAAGTGTAGCAAGATCCTCATCATCTCCTAGTTCACCAATGACTTAGGTTCACAAGATTTGTCTATTTTTTTGAAGCTTTGTGAAGATAATTTTGATTAATAAGTTTACACAAAAAGAGCTTAAAAATATTGGCTTAGGCTCACTTATTTATAGCTTTCTAAAAATTTTAAGGATCAACCATGACCGCCCATCTTGAAATCAAGATGTGTGGCCATGAACTAATTTAATCTTAGAGAGATAAATAATAAATAATTTCATTAAAATTTGAGAAAATGTGGCATTCATGAGGCATGGGAGGGATTAATTTTGATATTTATCCCATTCATGTTTTATGGATGCCATCACATTGATGATGTCATGGGATGATGTAGAATTGAATATTGAATTTCTTGTAATTAGATATTCAAAAACTCTCATGAAATTTTTAATTAATCTCTTGATTTGATTTAATTTGATTATGTGGATTTGCTTATTTTTTTACAATTCTTTGGAAATATATTACATGTTTAATAAACCTAGTCATAAATGTCATTTTACTAATTCATAATTTGACTAGTGTATAATTAGAAGAAGGTGTCAGTTGTGTATAGGGTAATACCCTAGTTAAGGTATTATGGATGTGAAATAACACATACACATGATATGTGCTTCTGAATTAGAAGAATTTAATGGTCTAGTACGTCATTTTATGTGGTCACTATTTGACTCAAAATGATTTAAGAAAATATAATAATGATATAAAATACATTGCCCCATTCAGGGATACATTAGCATAAATCAACACTTGTATGTGATAATTTTGAATGATTTAGATCATTTTAGTGATTTTGTTCTATATTGTGTGTTGTCATAGAATATCATTTTGATTGACAATTTTAGCATAATAGTGATAGGAATTTAATGTCTAGATTTTTCCCTTGTTTGAGAAGGTGTGGTGAGACATTTGTTTGAAGAAACATCTTTTCAAAGAATAAAAAGGTCACTATAATTAGAAGAAATAATTTTGTTCCCATTTTTCATCAAATTTTGCATGAGTGACTGAAATACAGGGCTATAAAAATGCCCTAAACCTCATTTGGGTAGCCCCCAATGCCCCTTGATGGGAATCTATAAAAAAAATTGACAAGTGGGCCCTCAATAAACTTAAATAAAAATCATGCTAATTTTTAATTTAAAAAACCTAAAAAATAGACAAATTAGAAGAAATCAAGAGTAAAAATAGATAAATAGACTAAAATAATAGGCCAAGAGAGATAAAATGTTTCAACTATAGGCCTAAGGGGTAAATTTTTTGAAAATTTTACTATATTTTGACCCTTAGGGGTAAAAATAATTCATTTTCACCCCTAGAAATAGTAAATTAAAGCTCTATGATTTATGCATGAGAGAGCTAAGAAAGTTGGTAAATATTCCATGCTACCATCACCTTGAAAAGAGTGTAAGAGAATAGCAGAGGCCATTGGGGAGTGGAGCATTAGTAGGTACCTTTTTTGTATTTAATTTTTTACATTTATGGCATTTATGATGGGTGGAAGTAAGAATTTTGGCAATCCTACTAATTACCCAATTTAGCAATTGATTAGGTCACCTTCGATAATGATGAGATCACTATAACAACAACAAATTCCCCATCCTTTTGGTGGGTTTGTGAGGTGGAATAGTGATTTCACCACTGCATCAGCAAATTCCCTTTTTGGTCAAAAATCACCAATCAAATGACAAATTAGCTAAGAATAGTGGGAATGCCATGTAATTTGGTTATAATGACCTGTGATTCAATGGGTTCAATAGAAACAACAAAAATTCCCTATTAAATGGCATAATTACTTTGCCTTTCAATAAAATAGCCATGAAAATGGCAAATTTACTAGAAGAAGGGAAGTTAAGACCCATAGCAGATGAGTCTAGGCCCAAAATTAAAATAGAGATCAAGGCCCATAGATGATTAATCTAGGCCCCAAAATTAGAAGAATCTAGGTAGGTTTGATGAGCAAAACAAAAAATAATTGACCTAGTTCCTTACATTTGATTCACAAGAGTGTGTTGGATTTATCATGTCATGGGAGTGATGATTGTGAGTTATTTATCAATAAAATATCTAGACCAATGAGCTCATGGGAATTCTTGAGGCCATGAAGCTATACCACCTGGCATGATTGCCATTGATTTAAGTGGATAGGGCCTACTTATTAGTACTTATAAAGAGGTGGCAATTAGAGACCTGTACCTTTCATTTGTTGATTGGAGAAGTTATGGTAATATTATAGGATGTAAACTTCATATTATGGGTACCAATATGAGGCCTCAAGATTACCTAGATGTTGATAGGCTAACATGTTATTTTGAAGGACTTATTGGGTGTGATCACAAGTCTAGAGGTTGTGGATGGAATCATAGATATAAATGTAGTAGATCATTTGGCTTGGCCTTTAGTGGAGATGAAATGGGATAGAGGATAATTCCCCTAGAGGTGGTGCTATTGATGGCTCTTATCAGTGACCTTGTGTTACTTGACAAGAGCAAATGGTTCTTATCTCTTAGTTTGATCAGTGTGATTTAAGAGATGTTTGATTGGTTGACATAATTTCCATGGGGGATGATCATCTTGGCACAGATGTATAGAGACCTACATATGATAGTTTATTGACAAGGGTGCATCATATCCCATAACATACTTCTCTAGGTCTAGTCTTAGGAGCACATTACTATTGAATATCTAGTGGAGTTGAGATATCACAAGGGATTGAAGGATCCAATGGCTTTTGGATGGTATTTGATAAATCTACGTTTACAAGGCCATCTAGGAGATTTTCCTTATTATCAATGAACTATAGATGAGATAGAAGATGGGGAATTCATTTAGTGCCCCTATTTAATGACACAGTGGACTTGGATTAAGGATTTATTTATGATTAGTTATATGATCACCTGTACTATATTACATGTTATCACAATTATGTGGTGGAGTGATGTAGTCTAGATCGAGTCCAATAGTAATTTGGCATATAGAAAGATACCTAAAAGGTCCACACTACTTTTCCCATGTGACTGAGGAGATTTAGGAGTAAGGGTCACCAATGCCTAGGGCTGAGGTAGTTATGGACTATGGTAGGGTTTTTCATGTGTTATGGGATTATGCTAGAAGGGTTGTAGATGTGGGGGTCATAAATGCATATGTAGTGTAGTGGGCTAGGATTTTATTGATCTGATTGACAAATCCATTTCCATAATAGCCAATGTTATGGCAAAGGTGGGTGAGACTCTAGAGAGACTAGGGTTAGGCCCTAGTTTAAGGATAGGTTCAGGTGTCAATACATCCATCCACTTTGTGAACATAGGTTTGAAATAGGGGGAGATTAGTATTATGTTAGTTAATAAAACAAATCAATCAAAAACACACTAAACTAACACCCTAAGCCTATCTTAAAGGGGGAGCTTAGCTAATAATATCAAAATGGAAAACATAACTAAAACATGAAAGAATAACCTTCTTTCACTTTCCTTGGATGCTCCAAAATTTTTGTTGAAGTGGCTTGCTCAATTTATGCTCATGAAGTCTACATCAATGAAGTGTGGCTATCTCCATTTCTCTTTGGCACCATGTGGCTTTATCTTGGCTTGGCTCAATATTTGTGCATTATAACACTATAACATAATGATTTTGAATGCAATTTGGAATTCTAAGTTTGGAATAAAAAGAGATTTTTTGGAATCAATTTAGCATTATAAATTTGGCTTATGAGAGCTTAAAATTCAATAGGCAAGGTCTCTTATATATATATATTTTGCAAAATGGTCAGAATCAACCTAAACCATCTATCTGTAGATGAATATGTGTGGCTAAGGATTAATCTAATTATGAAATTAAAATTAACAAATAGGCTCATCAATATTTTTAATATAGGGGAAATTAATAGGCATGGAGGATCTTAATGAGGCATGAGAGGCATGAATCCTGATATTTATGGCACTTATGGCTTATGGATGCCACCCCATATGATGATGTTATTTGATGATTCAGTTAATGACAATTGATTACCAATAAAAATTTATTCAATAAGCTCCATGAAAAATTAACTTAAGTCCCTAATTTGGTTTAATTATATTTAAACATGATTAGTCAACTTTGATGCAAACCTTGGCTCTTTGTGCACAAATTACTCAAATTGATCATAATGTCTTGTTATTGGCCCAAAATTTGATTGGATTGGAATTAGGATGCAATATCAGATGAATTGGATTCATTATCCCATTTAGGATGTTGTCAACACCAAATAACAAGGGCACATGTCTCTTACAAGAGATTTGATAGAAAATAGAAATCTGAGGCACCCAGGTGCAAAATTAGCATTTTGATTTGAAATGATTTAATCAAAGTTAGCTGCTTCATAAATTTCATTGCCCCATTAAATTATACTCTAGCCAAAATTGGCACTTGAATATGTCATTTAAAAAAAAAATAATGTGTTTTAGTGTTTTAAGGCTAAATTATGCATTTTGGTAAGAATTGGTCAAAACCCTAATTGGAGGTTATCAATGGCCAGTTTTAGGTGTTTATAGTTTGACCTTATTTGAGAAGGCATTGAAATATATAAGCATAATAACATATTCTCAAAGAATGAAAAGGTCCTATATGCTTATAAATTTAATGATAATTGATGAACTATATGATGCCCCCTTGAGGGAATGGTTTGCACAAGTAGGTCGATAAATGATCCCTTGAAAAGAAAGATGTGAAATGAGGGGACCAAAGAAAGGAAAATGATGGCATGAAAACATAATGAGTTTTGAAAAAGGTTTTAAAATCATTGAGAATGCAAGTGGGATAGTGTACAATGGTTTGCCCAAAGGTGGTTATAAGCATTGTACTCTGATAATGACAACATGGTATGAAAATATAATGATTTACCCAAAGGTAGTTATAATCATTGAGAAGATGAAGCTACCCCAGTTAGGATAGACAAACAAGATAAAAATATTCCCTTATTTGGCAAAAATAAAGTAAATTTGGTGAGAACACAATGATTTTCCCAAATGTGGTTATAATCATTGAGAAATGTAGGTGGGATGGTGTATAATTATTTGCCCATAGGTGGTTGTAATCATTGAACCTTGATTATGGAAAACATGACTGATTTGGTAAATGAAGATGATAATCTAATATAGAGGATAAAGAAGAATTGGGACAACCTACTAGTAGGGAGATGCTCATCCAAACTAAACAAAGGTTGAAATTCTTTCATTATTTAATTACACTATCTAGGATATGAGTGGGATTGAATCAAAATGTTAATGCCAAAAATATGTTTATGCCACCATTGTTAAATAGATTACATGAATCTAAGGTTTATTATAGTACATGTCGATAGGAATCATGGTATAACATCATGAGGACTTGGTCAAAATATGTATAAGGACTAACTCTCAGAATCTAATACCCAAGTAAAAAATAATGCACCAATGATAAAAACCATGATGATAAAGTAAACATATGAATATTGATGGATTTAGGTATAAATGTGTAAGGAATCACCCAATGAATGCACATAGACCGAATCAAGACAATAGTGCTGAAAGTAAACAAATAGGCATATAAACAAAATAACAAAGAAACAAACAAAGAAATAACCAATTTAAATGTAAGCCATAAGAACATTACCCCTAGAAAATATGTGAGAACTTAACAAACTAACATAATAGGGGAATAGAAGAAAAGGAAGGGAGTGGTCGAGTTGTCTCCATATGCACTGGGAAAGTGAATGCTACCTACATAGTTCCATGGATATAATATCCAATAAAAAATTTAGGCCAAATGTAGTTCTCTCAAGAAATGGGAAAAAAATGATAATGGATGCAAACAACATAATGAATGTAATAGAATAATAGGAATGGTCTTAAAAAAAGGCAAGTGCATGGGATAAAAGGCCAAAAAGGATGGGAAAACTAAGGAATAAGTGATTTGTTTATGACTTGATAAGGGTTCCCAGAATCCTTAATGTAGAGAATTGGTCAATGTTTTTAGTCTTTTCCAAATGGTTTTATAAATGTTTTTGGAATTTTGGAGTATCTCAACTCAATCGAGAATGACAAGATAATAAAATGTTGCAAGCTCACAAAATGGCAAGAGTGTTGCTTAGGTTTCTCATAAAATGGAGAGAGTGTGGTTGGAAAGAGTGAATGAGATGACCTCAACAAGTATCAAGCACTGCCTACATAGTCCCAAAGTAAGACCATAAGTCACTGTAGTTCTGCCTTACAACAAAGGAATCTACCTAGTGCAGTAATCAATTCAAATAAAATAGTCACAATTAGTATAAAGGAATAGTATAGCATAGAGAATGGTTAGTTTGTACATCAAGGAATGATAAACAAGTGTTGCCCCTAGTTTTCCCATATGTGGAAAGAGTGAATGAGATGACCTCAACAAGTATCAAGCACTGCCTACATAGTCCCAAAGTAAGACCATAAGTCACTGTAGTTCTGCCTTACAACAAAGGAATCTACCTAGTGCAGTAATCAATTCAAATAAAATAGTCACAATTAGTATAAAGGAATAGTATAGCATAGAGAATGGTTAGTTTGTACATCAAGGAATGATAAACAAGTGTTGCCCCTAGTTTTCCCATATGTGGTTATAACTAGGATACAACGTCATAGGTCACTAAGACTAATTTGCCCATAGGCAGTTATAATTAGGATCAAGACAATGAGAGAGAATATAATAATAAATGAAGGATGAAACTACCAAATGCCTATCTTACTACTCCAAAATATTGCCTTTGTCTAGAATGCGTGAAATAACTACTGAAATGGAATTTGAATCCTCTTGTTGAAAGCAGTGATGGAGGGAATGAAATAGAATTAAGGCTATATTGCTAGGTAGAGTGGGATAAAATCAACTTGATGTATGGAGAAAGTATGTTAGAATGAATAGGTGATAGGAAAAAGTGATTAGTTGATAGGATGGTAAAATTATATTATACAAAGAATATTTTCAAAATGATACAACATGAAACAGTCATTATAGACAATACACCAAGTTACTCAAGTGTAGTACCTCTTGAGGTGGATAATGTTCATTGGCTCATCAAATTCATGGTCATCTAGTGTGGCAAGCTTGTACACTCCAGCTCCAAAATTTGTTGTAATGATGAAAGGACCAACCTAATTAGGTTTGAACTTACCTTTGTGATTCTTTTTGGCTGTGGTATTTTTTTGGTTTTATTTAAGAACAAGATCACCAAGTTCAAATTCTCTATATTTCATGCACTAATTATAGAGGCCTTTGAGTTAGTTTTGATATGCCTAAAGATTGTTAAGTGCAGCTATGTGTTTTTCATCAAGTAGGTCTAGCTCTTGCAGGCAAGCTACTCAATAGTCATGATCATCCAGGACATTTTTGAAAGATATGCATATAGATGGTAACTCAACCTTAATGGGAAAGATGGCTTTAGTACTATAAATAAGTGAATATAGAGTAGCTCCTATGGGGGTATGGTTATTGGTATAGTATACCCAAAGGGGCACAAAATATCTAAAGGTGTCAATCATAACTGATATCATTGATAATATTTTGAGAATGTTGACAATGGTTTTGTTTGATGCTTCAGCTTGGCCATTACCTTGAGGGTAATATGTTGTAGAAAAATGCTGTGTGATGTTGTATTTGGCACATATATTGTTAACATCCTTATTCTTGAATGATCCTCTATTATCAGATATAATGTCAGATGGGATACCATAGTGGTAAATGAGATTGTTAAAGATGAACTTGGAAATTTTATTTCCAATCACATAAGTGAGGGATATAGCTTCAACCCACTTAGTGAAATATTCAGTGGTGGAAAGGATATGTTTATGGCTGTCAGATGAGGTGGGATTGATCTTCCCAATGAGTTCAAAGCCCCATGTAATAAATATCCATGGTTTCAACATTAGTTTTAGAGTCTTGGCTGGGGCATGAGTTAAATTGGCATGTCATTGACATTGTCACACTTTTTTACATATGCAGCTACATTTGCATCCATTATGGGCCAATAATAACTAGTATGCAAGAGCTTTTTGGATAGGATGGCCCCACTAGTGTGGGTTTTACATATGCCTTCATACTTCCCATAATGATAGCATAGATTATGCTAAAGTTAAACAATGAAGAAGAGTTCCATCAAAACTATGATGGTAGAGGGGGGATCCAAGAAAGGTATAATGAGTGGTTTAGTAGACAAAGGCTTTGGTTTATTTTTGGGAGAGGTCAGATGGTAAAACTTGGTCATGAAGGTAGTTGTAAGGGTCTGAGTACCAGATAGAACTAAGACCAATAATATCACAAATCATCATGATAGTTAAAGGCTCATGAGTTGGTGTTATAAATTTCTTGATGAGGAGCTAATACTCTATAGATTTATCCATTTGTTGAATCAAAGAGTTAATAGTGGTTATAGCATCTGTAGTTCTATTACTTGCCCTTGGTATATGCTCAAATTAAATGTCGATAATCTATCATTTGAGAGTGTCAACCATGGATTTATATGGAACCAGTTTGTTATCTTTGGTCTAAAAATGGTCTATAACTTGATTGATGATTAATTGATAATCACCATAAACCTTGAGATGAGATACATTCCATTATATTGCTTAGTGAATCTATACAAGTGCTTCATATTTAGCCATGTTGGTTGTACAAGGAAAGTTGATCTTGAAAGATTTAGGGATGTTAGGTTATGGAGCTAAAAGCTTCATTGATGCAGACATGGAGGAGGCTGTTGAGAGGTTGCTGAGTTGCAGAGCAATCGATGTCAGTCTGATCAACCGACGTTGGTCATATCCAGTGAGCAGAGCAACTGACATCGGTCATGGATCGGCCAACATTGGTCATCCCAGCTAGACAGGGACTGACGTCGGTCTCTTGTGTGGTTCTGAACTGTGAGTTTCACAAATAGTTTGTTAACGAACCAGTTGTTTGCATGTAAAAGGCTAATTTTAGTCTTGGAGCTGTAGATCTAATTATTGTAATTAGATGTCTAATTATTATTTGCATGAGATCTATATAATAGACTCATGGGCTATATTGTAATTTGGGCTAGTTGACTTGAGCAAGGTTAGCTCCTTTAGAGGGAAGAGATCAAGGTGTGTTCTTCCTAGTTCCATAGGGGTGTTGAGTGTGTATAATCAGGTAGAGCTACAGGTTGTGCAAGTTCTAGTAGAGATCCACAAGGGTGTTGGTTTGGAGAATTAGAAGGGTTCTTCATGTGTGTAGGATCTTGGTCAATAGGTGTGCAAGGCCACGTTTGGAGATCTACATGTGTAAGTAAGATCATTGATTTGTAGGTGTGTGTGTGCGAGGTCAAAGGAGGTCTACGGGGTAGTAAGATCAAAGGTGAAACAACATATCAAGGAGCAAGATTAGGTGAGATCTAATTGGAGTATGTTGTGTACTTTTTATACGGTGTGTACTTGGTCATGGAGTACGTGGAGTACTTGTGTACTAGTAGTAGCGATACTGACTGGTGGTACTGGTAGTAGTGATACTGACTGGTTGGAGGTGAACACCAACTCTGTGTTTGAGTTGTGTGTTAGGACCGTGATTGAGAGAGTGAGCTCTTAAAGAGATTTATTGTTTATGCCCTAGAGGTGTGTAAAGAAGAAGACTGTGGCATCTTCTTTGTTGTATTTCCTTATGGAAGAGTATTAATACAATTGGGTATTGTCTCTCATATTCTGTGTTATTTCTGAATTCTAGTTACTTGTTACTTCTAGTTAAATTTTGCATTTAGTTGCTTGTACATGGTAATCAATTGTGCTTCCTAGGTCCTAATAGTGGAATCAGAGCATGTTTGTTGTTCTAGATTCCTGACAAGTGGTATCAGAGCTAAGGTTGCAGGGAGCAGGTTTGTGTTTGATTACAGGTTACTCTCAGGGGTTTTTGATTGAGTGGGAGTATAGTAATGGCAGAAGAAAGTACACTAAGAATGGAGGAATTTAAAGGCACAAATGGTCAATTATGGTGGTATGGAAAGAAAGATCAGGTAAAGAAATATTGTTGGTTGGTAGAAGATCAGCATGAAGGAACTGAAGAAGCAGATGTTGCAGGTGTTGTTGCATAGGATACTCTGGGATGTTCGTTGGATAAAGTAGAATCTTGGTTTATAGATTCTGTTGCCTCTTTCCATGCAGCCTAAAATAGAGTATTTTTCCATGTTAAGGTATTTGGAGACTTTAGAAAGATTTATTTAGGGGCTGGTGTGCCTTGTCAAAGTATTGGCAAAGGGGAAGTGCGGCTGAAATTATAGGCAGCCAACACATGGGTGTTGAAGAAGGTCATGTAGGTCCCAATCTTGAAGATGTGGCTAATTGCTTTAGGAAAGTTGGGTGATGAGAGATGCATAGTAACTCTCACAATAGATTCTTAGAATTTTACCAAGGATGCACTTGAATTAGCATGTGTTAAGAAAGTAGGTACTCTTTATCTACCTGCTTGTATTACTGATTCCACTTCTGTTGCACAGGTGTGGCTTTGTAGGCTTGGTCACATAAGTGAGAAGGAAATGGATGTTCTTAAGTCAAATGGTAAGAGTTCAGCTTCAGAGAGCATAGACCAAGATTTTTGTAAATAGTAAAATGCTAAAAGAAAGGATTAGATTTATTGTAGGAAAAGGAAGACTGATGTATTTGATAAACTTAAGAACTCAAAAGCCTTGGTGTTCTTAGAGAAGATGACAGGAAGAGATCAGTGGATGGGACTGGATATCTCTAAGTAGGGCCATTTAGATAGGGTTTTGATTCAAAGTAAGCTCACGAGTAAAAAATCATCACTCACAGCCAAACACAAGTACCAATGTCAGTTAGGGGAAACTGGCATCAAACAAATAGGTACCGATGTTGGTCATGTGCAGACTAGAGGAGTCAATGGTGTTAGGTAGGTGGAGACCAACATCGGTAGGATAACTAGTGTTGGTGACCTAGACAGTCACATGGAACTGATGTCAGTCGGATGCAGACTGTGTGGTGACTGAGGTCGGTCATTGGAATGAATTTTGGGCAGATAGCAAGCTATCAAGGAGTCTCAAATGCCCATATGGAGGACTGAAAGGGTAAGTAAGCCTCAAATTCATTGTTCCTCTTCTTTATACTCATTGTTCACTGTAGATTAAGAAGGATCTAGGAAATAGTGGGAGCATGGCATGAATGAGGAATTTGATTCCTAGGATGCAGAACCAAATGGGAGATTTGGTAGGGTTGCCAGCCGAAAGAAAGCACTGAAAGATGAAGGGATTCCTTAGTTAAAGAATAGAGTGAATGAATATGTGAGATAGAAGGCCAGGTCATATGGTCTTGAAGAAGCTCCAGGACAGTGGTACAGGTTTGGCAGGTGGATGACAAAGCATGGATTTAGTCAATGTCATTGTAACTACTGTGGTTTCTTTACCAGGTGGGTGATGATTGCAACATCATCTTATTACTGTATGTTGTGTGTTTGCTTGATGCAGGGTTACACATACAAAGTTTTTCTGAGCTAAAGGTAAAGTTAGTTCAGAGGTGTGTCATGAAGAATTTGGAGGAGCAAAATTCTTTGGCATGAGTAATCCTAGAGACAGGGAAGATCACAAGTTGATGTTGTCACAGGATGATTGTGTGAAGGTAGTGCAAGATGCAGAGATGGGCATCACACCTATGGATGGATAGTTCATAGAATAAGGTCCCCAATCACATGATGAGGTTGAGTACATGTGTACTCCCTAAGTTTGCCCAAGTAATGGGTGCTATCAGAAAGTTTGTAGTTAATTCGAGAAGGAAGCACTGGAAAGCAGTTCAGTGGGTTCTTAGGTATCTGAGAGGGACCAGCAGCAGGTCAACATGCTATGCAAGGTCAGGACTTCAGATGTGATAGGTTACTTGGATGATAGGTGTTTCACCATAGGATGTGTGGTGGTTGGTCTTCAAGAATGAGCTTGAAGAGGGATATAAGCCAGGAAACAGATTAGATGGTGTACAGGTATAGGTATAGTGCAAGTGTTTATCTCCAAGTGGGAGATTGTTAGGTTGTGGAGCTAAAAGCTTCACTGATGCAGACATAGAGGAGGTTGTTGAGAGGTTGTTGAGTTGCAGAGCAACCAACATTGGTCTAATCAACTGACATCGATCATATCTAGTGAGCAGAGCAACCGACATCAGTCATGGATCGGCTGATGTCAGTCATCTCCAACCATACAGGGACTGACGTCAATCACCTGTGCGATTTTAAACTATGAGTTTCATGGATAGTTTGTTAATGAACTAGTTGTTTGCATGTAAAAGGCTAATTTTAGTCTTGGAGCTATGGATCTAATTATTGTAATTAGATGCCTAATTATTGTTTGCATGAGATCTATATAATAGACTCATGGGCTGTATTGTAATTTGGGCTAGTTGAGTTGAGCAAGGTTAGCTCCTTCAGAGGGAAGAGATCAAGGTGTGTTCTTCCTAGTTCCACAAGAGTGCCGAGTGTGTATGATCAAGTAGAGCTGCAAGTTGTGCAAGTTCTGGTAGAGATCCACAGGGGTGTTGGTTTGGAGAATCAGAAGGGTTCTTCATGTGTGTAGGATCTTGGTTGGCAGGTGTGTAAGGCCACGTTTGGAGATATACATGTGTAAGTAAGATCATTAATTTGTAGGTGTGTGTGTGTGAGGTCAAAGGAGGTCTGCGGGGTAGCAAGATCAAAGGTGACAGCAACATATCAAGGAGCAAGATCAGGTGAGATCTACTTGGAGTATGTTGTGTACTTGGAGCATGGTGTGTACTCAGTCATGGAGTACATGGAGCACTTGTGTATTGGTAGTAGTGATACTGACTGGTGGTATTGGTAGTAGTGATACTGACTAGTTGGAGGTGAACACCAACTCTATGTTTGAGTTGTGTGTTGGGATCGTAATTGAGAGAGTGAGCTCTTGAAGAGATTTACTGTTTATGCCCTAGAGGTGTGGGAGCCCTAGAGGTGTGTAAGGAAGAAGACTGTGGCATCTTCTTTGTTGTATTTCCCTTTAGAAGAGTATTAATACAATTGGGTATTGTCTCTCATATTCTGTGTTATTTTTGAATTCTAGTTACTTGTTACTTCTGGTTAAATTTCGCATTTAGTTGCTTGTACATGGTAATCAATTGTGCTTCCTAGGTCCTAATAGTGGAATCAGAGCATGTTTGTTGTTCTAGATTCCTGACAAGGGATTAGATCCCCTTGTGGTGTAATAAATAAAAGGCTTGCCCCTGATCCATGTGCCATGAATGATCCATCAAAATATAGCTTCTAGTGTTGCTCGTCAAGGGATGTGTCCATGATTGTCATTATGGATTCATCAGGGAATTGGATTTTGAGTAGATATGTATCAATGAGGGGTGCTTTAACAAGCTGATCTATAATAAGTTACCCCTTAATGGTTTTTTGATTGACATATTCAATGTTAAACTCACTTAGAAGCATGATACACTTGGCCATGCGACCTTGTAAAGCTATTTTAGATAGTAGATACTTGAGTGGATCTGCTTTTGAAATGATCATGGTATTATTATTTAACATGTGATGGTGTAGCTTCTGAACTGTGAAGACCATTGCTAAATAGGATTTTTCTATGGGCATATAATTTTGTTTATACATGACTAGTGTACAAATTAAATAGTACACAACATGATCCTTTCCATTATCATCATGTTGAGCCAAAATTTCCCCTATGGCACTGTCAGTAGTTGATAGATACAATAAGAATGGATTTCCTAGCATAGGAGGCAACAAAATAGGTGGATTTGCTAGATAGTCCTTTAGTTATTGAAAATCTATTTAGTAGTGATCATCCTAGTGAAATGCAACTCCCTTATTCATAAGATGTGTAAAAAGATGGCATTTGTTAGCTAATTGAGATATGAAGCATTAGATATACTGGATCTTGCCCTAAAAACTATAGAGCTACTTCAAAGTAGTTAGTGGTTTCATCTCTATTATAGCTTGGACTTTAGCTAGATCAACTTCAATGCCTCGATGAGACACAATAAAGCCTATCAACTTGTTTGAGGTGACTCCAAAGGCATACTTCTTAGGATTAATTCTGACTTTGTACTTACGTAATCTTTCAAATATTTTGCATAACACTATTAGGTGAGCGACCCTAGTCTTTGATTTACCAAGAATGTCATCAACATAGTCTTCAACAATATCATGCATTATATTATGAAATATGATGGTCATGGCTCTTTGGTAGGTGGCCCTTGCATTATTAAGACAAAAAGACATGACTTGATAATAAAATGTTCCCCATGGAGTGGTGAACATTATTTTATGTTGGTCTTCTAGTGTTATTCTAATTTGGTTGTATCTTGGTAAGTTATCCATTAATGAGATCATTTCATAACCCATTGTGGAGTCGATGATCATGTCAATATTAGGTAATGGAAATTCATCCTTAGGGAAAGATTTGTTTATATCATAGAAATCAATACAAATTTTCATTCCTTTTAGATTTTTACTAACCATTAGAATATTATATATCCACTTTGAGTAGTCAATGGATCGAATAGATCCAGCTTCTAAGAGTTTTTCCAACTCTTTTTTTATGAATACAACAATGTGAGGATGCATCTTATGTAGATTTTATTTTAATGGATTGGAATTAGAATTAACCATAAGGTGGTACAAAACTAAGGTGGGGTACAAACCTGCCATGTTAGAATATGCCCATGCAAAAATATCTACAAACTTCCTTAAAAGGGTAGTAAGGAATTCACACTCTTTATCAGTAAGGGAAGCACCTAGCTTGATCCACTTTGGGTCATCTAGGGACCCAATGTTAACCTCTATCGTATCTTCTACTAAAAGCATCAAACCATCTTCAAGGATAGTGGGAAAATATTTGAATTGGTTGGAAATATTAGTTTTCTGCTAGGACTGGCTCTTCAAGTTCCCCTAGGCATGATGAATCAGAGTCCCCGAATGGAAGGTTTGGCCATGTAACAAAAACTGTTGGAAACTCTTGAATAATTGGACCAAAATCTTGTTGTTCTTCAAAACTAAACTTAGACTCATAAACATTGTCATTGGTGGTCTCCTCAACTATGGTTAAATAAGGTTGAACACCCCCATCTAATAGCACCTAAAATAGGTTTTCACCACTAGACTGACCTTTTTATTTACTTTTACCCTGGTCAAAAAATGCCTCAAAGAGGTTTTCACTTTGGGACCTTAATGTTTTAATTATTTTTTTTGGCTACGAGTGTTCACCTATTCTCCAAAATATGTTACAAGATCTAACTTGATTGAGAACCTTGATTTATGGTCCCCTAATGGAACATTATCTCTAAGGCTAAGAAAATCATAGAAAGCCTCATCATTTTGAAACACATCAATTAGTATGTTAGAATCTTGCTAGTCCTAGTCTATCAATTGGGGATAATACAATGGTAGGGGGTTGTGATGAATGATTAGGGTAAGGGTACATATAAAATGAGGGTTAAATAAGTTGGTTTCAACTAGGTCATCAAAAAGGCCACGATCAAACTCTACTTTGCTACCATCATATTCTTTACTAGTCAATGGTGATGGAACATGAGTAAGGTATATGGAGTCACTCCCAAGTGGTTTACATCCAAGTCCATAGGGTCTTTTATATTTGGTCATGGAAATTGGCTTAAGTGTTCTTTGTTGATTATGTCTAAGTCCTCCTTCATAGTCTTGATTCTCCATGATCCTATTGGGAATAGGATACTTTTAAATCTTATAACAATTATCTTGGTTGTCATTATATAACCATGATTCATGCCCTTCAAGATGGTCTGGTTCTAGGCCAGATGCTAGTATAAATGTGATGAGTCCTTTACCTTTGCTCTTTTATTGCCATTTTGGATGAAGTGTCTTAGCTTTAGGTCTTCCAAAGGAATTTGGATTCTATGGAAGGTTTGCATTATGAAAGGTATCATGGGTCACATATTCTCCTAAGACATTAAGCAAGATAGTAAAATGATTGGATACTTTAGAAGGTAGTATGTGGGAAAGGGAATCAAGGGTATCAGGATCAATATAATTCTCTTTGGATGAATCAAGGAGTATTTCCTTTCCCTTATCTTACTTGGCCATTAGATTCATGCCAAATTTATAGTTATAACTCTTGAACTCATACTTTAGGTGCTTGTAGTGCTCATATGGATGCAAATCTCTTGGTATACAAACTTCCATCCCTAGATGGGAGAACTTGATACATTAGTGAAATGTTAATGGGACTACATGAATTTCATGTAACCAAGGTCTTCCCAAAATCATATTGTATGACAAATAAAGATTGAGCACATGGAAAAGTGTATCATGGGTCAAGGTCCCAAGGATAATTGGAAAATAGATGGTGCCCTATGATTCTCATTTCTCATTATCGTAGGATTTGATAGTTATTTTCTCTGCTTGAAGATTTGATAGTGTGTACTTGAGAAGCTTAATGATCTTAAGAGACACTATGTTTATACCTAATCCATTGTCTATAAAGACATTCTTCAATTTGTGATATTTTACACAAACTTCTATGTATAATGGGTTATTATGCAATGGGCTAAGGGATAACATATCACTTTGGTTGAAAGTGACTTGTTGGGATAGAGCTAGGTGTCCAACCAAAGCTTGAAATTTATTAGGGGATATATAACTAGAAAGAGTGGATTGGGTTAAGAAATAATTTAAAATATTCTTTTGTATTGTCAATGTTCACAATAAATCTAAAATGGAGATCTGGGTTGGTGTCTTTTGTAATTGTTCCATAATGTCAAACTTATTTTCTAAGTTAGTGATAAACAACTTATTCTGAGGTTGAATGGCTAGTTGGATAATGGGGGAAGTGGAAGATAGATATGGACATAGGATGTTAATCTTTGACCTTCAAGTTGTGATTACACAATCAAGATTAAATATAGGACCATGATTGCTAATAATGATGGTAATGGTGTGGGACCAGATAGGAAGAGTCTTGATTGTTGGTGCACTTGTATGTGGTCACAGGGCAAGAATGAGTTATTGATATAAGGTCCAATAGTGGGAATCCCTATTTTTTGGTTTGCCTATGTGTGATCTCAAGTCAAAGAAGGATTATCCATGTAATTTCACTGAGTGGCATTATTTAACAATGGTCTAGATTGATTGGTGATCAGTCTAGGATTAATGGAGATGGTATTAATGCTACCCCTACAATATGTCATACAACCCCATTATAGTCATATGAAATTTCATGGTAGGTTTGTTGGTTATTACCATTCTAACCTTTGTTCTATCCATTATTTTGGTGTTGTTGGTTTTACTAGTTTTGTTGGTTTGGCTTTTAATTTTGATACTATTGATTTTATTATTGCCCTTGCTATCGTTGTTATTGTTATTACTATTGTGGGTGGTTGTTATGTTGGGGAAAGGGGTTTTGATAGAATTTAAGTGTTTGATTAGAATTGGAAGCACTGTTATCTAATGTGATCTCCCCATTTTCCAACATATTCTCAATTAAATGCTTGATTTGCACATAGCTTCATTTATTGGGACCATTAACCTGATGATACTCACATAATTCATTTTCATGATACTAATCAGGGTAAGGATGCCTTATGGATAATGATTTTGTATAGGCCAACTAATCAGATTAATATTGGTGAGTTTGAAGAATACAAACTCAATAGGCTCTCCAAGGTTACTAAAGACATGGTGAGTAAGAACTATCATTCTTAGAGGATGGGTTTGTAATGGCAAAGTTTTTTGCATTTATTATATGAACCTAGGTTGTTGTGATTGGTGTGTTAGCTAAAGCGGTTTTTGAGAAGGATTAAGTTGAAAAGGTGGTGTAGGCTAAGTGGATAGTGTTTACACCATTTGGATATGGTGCAACTCAATTACTCCATTTCCCAAAACATTCTTATTGCGGTTGAATTGATTTGGTCTATCTTGGTTATTCACCTATGTTGATTATGATGCTTGCATTTGGAATTGAGTTTGATTTTGGCTATTTCCATGATTGGTACTTTGATTCTAATTAGTTAAATTGAACTTGATAATTCCTTTATTAATAAGGGCTCATTCAATCAATAAACCTTTATCAATGATCTTTTTGAAAGTATGCACACATTGTAACTCCAAATGATAAGCTATTTCACTATGCAAATTTTTAGTAAACATAATGGCTAATTATTTAGCTAGTAAACTATAGGTGAATAAGCTTTCTAGGTCTCTCCATCATTGTAGATAACTCATGAAACTCTCACCAACTTTTTGTTTTACTTTTGTCAAGTCGACCAATGAAATCTCATGTTTGAGATTGTAGGAAAGGTGTTTCATTAATTTTTTTTGAAAGGTCATCAAAATATGTTACTAAATTCTTGGGAAACTTTAAAAATCACTCCAAGGCTTGTCCAGCCAACATCCTTAGAAATAACAACAAAAGTTATATATCACTATATGTCACTAGCTAGCATGCGACAAAGAACTTGGTTAAATGGGCTTTGGGGTCACCTTTCCCCTTATATTTATCAAAATTTGGGGGATCATATCCTATAGTAAATAGACAAGTGCTATATATTGAAAGGATAGGAACACACATCATCTAATTTAAACTTTTTACCTTGTTTCCTAGCTTAGATAATGGTGATTGCATCTATCATATATTGTAATTCTTGCTCTAGGAAACTAGTGGGAATATTGGCCTAGGTAGATGGTTGAGTGGTCGCAAGTGGAGCACTTAGAATAGGGTATGATGAAGGTATTTATTTGGGTATGTTGGTTTGGTTGAGAAATAAACCAAGAATATGCATATGTAGATTAGAATACAATTATTGATATTGTATTTATGCAATATTTTGGTTAGGGTTAGTTATGAAGGTTTGATGTGGAGGATTTTGAGGTTGGGATGGAGGTATATAACCATAATATGCATGTTTTGGTTGAAAAGGGACATGTTTCCAACTAATCAAACCTTGTTTTTGAGTGAGAACATATAAACCAAGACCCTATTTTTGAATAAGTGGCATATTTTGGATAAAAGGTAATTATTGCCTAGTAGGTACTTGAGAAACATTAGAACCTCTTTGTTGCATTAATCCCTATTGGGAAGTTGATGATTTTTGGAGATTCATCACCTTTCACTGACCAATAATCATATGTTGTTGGTTAGACATCATTTGGTTTTAAATCAGCACACTAACCTACAACTAAAGAGGTATGTTTATTACTACCTAACGAGGTGGAAAATTAGTTTCCCCCTACTAAGGTGGCAAAATATTCAACCTCTATTGTGTTGGTACACTAGATTATGCCTATTATTTTGGAATACCACTCGTCACTTATTGAGGAGGAGTAGGATTCATCATATTTTATTGTTAAGGCACAACATTGGTTTCTAGTTGACTACATGATCCTATTGGTTATGTGCTTGACGAAGTAGTTGGTTGAGGATTGAAAGTAGCTAGTTGAAGTGGGGGTGCAAAATCTCCTATTTCCTAATTTTGAGAACCACTTGCGATGTTAACTAAAGGCACATTTTTTTGGCTAGCTACTTGTGTATTGACACCACTTTGGTTTGAATGGGATGTTGCTTGTGTATTATCTACTATGTTTTGGCCACTATTTTATGTAAAAGTAGAAGATACTTATTCGATCATTGGTGTATGAAATAAGTTGTCAACCTAGGTAATTTGCATGAATGGGTTTGTACCTTGATTGTCTTGACTATTCAACTCTATTAACACTCCATTTGAGGGAACTAAATATATGAGCAACCTACTTGACATGGTCATCTGGTTAAAATTACATGCTAGGTTCAAGTATGTTTGGTATATTGTCTACATTCATACAAAGTGATCATCCATGAGGTTCTTGCCTTCTATAAGCATACTAGGGTCCTGATATATTGTTTGGACTAGATCTAAATAATTTCTAGAAGAAGCCTATTGACTATACAATATGTTATGGGGTATTCTTACTAGACTTGGTAAATTCTCATGAAGGAAGTCCGATAGAAACTTAGCCCCTACTTCTATGGATCTAACCAAAATCTCATCTTTGTTTTCCAATAAATGACATTCAAACAAATAAAGATCATACGTGGAATGTGCATTAATAGAGTATGGTTGTTGAGGAAAAGGCTCTTAAATAATAGGTACTATAACTAGGTATTGTGAAGTTTGTTCTTGGTCTTATTTTGAATATGGTAGCATGTGAACCAAATAGTTAGCCAATGGATCTTGATTTTGTGCCCCTATTTGAGTATTATAATAGGTATAAAGATCCTTCTCATACACAATATTATCTAGGTACGGGTCTTGAACCATTTATTCTTGTGCAACCACATTACTAATCTTTGGATTGTACATGAGTCCACTATGGGTGTAGGAATACATGTTGGGATCCATAGTGAATGTTTTGCAATAGAAAGGGAAGATAGTTCTACAAACTCTAAAAAGACAATGTCTAAAACATGATATTCACACTTGGTCTAGATTCATCAAAAGGATGGAAAGGTTTATATGATGATTTGTGATAAAATAATCTAACATTAAGAATCTAACATTACACATTATATAAAAAGATAAGTAAATGGACCAAAATTCAAAATTCTAAACTCTAAGGTCAAAGTGTTTCAAATCAGTCTAATATAGGAAATAAATTGTTGATAGGTATTTTGGCCAAACATGATGTCAAAATCTAGGCTCAAAAAAGGCATGTGCTAGGACTCTTGGCCAAATGGAATCAAAATATATACTTTGAAATATATGATATGTTAATCTAATGTATTTGAAACACTTATAACAAAAACTAGGCATTTGACTCTTGGACATGAACTCGATCAAATAGGTATAAGGTATGAAATAAAAGGCACTTTAGAGATAATTTGTTTTCTCACAAATAATGGTATAATTTTTATTTTATTTTTTGATAAATAGGATAGACAAATGTGATTAACATAATTATGCTAGACAAAGATTCACAAAGGTATACTTAGATTGGCTTGAAAAATGTGTATAAATTTAAACTCTATGCAAAAAGTTCTATGAAATAATGTTTGAAAAGTTTTGGGTAGTGTAAAAATGCTAAACTACTCAAAAGATGTAACAAAATGTTTTCTTAAAAAAATATAAGGCAAAGATGGTTTCTCACAAATTTGGTAGCGTAACACTATCTTTCTTAACTCAAATGACATACATACCTTCAAATTTTTGACAATATCTCTAAGACAAAAAAGTATGTATTCAAATGATCTTGATGTGAATAAAATGGTAACATGAAAATATTTTGTGCATAGACTTAATGTTTAAGTTTTTATCACAAAGTGATTTAAGTCTACCAAGTGGTGATAATGATTATGAGTCTTAAATGGCCTTTAATTCAAATGGAAATTTGAACCTAAGTTAAAACAAATTTAATGTCCAAATGGCAAACCCACTTGACACAACCCTTAGAACATAAAAAGGTTCAAATTCAAATGTGGATTATAAATGAAGGACTTAAATAAACTTTGGTAAAAGGTCTAGACTCAATTGGGCATCATAACTATGCCAAAGTGGATGATATGACTCCATGTTTTGATGAACTTTGAACAAGTCAAATTGATGATTCATGTGGGTAGCATAATGCCTTTTTGTTCAAAGGAAAGTGAGGAATGTGTTTTTTGGTCAGTATCATTTTTTCACACCAATTTTTGACTCCAAACAAGACTTTGATCTACAACAAAACTAAATAATTAAATGCTCTCATGTCCTAAACTGATAAAGTTGGTTGATTTTATTGGAATCCATCAATATAAATAATTTGAGAGGCTTTTGTAGTGTTCATCCAAAAATTAAAATGTGTATTATATAGTGGGATTTTTATACCCCCCTTCTCTCAAATGACATTACTACAACATGGACCTTGAGGTGCACCTTGCACTAACAACACTTCCATGGCAAGTGACGATTTGTCTAAGATCTACAAGTTTTTGAATGTCTAGATGGATCAATTACACAATGGCTTTCATGCCAAATGATGAAAAAGAAACACACTTAAATTTGGTGTTCATGTCACTTAGCTTGTTACAAAAAGGTCTTGCCCTTTTTACAACCACTGCATCCATTGTTTGCTTAGTGTAGTGTGATGTCCAAAGTGTAGATATGTCCCATGTGCTTTAAACCTAGAGAACTCATGGGAGGTGATTAAATCCCCCTCATAAGCCAAGCTTTAATAAAATAAAAGACATAATAGAAAAAATTTAGGGTTGTTTCAAGATCACCCAATACATTATGAGTTTTTGGTGAGTGATTTAAATGACATTCTTTCTATGCCTTGGACTAGGCTCAAAGTGAGATGAGATGGTGCTTTTGATCCCAAAATTTTCCTAAAGGGGATGGATGGGAGAGCATACACACACATCTCTTTTGCTAAAATAATCAAACAAGTTCTAATTAACAAATCTTAAAGATAAAACTTGACAAGTGAATTCAATTTTAAGCCCTAAATAAAAGATTAGATGGCGTGATTTTGACCCCTTGGTATTAAGTTGTAACTTTGAAAGCATAATTTGTCAAAACATTCACCCTAACATCTAAATTTTCTATTAAGCACCAAAACAAGGTTCCTAATCCATTTTAAACTTTCAAAAAATGACTAAAAAACATGATTTAACAAATTCCAAGTTTTCTCTTGTAATGAAAAAGTCAAGATGTCCTTTAGATTTGAACCTAATTTAAAAATGAGTGAAGCAACTTTTCAAAATAATCTCTCTATTTTAAAATCATAATTACATAATCAATATCATTATTTCCCTATAAAATCACAATTATCAGACAACAATATCACTTTTATGGGTTAGATCAACTAAAAAACAAAATATTACTATTTACATGACAAAATCATTGGCCAAATAAATGATATCATTGTACAGGGTAATAATATCACTATTTTACAAAATCACTACCTAAAATAATGATATCACTACTTTAGATGAAATCATGTTACTAGAGAGAAATCACAGAAAATACAAAATCATTGTTTAGATGACAAAATCATTGGATAGATGAATAATATCACTATTTTGCAAAATTGCTACCCAAAATGACAAAATCACTGCCTAAATGGATGTTATCATTGCTCAAGATGATGATATCACTACTATAGATGACAATATTGCTTTTCAAGTCCACAAAATCATTTTTTATCAAACAATGATTTAATTTACACAAAATCACTACTGTGTAATAGTGATATTGTAATAAAGAGCAAAACTAAATTTTTCAAAAACAAAAACATTGTTAGAAAAATGGAAAATTAACTTAAAATTTCACTCTTTTTGGCCCTCTCATTCCAAGATCATGCATGAAAAATATTAGTAGGTTGCTTGAAAGAGCTTTGTGACCAAATTTATGAGGCTAGGTCCCACTGGGCATGTCATTTGTGAGCATAATATTGCAATAGGGGGAGATTATTATTGTGTTAGTGAATAAAACAAATCAATCAAAAATTCACTAAACTAACACTTTAAGCCTATCTCAAATGGGGAGCTTAGTTAACAATAGCAAAATGGAAAACATAACTAAAACATGAAAGAATAACCTTCTTTCACCTTCCTTGGATGTTCCAAAATATTTTTTGAAGTGACTTACTCGGTTTGTGCTCATGAAGTCTACATCGATGAAGTGTGGCTACCTCCATCTCTCCTTGGCACCATGTGGCTTTGGCTTGGCTTGGCTCAATATTTGTGTATTATAACACTACAAAATAATGATTTGGAATTTAACTAGCCATTATAAGTTTGGCATAAGAAGAGATTTTTTGGAATCAATTTAGCATTATAACTTTGACTTTTGATATCTTAAAATTCAATAAGCAAGGCATCCTATTTATAGATTTTGCAAAATGGTCAGAATCAACCTGAACCATCCATCTCTAGATGAAAATGTGTGGCTAAGGATTAATTCAAATATGAAATTAAAATTCATAAATAATCTCATCAATATTTGGGATAGAGGTGCAATGAATAGGCATGGAGGGTCTTAATGAGGCATGGGAGGCATGAATCTTGATATTTGTGGCCCTTATGGCTTGTGGATGCCACCCCATAAGATGATGTCATTTGATGATGTAATTAATGATAATTAATTTCTAATAAATATTTATTCAACAAGTTTCATGAAAAATTAACTTAAGGCCCTAATTTGGTGTAATTAGCTTTAAACATGATTAGTCAACTTTGATGCAAACCTTGGCTCTTTATGCATAAATTACTCAAATTGATCAGAATGTCTTATTATTGTTCTAAAATTTAACTAGATTGGAATTAGGATGCAATATAAAATGCATTAGATTCATTATCCCATTTAGGATGTTGTCAACACCAAATAACAAGGGCATGTCACATGTAAGAGATTTGATAGAAAAGAGCAATCTAGGGCACCCAAGTGTAAAATTGGCATTTTGATTTGAAATTATCTGATCAAAGTTAGTTGCTTCATAAATTGTATTGCCCCATTTAATGATACTATAGATAAAATTGGCACTTGAATATGCCAGTTTGAAAGCTTTTAATGTGTTTTAGTGTTTTTAGGCCAAATTATGCATTTTGGTAAGAATTGGTCAAAAAGCTTAGTTGGAGGTTATCGATGGCCAATTTTATGTGTCTACACTTTCCATATATTATTCCATTATAGTTAATGCATGCTTAGGCACAATAGGATAAATTATCCAAATTAAAGATGGTTGAATGGGATGGATAGGATATTGATATAGGGGATTCCCCAGGTGGTAATGAGGCCCATAAGATAGATACAAGAGAGGCTAGGACTTCTAGGGTAGGGATAAGTTTAGGAGAGGCAAGGCCCTCCAACATAGATATAGGTATAAGAGAGTCAGGGCCCTATAATATAAGGAGGTTTTTGGAGGACCAAGAACTTGTAGATAGGCTATAAAGAGAGATCACTACATGCCTCTCATATATTTTAGGGTTACAGAGCACTATAGCTAGGTTATAGGCATAGTTGGTGATAATTTAAGGAGAGACTACTAGGCTACAGGGTCTCATTGTAGCTAGAGATGCATATATTGCCACTCTATGAGGGTAGGTAGTGAATTTGATAGGGGTTCAGACCTAATTAGACACATAATATATGGAACTAATGATAGTGGTTTGTGAGCAAGACTTTGCTTGGGTGAATAGGGATAGATTGGTTTCCTATATAGAGAGGCTTACAAAGGAGTGAGACGAGGCTCACCAAATTGAGATGGATAGTGGAGTTTGATTATTTAGAGCCTTGGCCAATGTGATTTTAGCCAAATATTATGCCTTTCACGTGAAATATGGTGTCCTACATGCCAAAGATGGGATAGCTTACTGGAGGTGCACATATGAGGTAATAGTTCCTATAGAGATGAGAGTGGCATCTTATAAGGAGTGCATGAGATCACAACAAACTAGATAGACCTCTAGGTCTAGACATGATACTGATTCAGAGTGATCAATGGCATAGCCAACATCATATCAAGTAGTCATGTAGACTCCACCACCACGTCTACCATCATCAATAGCTTCAGGTATGGGTCAGAACTTCTAGCAAAGTCCCCTAGAGATGGCCATGATTAGAGATGATTTTATAGCTCTTATTTTTTAATCTTATGAAGTATATATATTCTCCCAATATATAAGACATTATTTTGACACACACGCACACACACACGCACACACACACACACACACACACACACGCACACGCACACGCACATGCACACACACACACACACACACACACACACACACACACACACACACACACACACACACACACACACACACACACACACACACACACACACACACACACACACACACACACACACACACACACACACACGTGTGTGTGTGTGTGTGTGTGTGAGTGTGTGTGAGTGTGTGTGCACGTACGTGTGTGTGCGCGTACGTGCGTGTGCATGTGTGTGCACGTACGTGTGTGTGCGCGTACGTGCGTGTGCATGTGTGTGTGTGTGTGTGTGTGTGTGTGTGTGTGTGTGTGTGTGTGTGTGTGTGTGTGTGTGTGTGTGTGTGTGTGTGTGTGTGTGTGTGTGTGTGTGTGTGTGTGTGTGTGTGTGTGTGTGTGTGTGTGTGTGTGTGTGTGTGTGTGTGTGTCTCAAAATAATGTCTTATATATTGTGAGAATATATATACTTCATAAGATTAAAAAATAAGAGCTATAAAATCATCTCTAATCATGGCCGTCTCTAGGGGACTTTGCTAGAAGATAGATATATATATATATATATATATATATATATGACATTCATTTTCTAGCTTATTGCTACTTGTACATAGACTTTTAATATTATTTCATTATCTCATGATGTTTACATTTATGTTACTCTTGGTAGGATATGATGATATATATGCTAGGTTTAGGAGATGCACTTCCTTAGTTAGGATATGGATGTTGATGTATTATTTTATTTATTTCATGCATTACTAGATGTTAGAGGATAATTTAAGAGATGCATGTCCCAAATTAATAATAGAAATAGTCAGCTAGACTCAATGTGTATGCTAGGAGATACACCATAGAGTCTTTTTTATTTCCAATGTTTAGCTTTTGTATATCCTATTGAGGTATTGGATATGTAGGATAGTGTATTTAGAGATGTTCTTCGATGCTAAATTGACTGTTAGACTTTGGATCACTTGGTGTTTACTTTAACAAAGTGAAATTATGTATCATATCTATGAATAATTTAAATTAATTTTTTTTCTAATTGACCATTTCAAATGTGAATATTTATAACTAAGGATAATGATAAAAATTACCAAAACTAGAGTTAAAACTATTTACATTTAAACAAAATAAAACAAAGAAAAAAAATATAAAAATGTAACCTAACTTAAAATCAATATAAGAATTATCAAGAGTTAAGTAGGAACAATGGATGTACTTTTAAAAATAAACAAACAAACATAAAGAAAGAACAAATTGTCAAACAATCTAGAATTAAGATATCAATAATCATGGCCCACATGTTAACAAGGTGTACTTGAAAAACTAATAAATAAAAACACAATTTAAATACAAATGTAAACAAGTCAATTCTAAGTCAAGTCCAATCTCAAAATGTTTATGAAGTTTATTCAAACATAATAGTAAAAACAAAATAACATAATAAAAAGTCAAAATAGTAAAACAAAAGACAAGAAGAAAGGCACAACAATTCACCAAGAAAATAAATAAAGACATAAGAAAATAATAATTAAAAGAAGAAAAAGCACAAAAAAACACCAAGAAATAAATAATAAAAATGAGATAATAGTAAAACAATAATAAAAATACAACAAAATAAAGACATAATAAAACACAAATATAAACTAATGTACAAACAAAAAAACACCAGCAAAAATAAATGGAGAGATAACAAAGCACAAAAAACAAAAATAAAACTGAAATAAACACACAAACAATGGTTAATCATAATTTTAGTGTAGACATAAAATAAAGTGTTAATGCACGTGTAATAAAGGTATTACACTCTATGATAGGTGACCCCTAAGCTAAGTGACAATGAAACAAGAATAATGGACACAAAGTGTCCCCCAGATGATAGGGAAACAATGACACAACAAACAAAAATTACCCCTAGTTCGTAGAAGGCAATTGAACAAATAAAATAAAATATGGAGAAGAGAATAAAAGGAAGGGTTAGCCAAGCTGACTCTAGATGCAAAAGGTAAATGGATGCTTCCTACATTATTCCATGGATGCGATATCTAACATGAACTTTAGGCCAAATGTAGTTCCCATAGGATATGGGATAGAAGAATATTGATGATAAAGAAACAAGATTTTTTTGTAGAGGAGTATGGGAATCAGCTCATAAAAGGTCGAGTACATCAAAAAGAGAGTATGGTTTAGATTAAAACCACACTAAGAGACAAAAGATGAGTAGCCATAAAGCAACTAAATTGGGATTTTAGAGTGTCTACTACATCTAAGGTTGAGAATGAGAAAAGGCTCACAAAATGGAAAAAACATAAGAAAAACCAAGAGTGTAAGAATGGACCTTGTTTAAATGAATAATTCCCACAATTGTCACTTGGAAAATGGTGAGAGCGTGAGGATTAGGTCATTCAAAAAATGGCAAGATCACTCTAGATTAGAATAAATAAAGGTTCAATCAATGTTTATGGTCTTTTGTCATATCCATTTCTAGTGTTTTTGTGTTTTTGGGATAAGTAATAGAAACATAATATTAAAAAAGGGTACAAAGAACCACCTAACTAAGGAGATGCACATCCACAAGTAAGTAATTTTAATGATAGCTAAAACTAACTATAGTGGTACATGTGATCATGTAAATGTGATAATGACTACCAAATAACATCAAAATAAGAATAGAATAGTATGCAATAATGAATAAATTTCAAGGAACCATCGAGTAGGCAAAAACTATTTGTTGACATATCCTTGTATACTTGTCTATGAAAGAGGCTACAAATACTGATCTAGCTAAACTACTTCATAGAATGAGCATTGAATGTGTCCAAAATGTCTTAAATCATAATTAAGATCATAATTAGTTAGTGGGTACAATGGTCTAAGGTTACTATTGTCACTTGAACTTACACCCTTAAGGATATGTTTCAACTCTCATTGTTCAAGTGGCACAATGGAAACACCTCAGGGCTATGGGTGATCCAAATTTTAGGTGAGTCTCTAGATTAGGGCTAGTTTCCTTGATGTACCACTTAGAATTTGATCCTAATACTATTTTTTTGGGGGTGAAAAGGGATAAGGATAACTATAAAAAAATAGATGGTCTACTCACACCACTTACAATGAACTTGAAACCAAAGAGAATCCCATACATACACTTCATCCATCAAACACACTTATTCTACATTAATGTTCCAAGCATGGGGTCTTGAAGAGAGATTAGGCTAGGAGAACTTAGACAATAGATCCTCTAGAAACACTAATGAATGAGTTAATCACTATACCTACAATCCACATTAGACACTTCTTGTTGACCTGTAAAAGAGAGCTTTCAATCTACACAAGTCACTAAGAAGAGTAACATGTAAAGGTAATAAAAATACACTTGCACAAGACCAAAAACCATAACATGAACTTAGTGAAATTATGAATGAGGTAAAGAAACATTCTTCATTAAAAGGCAAAAATTAAGCAGGTATTTTCCATACTTAGGTGGAGACATCCATGCAATAGCCAAAAAGTCTAGAATTTATAGCAATTCTGAGAGGAGAGAGAGAAAGTGAAGTTCAAGAGTCATTAAGACACTTTTCAAATAAGAATAAGGAGTTATAACAATCATAGAATCAAAATTGAGATAGTTCCTAAAATGATAATATGTACTAATGTCTCCCAAGTCTTCTAACTCCTCCATATGTGGCCTAGATGCTCTTGTGCTTGCATAATAAACTATTTTCATGATTTTCCCTCATTAAACTACATCACCACTAAGTAGGGTCAGGTTTGATGATTGATCTAAAGAGGAGGGGTTACTAAAAATCCCTCACATGTATTGGATTGGTCTTCAATCATTCATATTCTTATGACCATGAGCAATCATTCATGACAATCACAAATAACTCTTTCCCATGCACCTCTCACACTTGGCATTCAAAATCATTCCAATTATATAATCTGATCTATACACAAGGAGGGATGACACACTTCAAGAGTGTCCATGCCATTAAGTTCATTAATCAATCCTTAAAAGGCTTCCCAATTAGAGTTTCACCATTTTCACTAAGTATTCACTACTCATTCCCTATGACTAGATGAGATGAGGAAGATAGTAGGCACACTTGGGAGATTAGATAACTAAATCTATGAACATGAGGACTTATATTAAGTCCTAATATCTCTCCTAAAGGTGGTTTCATATTTTAAAAGTTATTCATGCCTACAAAACACATAAAACTATAAAAAAAAGCTCTATTGTACCTTTTCCATATAGGTGTAGTACATTTCAGTCACATGGGGAGGGGACTTAGAGAGTACTATATTACATCCAATTAGTTTTATGGCCTTTACACTACATTTGGATACTCCATTCTCAATATCTCCTCTATGAGGTCTAAGAGAGGGTTTTGTGAGGGTTTCTAGTCATTTAGACTCTTAGCCTTTATTCATAAAGGCTACATGTTGGAGTTCTAAACTAATGCCACTAATGGCTTCTTAGGGACCCTCTTAAACCTTCTTGAACACCTTGATGTTTCATGAAAGTTCTGAGCATTCAAACTGGCCATTTGTATCGTTCTTCATGCATTTTGTAGGGTTTAGGTGCCTTCTAGCCAAGAAAATGGATTTTGATGGACAACTTTGCATCTTTATGGATAAAACACTTATGTATATACTCCAATAATGTGATCCAATAGGTCTCCATGTTTTATTTATGCTAAAAGTCTGGAAGGCTTCTCACTTGGAAACCAAGCCTTGTCTTGCATTCTAGGTTTGCCTACAACTAAGGCTAAACCTAACCTCCTAATGGATTCCACTACATTATTATGGTTTAAAAACATCCATTATATTTCTCCAAACATGGATCAGTCAATTGGGAAACTTTTTCAATCTTGGAAATGAATATGATTCCCCCTTCGGCTCTTCGGTCTTAACTCTACCCATTATGTTTGACTGCAATCCTTGTAGCTTAGAGCATCTTGCCTAGTTCTAGTCCTTCTATGTTGGTTTCCCAAATTTTACTAGGTGTGTCATAACTCCATAAAACTTCTTGAATCTAATCTTGATTTATGGCCCATGTTTCTACTTCCCCTATCAAGAACGTAGGGTCTATGCAAGGGGAAAAGTGTTATACCTTTAAACAAAATAGGGGAATGTTTTCCTATTTTCTAATAAAATTTATATATTTAAGGGGATTATCCAACTCACAAGGATTATCTATACAAATTTTTAGCAGATAACTCTAATCATAGGACATCCTACTTCCTCAAAAACCAAGACTGAGTTTTTTAAGGTAGACTGTGTGGAGCTTTTAGTAAGTTTATTGAGTTTTGTTTGTTTGGGGACCCTTACCTTGCCATATGATCATGTAAAGGACCTATTAACCTTTTATAATAATTTTTTATTTTCTTAAAACACCATTCTAACCTTTTTGTCTCCGCAAATACTTTAACTGTTCTTGAAATCATAAGACTAGGCCTACTCTAGCAGACTGGGACAACCTTGCTTGATGACTCTTGTAAGTGTTTGTGACCTTGTTTTGACTTAGAATAATGTATATGGATAATAAATTCCACATATAACCTGGAATTCATGACACATATTCACAATTTCAAACTTAATGACCACTCAAACCTCATTTAAGACCTCTCATATCTCATTGTTGTCTCAGTGTATTCCTTGCTAGTTGTAGGTGTTTATTTACCTCATCCACTTGGCCATGATGTCAAAAAGTTATTTGAAACCTCCATAATGTTATAAAATATGTGTATCATCTTAAAAACACCTATATTATTTATTTGAAACCAAACTATGCTTTTTCATGGGCTGAGACACTTCCCTAGTGACCCCTATTGTAGGTGCTTTTTAAGGTCACATGTACGGACTAAGGGTGAGTGTGAATAAGACATGAATGTCATAACCTATTCCTTTATAACTTTTAATAATATTTTCATCATTTAAAAACACCAAAAATCTCAAAACATTCATGTATTTTAATGAAGAAAACCCCCATTTTCAAGCCTGATCTCATGTTGGTTGTATGTGTTGATTCTGACCTGTGTACGGATAGGGTATGAGCTTGAAGTTCTAAGGTATTGCATATCAACCTAAACCAATTGAAACTCATGATCCATAGTGTATCCTACTCACCATAGATAAATCAATCATAATATCAAGCATTTATTCTTCTTAAGGCTAATGGTCACTTGAGGCTCAAACATGTAGAATTCACTATTTATTTTTAATGGCTAAAGAGGCATATTTAGGTTCCTCAATAACTACCTTACACTCATTATTTTGAGTACATATTTTGCACAATCCTTCTCCATATTAGAGAAAAAAAATTTCACTTAATTTTTTTCTTCAATACCCTATCAAACATGTTATATGTCATTTTTTAAAAGCTCCATGCCCTTTGTTTGGTGTTTTCTGGGTAGGCATCCCTCAAATCACAGCCAACACTCTTTGCTGATGACCTTCAACTTTTCTCAGTAAACTATCACTTCATGAGGTCTATCATGCCTTCACCCCATCTTATTACCTCAATTGGGATTCATTTTATGATTTAAAACTCCAAAATGACCATTTTAACTTCTATCAAGACCACCTGAAGCTAGATGTATGATACACCACATTGAGCTATAGTATGAACAAGATAAAACCTTTATGAATGTGAATTTTATGTACCTCCCTTAGGCATGAAAATGTATATTTGGAAATGTTGAGAAATTTGAGTACCTTTACACTTACCCATATGTCACCATGATGTCATCAAGGGCCTTTAGGTGATTGTTTTGATTATGTTATGTAGGTAGAGGCATAGAAAGAGCAAGAATATGCGAGGGCAAGGATTTCAAACCACTTAAAATACATTATAAATACTTAAAACATCTAAGAATACCTTCCATTCCTTCATATTAATGTGTAAAACTTTCATCATGGCACCTGTAGATGCATATTTTGAGCAAAAGGTAGTGAAGATGATCAATGACCAAAAACAAGCCTATAAGAGGCTTCTTAGGCATTTGATAACTCCAAAACAAAAAAATAATGAGAAAACCTATGGAGATGCCCTGAGAAACATGTGAAACAATAAAATCCATCAAACCAAAGCAAATTATTATGAAACTATCTCAAATAGTGACCCCTCTTGGATGAAGAAGTATAAAAAGCTACTTAGCTTCTTAATAATGATTAATAAATGAGGAGACATGAAAATAAAATTTATTGACATGGATTTTAATTAGACTCAAACCCCTTTCAAACCCTAAGAGCACTCCTCCCAAATTCACCTGTACGACTTGTACCAAGCATGCAAAGTTGACCCTTCTTGGCTTGTGAAGGTAAGAAAGAAGAAAAGGAAGCAAAAACTGATTTATCTGATGAAATATCTATACACAAATAATTTTAAAGGTCTTAAAGAGATTAAGAGGCATATTCCCATGTTTTTAACTGAAGGTGGACTTCTCAAGTCCATACAAGAACCATTAAGGGCCTATTTTTAAGGAAAAACTACCTATTTATACATGAAACTAATTATTGAACTGAATTTTACTACCTCATTACATGATGTAACCTCCTCCACATTAAAATCTTCCTTGGTGATAAACTTTCTTTTTTGAAAAACCATACAAGTCATTAAATGAGCTAGAAATGTGACAAAATGACACTTTTTGCACATGAGACATGGTAAAGAACCAATTTATGACTTAGGTAAAATTTAAAACATTTAAATGACCACATTAAGGCATTTTAATATAATTTTAACCTTTTACCATGTTTGACTAGGGTTGATTAGAGTTGACTTTGGTTGACTAGACAAGCACAAGGAAGATGGACTTCGACCAATGCTAAAGTAGGGATAAGTGAGAAATTTAGACACATATGAGACCCTATATGACATATTGAAACTTTTGAAAAGTTTAAATATGTATTTTTTGACCCAAGTTGACTAAAATTCAAATTTGGTCAACACTTTAGGCAATTCCTAGGGGTAACATGCTTGCCTATGTTAAGGACCAATAGCCTTATCCAATCCATTGGGAAAAGGGAATAAAATTCACTATAAAATAGAAATATCAGACCTTGAATTGAATGATAATATATCTAATTAACCTAAAAACACATAAAGGAAAGTCAACACACAACAAGACCAAGCAAACACACAAAGCAAAGGCACACTTGTGCTACTAAGCACGTAGGGAAAATAAGACACAAAAGAAATCAAACTAATTATGTACATCTAACCAAAAATACCTCCCTTCTTGGATCAAAATTAAATTACCTTGAATCTCATTCCTCACTAGATGAATGAGGGTACCAAACATTCTTTATTTTGTATGTAGTACTAGATGACCCATGCTTCTTTTTTGCCCCTTGGCTTGGCATGTCATTTGATGAAATCATATCAAACAAGTCTCCAAAGTAGATTAAGTCTTCTTGACCTTGGAAACATGCCTCATACTGCTATCCCTTTGTATCATATGTAAAATTTACATCTTTATGCATGGGACAGCTTGTTGGAAGTATGTCTTCTTGAAAGACCTCATTGCTATTCTCATTTATTGTAACCTCTTAAAAGCCTTCAATAAGTCTTATATCATGGAATTCTAGGGGCGTTTATTCTTCCAACTCCCTCTTGCTTTTTGTAGGATCAATATTCAAGTCATCTTCAAAAGACTCATAGTCATCATAAATTGCTCTATCATGGTTTGTAACCTCTTGGTAGTGATGCCTCTCAACACATACCTGATCTTCAACATCTTGGGCTTGTATTCTTAGGATTTTTGTCTTCTTACAATCTTAATATTCTTTGAACATTTGCATATAGGTGTGCCACATGTCTTCCTCTTGAAACATAGGATCTTGCTTACCATGTCTTGTAGTCAGCTCCAAAGGAATTATAGGCTCCTTAGGGCTTTCAACTTCATTACAAATGTCCTAAAATATCTACCACAAGTCATCATTCTCTATTTGGTTAGCATCATAAAGGTAGAAAACAAGAAAAACTTCCTCTTCTTTTTAAACTAAAAGAACCTCGTCCAAATCTTCTTCTTCACTACAAGTAATGTCCTCTTCATTATAATCACAATATGATTTTTATTCATAAGAAGTCAGCTCCTCTTGAATAGATGAGAGATTCTTAATTTTGATTCCCACCTCCTCAATTATTTTGTCAAGGATTTATTCAAATATCTTATCTTGGGAAGAAATAATATTTTCTTTAGGAAAGGGAGTAAAAGAAATTTGGGGTGAAGGGTACAAGGCTACTTGAGGAGGGGTGGGAGGGAGTTGAATAGGTTTAGTCTTATCTTCACTTCCAATTTCTCCACTTAGACAATCTTTTTCTTTTTTTCCACAAGATGTCACTACTTCCTTCCATCTTGGGAAACTAGACTTAGAATATTATTCATGAGGATGAGATGCAAATGAAGGAATGCCACACTTAGAGACCTCATTTTCTGCTACCATGATGGATTGCTTTAGATGTTGGTTTGCCAACTCAATCCCCTTATCAATATGAGCCTCCAACATCAACCTTATCCTCTAAAATATTTTCCAATAGTGGTATCCCTTTTCCTTTGGATTCTCTCTTGGATGGACCTCCAAGAAGAAAAACTTCGAGGAATGCATGATGGACTTGGGGCATATTAGACCTTCCAATATTGAAATGGTTCATGAGATTTCAACCTCTCTTATAGGTGTAAAATTAGACCAAAAACATCAAGCATTTCACCTATAATAACTTTCCAATTAGCTCTCTATATAGGCATCCATTCTTTCTTGACTTACTCCAAAGCATCCCTCACACTCTTGATACAATCACTAGGGATGACTTGACCAAAACCATTTTAATATCAAGGTCTAACATATAGTAGTTGTATCTAATGAGAGCCTTCTTTAAACTTGAAATGGATTGACTTGGAGAAGAACTAGGTGGACTAGGTGAAACACAAGCTTAATAGGGATGATTATAGGCAACATAGGATTGATAAAGATCATGACAATCTTGGCCAAGGACTTTTTCATATTGATATGGGATAGGTAAAGCTAGATATGCCTCACCAACTTGTGTTAAGACAAAATCAACATCAAAATAATCCATGAATCACTCATGAGAAGTGTATAGAATAATAAAATAACCTCAATTAGAGTACCTGCACTACTTAACTAGTATATTTATGCTTGGATTCACCATTGGTGCTTAGTGGAATTCTTTCTAAAGGCCGGTATCCTAAGGAGAAGACCAAAAATCCTCAAGGATTAGACTATTCAGTCCCACTAGGCATGCCAAAAATTGTTTTCACTTGAATTTACACCCTTAAGTAGATGTTTCAACTCTCCTTTTTCAAGTGGCATAATGGAAACACCTCAGGGCCATGGGTGAGCCAAGTTTGAGGTGAGTCTCTAGATTAGGTCTAGTTTCCTTGATGTACCACTTAGAATTTGATCCTAATACTAACTTCTTGGGGGTGAAAAGGAGAAGGATGTGTGTGTGTGTGTGTGTGTGTGTGTGTGTGTGTGTGTGTGTGTGTGTGTGTGTGTGTGTGTGTGTGTGTGTGTGTGTGTGTGTGTGTGTGTGTGTATGTATATATATGTATGTGTATATATATATGTGTTTATATATATATATATATATATGTATGTATATATATATACATACATATATATATACATATATATATACATATACATATATATATACATATGTATATATATACATGTATATACATATACATATATATACATGTATATATGTATACATGTATATATATATATATACACACACATGTGTGTGTGTGTGTGTGTGTGTGTGTGTGTGTGTGTGTATATATATATATATATATATATATATATATATATATATTAGGGGAAGTGATCCACCAAATAGATGGTCTACTCACACCACTTATAATGCACTTGAAATCAAAGATAATCCCACACATACACTTCATCCATCAAACACTCTTCTTCTATATTAATGTTTCAAGCATGGGGTCTTGAAGAGAGCTTAAGATGGGAGGACTTAGACAATAGGTCTTCTAGAAACACTAATTAATGAGCTACTCACTATACCTACAATCCACATTAGACACTTTTTGATGACTTGCAAAAGATAGCTTTCAATCTACATAAGGAACTAAGATGAGTAACATGTGAAGGTAAGCAAAATAAACTTTCACAAGACTAAAAACCATAACATGCACTTAGTGAAATTATTAATGAGGTAAAAAAAACATTCTTCATTAATTTAATGTAAAATTTTAGTAGGGATTCACTATACTTAGGTGGAGAGATCCATACAATAGCTAAAAAGGCTAGAATTTATAGCAATTATGAGAGAGAGAGAGAGAGAGAGAGAGAGAGAGAGAGAGAGAGAGAGAGAGAGAGAGAGAGAGAGAGAGAGAGAGAGAGAGAGAGAGAGAGAGAGAGAGAGAGAGAGAGAGAGAGAGAGAGAGAGAGAGAGAGAGAGAGAGAGACTTATCAAGAAATAAGGAGTTATAATAGTCATATAATTAGTCATGAGATATTTCCTACAAGGAGAATATGGATAAATGTCTCCCAAGTATTTTAACTTCTTTATATGTGGCATAGATGCTCTTGTGCTTGCATAAGAAATTGTTTCCATTATCTTCCCTCATTAAATTGCTTCACCACTGAGTAGGGTCAAGTCTAATGATTTATCTAAAGAGAAAGGGTTACTAACAAGACCTCACATGCATTGGTTTGGTATTTGGCTCAAATTATAGACTGCATGCTCTTTTCCTTGTTCATCATGCTAGGCCAAAAGTGCACCCATTGCATGTTTTATGGCTAAGATATAAAGGAGTAATAGATGTCTAGGTGTTGGTAGTCTCAAAACTAGTGGGTTGGCTAAGTATGATTCTATATTTGAAATTTCTTATAGGTATTCAACATCACATTAAAAATTTACCCCTTTTTTAAGAGGTGAATGAAAGGATGACACTTGTCTGCCAACTATGAAATAAACCTACAAATAGATTGAATCTTTCCTTTCAGGCCATGGAGTTGTTTGAGATTATAAATTGGATTCATATTCATGATATCCTTGAAATTATTAGGATCCAACTCAATCCTTATTTTTTATACAATGAATCATATCGATTTTCTTGAAGTGATGCCAAAGACACACTTCTTATGATTCAGATGGACCTTGTATATGTGCAGTCTCTCAAAGATTTTTCATAGAACATCAAGATGTCTAGCACATGTTCTTTATTTTGATATAATATCATCAACATAGTCCTCAACAATATCATGCATCATCTCATGGAAGATGATAGTCATAGCAAGTTGATAGGTGGCCCCAATGTTCTTCAATCCAAAAGGCATGACTTGGTAATAGAATGTTCCCCATGATATGGTGAACATAGTTTTGTAATTATCCTCTATAACTATCTTGATCTAATTGTATCTAGATAAGTCATCCATGAGTGATAACATCTCATACCTAGAATTAGAGTCTAAAATTATTTCAATGTTAGGTAGATGGAAATCATATTTAGGAAAGGTTTTGTTGATATCTCAAAAATTAGTACAAATGCATATGCCATTTGGATTTTTACCTACTATAACTAAATTTGATATCCATTTAGAATAATCCAATGGTCTGATGAATCCATTTACCAATAATTTATCTAGTTCTTTCTTTAAAAAATAGCAATGTGTGGATGCATTTTTTTCAATTTTTACTTGACTAGATTAACATCTAGATATACAATAAGTTGATGCACAACTAAGTCAAGGTCTAGGCTTGTCATGTTTGAATAAGCCCATGAAAAGATATCAATAAAATCCCTTAGAATGGTGATAATATAGTCACACTCTGTCAGTGAGGGATTCTCCTAAATAAACAATTTCAGGATATTCATAAGTTCCCAGGTTCACTTTAGTGGTGTTTTCTATGAGTAGTGTAGAACTATCCTCTAAAATAGTGAGTAGTATTTGATCTTGATTCTCTTTTTTTGCTTTAGCTTATGGTTGTTCATCCCAAAAATCAGGATGGTGATATGAATTTGAGTCCACCAATTTAGGTAATGGTTAATTTTCAAATATCTCTAGAAAGTCTAAAACAAGATGATCAAATACTTTATCTTGTTTAGTAGTGATATTAACACTAGATGTAGAGTTAAGACTTGGTGGATTATGCATTTCCTTTAGATATGAGAAAAATTCCCCATCTAAGAGTGCCTAAAATAGGTTTTCACTCAAGGGCTCATCTTTTTCTTTACTTTTTCCCTAAATAATGAGTTCCTCAAAGAGGTTTTCATCTTAATATCTCAATGTTTTATCTTTTGTGTGACCAAGAAATTTTGTCTGCTCTCCAAAGTAGGTGATATAATCCAAAGAAAAGTCAAAGCCTTGCTTGTGATCTCTAATTGGAAATCCATCTCTGAGGTCCATGTATTTTGAAATAGACTCTTCATTCTTAAATTCATTTAAGGGTATGAAATAATTTTGTTTGTCCCAATCTATAAGGTTGGGATGGCAAAAATTAAGTGGAAAATAGGTTATAATGGTCATAATAGAATTAGAGTCAAATAGATCTATGTCAAATAGCTCATCATAAACACTATAATGGGATGATGCATCACTAATGGGAGTGTCATCATTAGTCACTTCTAAGACCTTGACTCATAGTCAGTTCACCAGCTAATAACAATTCTAAGATTCCTTGCTCTCATGACCCTAGGCCTTTACCTATATAATATAATTTATCCATAATCCAATTAGGGAAATGGTACTTGGTATTATAAAAATAATTATCAAATCCATCAAAGTATAACCAATCTCTTTTAGTAAAGGCTTCCTTATCTTTATTTGGTGAAGTTGTTGGTACAAATACCACTAGTTATTTTTGCACGCTTTTTTTATTTTGCCAAATCATGTTGGGATTGTAAAGGGATTCAAAAATTTTAGGTATATAATAAGAATTATGATACTTGGGTAATTTTTAAATATGGAGGGTATCTTTGAAATGGTATGTGGAAATACCTGCATCCTCAATAGTGAGTTGGTTTACAAATGTTGTCAGAAATAGATCGGCCAAAGTGGAAGTAAGTTCACCTAGGCAATATAATTAGACTTGGGTGGTTTAAAAAATATTTATTTATTCTTCTTCACTATGAATTAAGAACCATGGAAATAGTTATAATTGCAAAATTCAGCTTCTAAATGTTTGTAATATTGTTAGAGCTATAAATTAACATAAATGATAACCTCAATTCCAGCATGGGGGAACTTGAGGCATTAGTATAAAGTAAATGTGATAACCCATACTTCATGGATCTAAAGATGACTAAGAATACATTATAAGTAAATTCAATGTCCATGATGTGTAATAGAGTATCATGAGATACATACCCAATAATGAATGGTAAACAAGTAGTTATAGAAGATTCCCCTTTAGTGTTATCATATGCCTTGATCATGATTATCTCAAGTTAGATGTCCTTGCCAATATAACCCACATGTTATATGAGCTTGAGTGACACTATGTTCAACCTTGAATGATTATATATAAGTACCCACTTGATATTATGATTGTCTATAACAACCTTAATGTATAAGGGGTTATTTTGGCTTAGACAGAGAGAAGACATATCTCCTTGATCAAATGTAATTTTTTGGCTCAGAGATAAATGTCCTACAAGTGTATGGAATTAGTCAGGGTTGATATGTTAGGAATAGTGGACCATTGAATGAAGTCATTCAATATTTTTTTTAGACTTATGACGTATGCAAAACATCTCAGATAAAAATTTGTGTGAGGGTTTTGTTTACCTGGTCTTGGATACTATATGGCTTCTTAATAGAAGAATGAGAGGTTTTAGCCTTGGTTGGTATAATGTTTGGTTTCGGGTCATAAGGCATAATATTCATATTTAGTCTAGAATTAGAGGAAGGTAAAGGGCCTTGAAGAGTGACTCATGAGTGTTGAGTTATGATTATGAAATTTGGATTTGGCACGGAGTCATTATAATTAGAAAAAGAAGGTGAAGGGCCTTGGAGGGTAACTCATGAGTGTTTAGTTATAATTGCATAATTTTGAGTCAGCATGAAGTCATTATAATTATAAGAAGAGGGTGGAGGCCTAGAGATAGTAACCCACAAAAATTGAAGCACAATGGAATTGCTTAAACCTAGTGTGGTGTTACTTGAGGAAGAGGGTATTAACCCTATAATGGGGGTCCAATACTTCAAGAAGCATTGGATAGTTTAAGGTTTTAATAGTAATGGTGGCAATATGATTTTCATAAATAAATTCCATAATGTTATTATAATCATAAGGCATATTGTTGTAACCTAGATTATTAGTTTGGGCATTATGGTCCTAATTATTATTATGTTGATTAGGCTTCTGACCTTGATTCTATTGATGTTGGCCCTAACCTTGATTTTGATTATTCCTTTTTTGTAGTTGATTATGTTTGGTAAATGGGTCCTTGTAGATTCCCATGTCTTGATTAGTGTTTTGCACTATTTATTTCACTTTGGTTTTACCACTTTTGATCAAATCCTAAATAATATGTCTTAATTATACACACCAATAAATAGCATGGCTAATAATATAATGGAAATTATAAAAATAATCTTCCCAATACCAATTGGTGTAGGTTGATCTTTTATAAATCTCTTTGGTAAAGGACACATAATCAAATTGGTTGCCATTAGCTTTTAGAACACTACCTCAGTAGGCTCTCCTTATTTTCTAAATGTTCTTTACTTGTTAAATTCCCTATGTGAAGGATTCCTTTGCAAAGTGTTTGATGGATTAGGTGGGGTTGTTTGTACATTTGTATCTAGCAATGCTTACACTATTTTCATGTGTCTAGATTCTATCATTCCATTTCCCACCATGTTCATGTTGTTAAAAACCTTAGGTTTTTATATATTAATAACCTAAACAGGTGGTTGGTTCTGATTAGATGTTTGACCCTATGGATAAATCTGTACAATGCCCCTAATAATGAGCACCTTCTCGATTTGCACACCTTTGTCAATGATCTCCTAGAATGTGTTGGCACAAGTGAGTCATAAATTATTAGCCATCTTAGGGTGCATATTTTGTGCAAAAATATCAGCCAACTATTTATCTAACAAGTGTTGAAAGTATCAAGCTAATGCTCTCCACCATTATAGGTATGTTACAAAGATTTCTCCATTTCTTTATTTTGTGTTGTCTAAATCAACAACTATTAACTCATGATAAATTTTATAATATAAATGGTTGATAAATTTCTTTGATAAGTTATTCCAATCTGTCACTAATCCCTTAGACAACTTGAGGAGCCAATCTAGAGCTTATCTAGCCAAACTGCACAAATATAAGCAGAGCAAATAAACATTGTTATAGGTTACCTCTTAACATAGTATAAAAAGACTTGAATATATTCTCAAGGTTCCCCCTTACCCTTATATTCATCAAACTTGGGTGCCTCAAAATGAGGGGGAAATGGGACCTAAATAATGCTTACGTCAAATGGATATGGGCATATATCCTCAAACGTATACTTCTAATTTGGTTTCCTATCTCAAGCCTTGAGATTATTTCCTCCATAAAATTCCACTCCTACATGTTTGGTGCATTGGTTAATGGAATATAATTTTTTTGGGGTGGGATGTGCCCTTGGGTGGTATTTTTATGGATATGAACCCTATGTTTAGTAGTTTGGTTCAAGTTTACTCTTTAATTTGAGTAGGTTTGCCATTTATTCCTAGGTGGTTGATATAAAGTTCCATGGATCTGTCATTGTATGCTATATGAATATTATAGGTTTTGAGGTGCCATTTTTTAATTTCACCAAGGTATGTGCTAGTTGAGATAAACTCACTAAAGTATTTTTCGCAATACCCCCAATTGATGATGGGTCATGTTGATCAAATTTAGCCTACATATAAAATGTACCTAAATTAGATGAAGAAGCTGAATAGGAACCTTTTTGAAGAGTGACCTAATGTCATGAGGAATAGATAGACGTTAAGTAGAGATCATATAACTTTTTAAAATCTTTTAAAAAACTTTAAATAGGCTTAAAGTGTAAATCTGATGATTTTAAGGACCAGACCATCACAAAGACATCATGCACAAATGAGTGAAGCAAGCTCACTTGTGTATTTTTTATCTTCACCTCAAAAATCCTTTTGAGCCATAGGATTTTAGTGCCATGGAGTTTTGTGTGCCTAGATCATCCTTTGCAAGTTTCATGTCCACACGAGATTTTTAGCTCTAGTTATAAGTATTCAAAGTTAGACTTGTATAATGGATGTTCATGCTAATGTTAAATTCAAGCCCTGGTAAATAACCATTTGGATTCAAAAAAGGTCAATTGACATTATCATGGATTTCAATGATGGACTCGAGAACATATTTGAAGGGTGTGTATATGTCATATTTAATACATAGTAAGGATTTGTTGGAGCTTAAAATTGATAGTCATATGGATGTCAATGATGGTCACGTGGACATCAAATGTTGGCTACATCAAAATCAAATTTAATCCTTTTAAAATATCCATTTTTATTCAAAAATTCCTTAACTTGATTCAATTTGATCAAATATCTATAGTATGCATGAGTTCATATTCTGACAAGCAAGTCTAACGGTTCATTCTGGGGTCAAATGAAAAAGCCTTAGAAGGCTACAAGTTAGAAAAGATCTAATAGTGTGTATCCACTAGGAAGAGATTTGAAGGTTGTGAGATTGATTGACAAGGATGTGGGTCAAAGTAAATTTATGGATAACATGTAATCATACATCTGGATCTATGGTGAGTGGTTACTAATAAGAAAATGGGTTTAAGCAAATCTAATGATGTAAATTCTTTCATATACTTAGATTGATGATGCAAGATCAAGTCAACATGTCAAAGGATATTATATGGAAATAAATAAAGGGCTCATGTACATTTATACATCTAGATCTAAAAAAACAAGTAGAGTCAATAAGTCAGCATATCTATGGGACCAATAAGAATAAATATAGTTGGGCACAATGTAAATGGTCCAAGTTGGCAATCAACAACTAATAAACAAATGGAAAATCCAAAGAGATTCCATTAGAGTTTGAAAAACTATTTTTTTAACCCAAGAAATAAAAAGCTTAAGGAACCACGTCATCATTAGAGCTTGGTCAAAGAGCAGACACAATCATATAGGTAAGATGATCAATAAAAAGGCTCTATCGCTATTAAAGTTTAAATAAGACCTCTGGTCGATAAATTATAACCTATCAAATCTGTTACAGGGTCATTCCATTAACATATTCATTGATTTTTAGATGGAATATCTTCATATATAGTAGGTTATAGTCTCTCATATGGTTTTGGATGCAGAATAGGGATCTTAGGGCCTAATATGAAGATCAAAGATGAACTAGTGATTGTGAAGCAAGACTAAGTAGTTTGTAGGTTTCCATGGATATGGTGACTGTGTGAAAACCAATAATTGATTTAGTTTTCATATATAATGCACCTATGTTCAATATAGTAACAAATACAAATGTAAACATGATCGTGGAGAGGTGTCTCACCTATCATTAGGGTCACATTTTCAATTAGCAAATACCAATGGCCACCTAAAGCAGATATGGCATAATTTTATTAGTTCTAAGGTATGAAAGGTTTAATCCTCATCATTATATTAGATATATAATTTCATGGAATTCAAAGAAGGACACATAGTAAATGGATAAGGATAATAGGCATTCAATTCTTATATAAAAGTTGTTCCTTATTGATAAGGTCATGAGTCAACTTCTTTGAACTTATGTTAATACATCACAGTTCCCTCTCTTTCTTTCCTTTTCTATATATGTTCTATCTTTTACCACATTATGTCTCTCTTACTCTCACAATGTTTTAGAAATAAATCTATGACATATTTAGAGAAATAAACTCTTATGCATTTGGTTTGCTTAGGCAATGCCAAAATTTGTACTGTAACACCTTTTGATGCAATAAAGACTAAATTTCATCATTTTTTAATCTAGATTGAAGTGTGTCCTATAAATTCATGTAATGTGGTTAATTTAATGTATGTTCCTTGTATATTTCTAAGTTTTATCACCTTCATGAAGTGCTTTATAGTTTTCTCACAGGTCAGTTTAAGTGCAATTTATAGTTTGTTGTTTAGCTTAAAAGTGGATATTTTCCCTCTCATGCTAGTTTAATATCTTATCAATGCCTTATTATGAAATATTTATGTGGGAATTATCTTATTTGGTCTTTAATGTGTCTCATAGTGTGTCTTTTGTAAATTATAAATGTCCCAATCACTGGTGTATCACCTCATTTTTACATGTTTTCATAGTTTGTGTTTCTCTTTTCCAAGAAAGTTATTAGATTAGGCCTAATTTAAGTGATATATCTAGAAGTAATTCAACCTTCTTGAGAGGTTTGACCCAATTTTGGGTGACCCAAAGACTAGGGTCAATCCCATGTTGGACTAGATTTTTTAAGAAGACTTGAACAATCCCCTTATTCAGTTAGGATGCGATCTAGGACACCAATAGTTTTGGCATGTATGGTGGGATAAATTGGAGTTGGTCTTGGTGAAATTTCAGTTCTAGAAGTATTATTCATGAAGTATTTGGTTATTCCAAGCTTGAGTAATTGATTCTGATGGTCTAGGCACAGTTTCCAAGTAAGTCTAATTTTATTGCACCATCTTGATGTTGTTTTCATGGTTGTATATGAAGAATATCCCTATGAAATATTTTATTATCAGCCCTATGATGAATCATACCAGCCCTATCATAATCCATATGAGCCTAATCATCATTATCAAGAGATTTATCCAAGCTATGATGAGCCTTATCAAGTTTACCATGGTCCTTATTATCAAGAGCATGATCCTTATTTTCCTTATACATCATATATGTCTCAAGACCAAATTTCACCTTCCTCAGATGGCTATGATGTTTCACGTGAGAAGCCTTATCTCTAAGAAATAATGGATGAGGTAGAGCTCAAAATACTAGTATATGCAATAAAATTTTGCTCAAACTCATAGTATGAAGAAGTGAATGGTCTATTTCAAAATGTGTCTAATAATCTAGATGAAAAGAATGAGTTGTGTATTTTTGTATTGGAGAAGATGGAGGATTTGGAGAGGTAGTAAATTGGGTTGATCTAGTTTTCTCAATAACCCTCTTGTATTCCTTACCAATATTCTTATATTCTTTATTCTCATGAAGTTCTTAACTATGCTCAGTGTGTGCCAAGGTAGCATCCTAGTTGGAGTCAAGAGTAGACTCATATGCCTATTCATGAGCCTAGTCAAAAGACTAAATCTTTTTTTAGTTCCCCTTCTTCACCACTCATACCTCAAGCTCAAGGTGTCCATGTGGATAAGGATGTTTCAAAATTTGATGAGGTAATGGCTAGGGAGAAGGAACAAAATGTAGAGGTATTAAAAAGTTTCTCTTTCCCTCCTCTTCAAGATTCCCTAAATGATTCCATTGCCCTCAAGATCCCAAAATATGATCATGATCAACCTTCCATGCTTCATATTTATTCTCAAACCAAAGAATTTCATCACCCTCACACAATCTCCCTTCTTTAGGAGGAGCCTATTCTATGGGAGATAGAGAAAGAGGTTGTAGTTGCAAGTCAAGTTCTTAAAGAGTGTGAAGATGATGCTTAAGTGTGTATGAGGAAGAATTTCTCATTGATCATTCACTTGAGGTAAAAGTTGAGAATGAGTTTGTGGTTGATCTTGAAGAAGATATCTTAGGTGTATAAGAGAAGGTTGATCTTGATGTGGAATAACTCCATGAAGAATTGTTACTGGTTGAAATCATGACTAATTTTGAGATGTATCCACTTGAGAAATATGAATATACCTTTCAAACTAATTTTATCCAAATTGATGAAAATTAAGAACAAAAATATGATTGGTAGTTTTACCTTGTATCTCTACAAGAGATTAAAGAGCTTTGTAGGGATATGTATCCCATTGGAGAGATGTCTATTTATGAGAAATTTGATCAAGAGTCACTCATTAAGGATAATGATGCATAAAGCTAGGATAACTATTCAAAACTCCTTAAAGAGATTGATGAACTTGCAATAATTGATAATAAATATGAGGTCACTCAAAGACAATACATAAATTAGGTATCACTTGACAAGTTTGTAGTTAACAAGCAATATGAAAAAGATCCAAGAGTTCAAGATTATTTTTTTTTGTTGGTGATTGGTTTTCTATTGATGACTCATTTAAGGATATGCTAAGAGAGTTGGTTGGAAATAAGAGTCCTTAAAACTTGTATCATCTCTTAGAATGAGTGAGTTTAGAAATTTCCCTTTTGATACAAGTGGATCATGTTTTTTTTTGTTAGTTATAATTGTTTTGTCCTAAATAAGTGATTTTTTCATAGTTATTCGATAGGTTATTCACCTTTGATTTACTAGGTTAATTTCCCTTTCAAGTTTATTTCTTTCCCTATTTATTGGAATTATTTTTCTTTGCAAGTTAAAGAGGATATCTTGTAGTAATGTAAATGGTCCAATAGTCATAATGTTCTAGGAATCAATGTAAAGGGTCTAAGTTCTCAAGCATAGTAGGGATGTTACCTAGCCAAGTCGCTAAAGATGTTGACCAAATTTGGCCTACATATCAAATGTGACTAAACAAGATCAAGAATTTGAATAGAAACCTATTTGAAGAGTGACCCAATGTCATAAGGAGAAGATAGACCTCAAGCAGAGATAACATATATTTTTCAAATCTATTGAAATACTTTAAATAGGCTTAAAGTGAAACTATGATGATTTTGCAAACTAGACCGTCATGTAGAAATGAGCAAAGCAAGCTCACTTATGTATTTTTTATTTTTAGCTTAGAAAGACTCATAAGCCAAATGATTCTATCACCATGTATTTTTCATGCCTAGATCATCCTCTACAAGTTTCATGTCCATATTAGCTTTCTAGATCAAGCTATAAATGTTCAAAGTTAGACTTGTAGAATTGAATGTTTGTGCTAATGTCAAATTTAAGCCACGATAAATAATTATTTAGATTAAAAAAGGTCATTTTAAATTTGAATAGACATCAATTATCATCTTGAGAATGTATTTTAAGGGTAAGTAGACATCAAATTTAAGACATAGTAAGGATCCATTAGAGCTTAAAATTGACAATCATGCAAGCATGAATGACAATCACATAAACATCAAATGTTGGGTGCATTGACATAAAATTTAAGACCCATGAAATAGCCATTTATATTAAAAATGTCCTTAACTTAGTTTAATTTTATCAAATATATATGGTACATGTGAGTTCATATTATGATAAGCAGATCTAATGGTTCATGCTGGGGTCAAACAAGTCAAAATGTCCCTAGGTTAAAAGCTTTAAAAGGCTACAAGTTAGATAAGATCTAATGGTGTGTATCCACTAGGAAAAGATCCAAAGGTTGAAATATTTATTGATAAGGATATGGGTCCAAGTAAATCTATGGACATTATGCAATTGTACATCTGGATCTATGATGAGCGGTTACTGACAGGAAAGTGGGTCAAGGAAAATCTAATGATGTGAATTCTTAAACACATTTAGATTGATGGTGCAAGATTGAGTCAAAATTTCAAAATATATCAGTTATTAATAAATCAAGGGGTCATCTACATTTATACATCCATTTCTAACAATGCAAATAGAATCAATAAATCAGTGTATCTACATAACTAATAAGAATAAACATAATTGAGCATAATGTAAATGGTCTGAGTTGGTAATCAATAACCAATAAATAAATGACAAATCCAAAGAGATTCTATTAGAGGTTAATGAACCCATTTTTGACCCAAGTGATCAAAATATTAAGGAACTGTGTCACCATTAGAGCTTGGTCAAATAGCAGACACAGTCATATAGGCAGGATGGTAAATAATAAGGCTCCATTGTCATTAAAGTTTAAACAGGGCCTTTGGTCAATAATTTAGAACCTATCAACTCTATTATAGGGTCATTCCATTGACATATTTGTTTATTTTTATATGGATTATCCTTGTATATATTATCTTCTTATCTCTCATAGGGTTTTGGATGCAGAACAGGGCTCTTAGGCTTAATATGGAGATTGAAGATGGACTAGTGATTGTGAAGCAAGACCAAGTAGTTTGTAGGTTTTCATGGATATGGTGACTATGTGAAAACTAATAATTGAATTGGTTTTCATCTATAATGAACCTATGTTTAATATAAGATTAAATACATATGTAAACATGATCATGAAGAGGTGTCTTGCCTATCATTAGGATCACATTTTTAATTAGTAGGTACCAATCACCACTCAAAGTAGATGTGGCATAATTCTATTAGTTTTAAGTTATGAGAGGTTTAATCCTCATCATCAAATCAAATAGAGAATTAGATGGAGTTCTAATAAAGACACTTAGTGAATGGATTAGGATAGAAGGAATTTAATTATTTTATAAAATTTGTTCCTTCTTGATAAGGTAATGAGTCAGCATCCTTGAACTTGGGCCACTACATCACAATTCCCTGTCTCTTTTTCCTTCTCTATATATGTTCCATCTTCTGCCACATTGTGGCTCTCTTACTCTCAAAACTTTTTAGAAATAAATCTCTAACATCTTTAGAGAAATAGACTCTTATGCATTTGTCTTGCTCAAGGAATGCCAAAATTTGTTTTGTAACACCTTTTAATGCAATAAAAACTAAATTTCATCATTTTTCAAGACAGATTAAAGTGTGTCCTATAAATTCATGTACTATGGTTAAGTGAATTTATGTTCCTTTTTTATGTCTAAGTTTTTCTCACCTTCATAAATTGTTTGATAGTTTCTCACAAGTCATTCTAAGTGCAATTTATAGTTTTGTTATTCAGTTTGAAAGTGGATATTTTCCCTCTCATGCTAGTTTGATAGTTGGTCAATGCCTTATTGTGAAATATTTATGTGGGACTGATATTATTTGGTCTTGAATGTGTTTCATAGTGTGTCTTATTCTTAGTATAAGTGTTCCAATTACTGGTGTATCACCTCATTTTTACATGCTTTCATAGTTTGTGTTAATATCTATCTCTTTTCTAAGCAAGGTATTAGATTATCTCTAGTTTAGGTGATATATATAGAAGAAAGCTATCCTTCTTTGGAGGTATGACCCAAGTTTAGGTGACTCACAACCTAGGTTTAGTTCCATGTTGGACTAGATTTATGTAAAAGAACTTGAGCAATCCCCTTACTCAGCTAGGGTGCAATCTAGGACACCAACAAGTCCTTTGATCCTTGATTTTATGAAGGGGTGAGAGTCTCCTAATGGTTAAAAAATGTATGATCCATATCATGTTAAGCATCTAGATGTTTTTTTAATTCAGGATCAACTCCATGACCTACCATGGATATAAGATTAACTAGGATGTGTTTCATTTGGTTGATCACCTATTCTTGCTCTTTAAAAGTAGTATTGTCTATTGAAGTTGTAGCTAAATAAGTTGTTAGGTCTGTGACAAGCTGATCTACAACTATTGATTTATTTTATAAATCTTAGTAGTAAGATTCTAGTCATTTGGAGTAGATTCTACAAGTTGTTCCTTTCCTTTACTAGAGGAAGCAATGTTGGTTTTTATAACATGAGTGAGTGGTTACTCTTATTTTTGTTATTCTACTCAGATAAGCATGTGCAATTATTCTATTGGTAAATTTGATGGTAATCTCACACCTAATTTTATCAACCTTAAAAGGGAAAAATATATTTCTTATAAAGGTTGGTGTTCATAATAACCCTGTTCAGATCCTATTATTATTGTGATATCATCAAACATAATAGTGTGTTCTTCTCTATCATAAAATTAATTTTCCTCATAATTAGGGCCATAAGAGACCTCACTTAGAGTATACCTTTGTGTCATGTTTGAATATGGTTTTTCTACATTTTCTAAGATGTGGAATGTGGTTCACAAATGTTTAAAAAGTGATTTAGATTCTTCAATCAAAAAAAGACAAGGTAAAACAAGACTATAATAAAATGAAATGGCATAGTGCCACACAATTAGAAGAAAGAGGTTAAAAAATTACTGAGCCTTTATTGGTTAAAATCATCAAATTAGAAGAGGGTAAAAAAATCTTGGAATTTAGGGTGCAAGTCAACACATAAAAATCTATGTTGAAAGTATGTCAATACTATAAAAATCTAAGCACAATTATAGCTAGTTGTGGATAGATAATATATAAGAATACTTCTTAGATCTAGAAGGATAAAATTCAAACTAAGAATCTCAAGATGTGAATTAACACAGGAACTACTAAGCATAAATCCAAAACTAAATGGGCAGCACAATAGGGCCACATGGCAAATAAGGTATAATGGTCCAGGAACTTCGAACTTGAGTGAATACAAGATAATATAAATCTAAAATAAGAATAGAATGAGACAAGAGGCTAGAAAAAATGGCATTCAATCCACATTAAAAATATTATCCAAGTTACTCAAACCAAATGTGAAAGGTAAACCAATAGCATATGGATTAGAACTTTAAAAGACAACATTTCAAATTTTGGATTTAAAAAAAGAACTTACAGATTTGCAAAGTGATGAATGGTTCTAGACTCAAAAAAATAACATAATAACATTGTTTTGGAAATATGAACACAATGACTAAATTGAAATTTTGAATAAGGCAAAAAGGTGATTTGGATTTGACCAATGTAATGTCTCTTTGTTCAAAAGAAATGGTGTATAACAAGTGTTTGGTTTTAGATGCATTTTTGGTTTAAAAATAGTTTTTAGACTCAAAATACCATGTAAATAAATAATAACAAGAAAAACACCAAATTTAACATCTTATCCTAACAAACTGATAAGGTAGATTTGTATACTTGGATTTTGTATATATACTCCTTATTGAGAGGAAATAAATTTTAAATTTAATAAAATTAGATGCACTAGAAAAGTAGGGTTTAGGCCCCCTCTTCTCTCAAGAGATCGTATGGTGACCTATAACTTTAGGTTACTCACCCTGCACCAATAGTACTCCATGATAAGTGGGGTTGTTCTAAAAACTATCAATTTTCATACATTCTAAATGGTCCCATATAAGTGATTTACACTAGGGCACACACACATCATTTAGATACATGTTAACTAGCTTTTTATGAAAAGGTCTTGTCCTTTTCATAACCACTGCATATATCAATTATTTAGTGCAATGTGATGTCTAAGTTAAACCTACCTATCGAGGTAATCTCTTACTAGTAGAGCTTGTTTAACTGCTCAAAAAATCATCCCAATAAGTCAACCTCAATTTATATACCCCTATCATGGAGTGGAGTTGAAATGATGTTGGGATATGAATTCTTAGGTTAATGTTTCCATAGATAACCTATGAAGAGGCTATGAACTCCCTCCCATAATCCAAGATGTAAGAAATAAAAATTATATAAGTACTTTAGGGTTATTTTGGGATCACCCAAATCACTTGGATTTGGGGGATTACCTCAATAACTTTCCTTCTATGCTTTGGACAAAGTGACAAAATCAATAAGTGAAGCCTTTTTAGATCACCCAAGTTCTCTAAAGGGGATGGGGGGAGAGTATACATTATATACTTGGTTTTTAAAATAAACACACAATAATCAATTAAAAATTAAAATATCTTAAGAGCACTTAACTAAATTTTGAGTTTATTTTATAACACCAAATGATATATGAAGTGAAATTTGAGTTTAGTTATTTTGAAATCAAAACTAAGTGTCTTAAAACCTACAAATAGAGTGTTAGAAGTCTAAAATAGGTGTGTATGATTATCAAATAAATTTACAACATATTTGTTTTATCTCTTTGCTTTTTGACATAGGTCAACTATGTTGTTCTGAAGAGCATTTTTACCATTCGATAGGGCGATCCTTCCATTGCTCAAGATGATTTCACTAAAACACAAAGGCACAAAGGATACTATTTTATGATCCCACCAATTACAGGGTGATATTGTTAATTATCAAGGTGTTTCCATCAATGTGTAGGGTGATTTCACCAAAATGATAAAAATGAAAACTAAGTAGTTACCTACAAATTTGGTCCAAGACAATCTCATTGATTTATTGATAAACCTATCATTCCATAAGTTGAACCTTCCAATCTCTAGGTCAATTTTGCCATTTCTGTAAAACACACAAGTAGAAACAAAAAATAGAAAAACCAATTTCATTGTTCACATGGGTGATTTTGTTGTTGCACAGTTTGATTTTTCCACTCTACAAGGCTCTCTCACTAATATTCATGTCAAATTCTCCATTTCACAGGTTGATTTTTCCATTCAGCACATAAGTCATAAAAACATAAAATGAGAAGAAAATAAGTGCAGAACATCCTCAAAATAGGGTTCAAATGTAAAATTATAAAGATCAAGAGATGTGTGAGATGTGCAGTCCCAATAGGCATGTCATAATTTATAATAGGATTACGAGATAAGGCTATATCATGCATTAGTAAATAAATCTCTAAAATAAGCATAAAGACGTAACTTATCAAGCCTACTCCCTCGAGGAGTGTTGTTGATAAATTAAAAAAACTAATTATGAAATCAAGATGATGTTATACCTTCTAAGTAGTTATTTTCCCTCACAAGCAGCTAAGAAGCTTGTTTCCCCCTAGATTTGGTGCTCCAAGTCTTTGTCAATGAAGTGTAGTAAGAGCCTCATCATCTCCTAGTTCACCAATGGCTTAGGTTCACAAGATTTGTCAATTATTTAAAGCTTTTTGGATATAATTCTACATAATAAGTTTACACAAAAAGATATTTAAAATGATGGCTTGGGCTTACTTATTTATAGCTTCCTAAAAATGTTCAAGATCAATCATAACCATCCATATTGAGATCAAGATGTGTGGCCATGAACTGATTCAATCTTGGAGAGATAAACAACAAATAATGTCATTAATATTTGATAGAATGGGGCATTAATGAGGCATGGGAAGGATTAATTCTACTATTTATCCCATTAATTATTTATGGATGCCACCCCATTGATGATGTCATGGGATGATGTAAAATTTAATATTAAATTTCTAGTAATTAGATATTCAACAACTTTCATGGAATTTTTACTTAAGCTCTTGATTTTATCTAATTTTCTTAAGTGGTTTTGCTTAATTTTATATAATTCATTAGAAATTTGTTGCACATTTAATCAACCTAGTCAGAAATGTCATTTTATTAAATCATAATTTTAATAGAGTATAATTAGAAGGTGTCAATTGTGTATGGATTAATACCCCAATTAAGATATTATGGATGTGAAATAACACATGCAAGTGATGTGTGTTGTTAAATTACAAGAATTCAATGGTTTGGGAGATCATTTTACATGTTCATAGTTTGACTTGAAATGATTTAATAAAATATAATAATAACATAAAATTCATTTCCCCATTCAAGGATATATTAGCACAAATTGACACTTTTACGTGACAAGTTCAAATGATTTAGAGTGTTTTAGTGATTTTGGTCCAGATTGTGCATTATCATGAAATATCATTTTGATTTACAATTTCAGCACAATAGTGATACAAATTGGATGTATATACACATCACACAAAATATACACATTTAATCTAACTAGCCATAAAAATCCTAAAAATATCATTAACTAAACTCATATAAAAATTCACTAAAAAATAAGTTTGTCAATCATCAGAGTGAAATCATCATTCTTCAGAGTGAAATTAGCATGAATTAGCACATTCACTATAACTAAGGAGTTCATTGTAGTAATTTCACAATCTTCATTGGCAATATGAAATCACTATTACAAGCATGAAATTTCCATTTTCTTATATGACTTAAATGTTATGAAGGTGAAATTTCTAAGGGGTAACTTTTCCTTATAGTAATTTTATTTTCCCCATATTTACATGCATTGATTGCACCCAAAATTCAAATTTAAAAAAACAAAAAGGTAATTACTAGTGTCCCATTCCCCTTTGGTTGTCTATGCTACCTCACACACTCATTACAATGGTTCTCTTGGAATATCATCCACATTTCCTTAAGGCCTCTTGTAGACTCAAATATCCAAAATCCTAGGTGTCAAGGGTAGAAATGATTCATAATTCACCACTAACTCCTATTTATTACCTTCCCACCCACCCATCCCCCCAAATTTTCCCTCCTAACACCTTTTTTTCATTAATATTTGACCCTTCTCATTTTGAGAGCCCATATACATCATTTCTCCTTGCCATCCCCTCGAAGGGGCATATAACTATCCAATTAACTAATCAAACCACCTGGGGAATATTTTTTCACCCATATCCCTTATAATTTTATTTAGTCTTTGAAAAATTATTACTTCTTATATTTTTAATGACCTTCCAAAGAGGGGAAAATGTAGACACTTATATTCAGCCACTATAGTGTCGTAATTAACCTACTAATTATTGACATTCTTCATTCACCAATTCTCCTTAATAACCCATCCATTAGTAAAAATCTATATTTTTTCATATTCCCAATCAATATTGCCCCTTTGATTAATTAGTTAATTAATTAATATTATTTAATTTAATTAATCACTTATTAAATCATGCACACAAAATTCAAAATAAATAACTAAAAACAATAATAAAATTAACCAAGCCATTTCATCATTGCCCTTAACCAACCTCATTTAATCCATATAACCTCCCCATTAACCATTATAACCCCATTTAAAACATTCAAACACCCATATTTAATGCATTCAACTCCATTTAAGACATTAAAATCATTTAACAACTAATAAATAAACTCATAATCATTTAACCACTTCCTCAAAACTACAGCATAAATTATGAACCAATCCATTGAATACATTTAACCTATAGAGTGAATATCCATCATCCAAATTCAAAAAAAAAAAAAAATACAAATACAAATTAAATTTGACCATCCATTTTCCCTCCAAAACTTTTATAAATTGGCTTGTCTTTGTCCACTGTGAGGATAAGAATGTTTGAGCATAAAAATTATTGTAAAAATCATCATAATCAAATCCAAGTTATATCATGCAATCAATATATCATCAAGATATTATCATGTTGCTAAAATTTACTACATAATAAATTCATTTGAACAACCATATATCATGCAATCAAGATCAAATCCAATTTATGAAGGGGATATTTCATTATTGGTAAGGGAAGGTACATCTTATTTTATCTTTCAAGCTCTATTAGAGGTTTATTCTAGATTTAGTGTAGGAATTGATTGTTATTCTTTATTTATTTTGAAGTTCTAAATTTTTTCATTTACAAGGACCCATCGGTTAAATATAAATTGCTTTAGGCCAAGTTATGGGTGAAGTGGTGTAATAATATTATGGATCGACATGAATAAATCTGAGCCAGGTGACTCCCAAGCATAATCTATATGAATTTTTGTGGGATATAATTCTATAAAGGCAAGCTCATAGAAGGAAGGTTTGAAATGGGTAAGGACATAATAAGATTTTGGAGGATGTAAATCTAGGTGCTGACCACTAGACACATAGCCTTCCTCATGCCAATGTCTTAGATATACCAAACATAACCATATCCTTTATCCTAAGCTAGATTTTTGTCTTCAACAATTGTGGTAGATATAATCACCTTTTGCATTACATAGTTATCATTGGAGAAGAATCATGTCTTGATCAAATAAACAACCATGTAACTAAAACAAGATAATGATGAACTAAAATAATGCATGGAAAAGTTAAGTAAAATAATGAAATACACTTGTATGGAATTTGTTTAACATGTGTTAAGGGTCAGGTCATGCATGTGCCATTTTAGTTCTTTTAATTGATCACAAGACTTGCATAGGATTGGGTGTTTATCAAATAGATAAAGAAAATTATAATGTAGGTATGAATCCTGCATGAGGAGTTTAAACATATTTTTTTAACTCTTGTAAGAATATAATAAAATATTCAACACAACTACAACTTAAACCTTTAGTTTTTTTTCTTATGATTCTCAATTTGAATTTAAAACTTTAGGAAGAAATGAAGGACATTAGAGACAACTTATCTAAGGTGAATAAATATCACACTTTAATGATAGGACATGTGACATAGGCTCAAATTAATGTTACTCTTTGAGAGTCACTATAAAACATAGATAATGTCATGTAATAAATGAGAATGTGGGAAATATAAATACTAAGTATCACATTCACAATCATTCAAACACATAGATACGTGGATCATCTTGAATGGATAATGGAAGCCATTAATAGTAACATTAAACTACATTGGACATTGAGTTTTTTTATTCATGAATATGATTTTTATGGCTTGATGCAAAAATTATCTTAGTTTTGCACACTCTCCACCATGTTGTGTGACACATTGGGGGATTGGAACGCTTATAAATTGAACTTGGAGTACATTCTAAGCTCAATCAAGGAAATTATTGATTAGTTTATAATATATTCCCCATTATAAGATATTAAATATGTTGTGATCATAAAATGCCCTTCAAATTAAGTAGGCATACTAAATTAATCCAATGTAGCCAACATAGTAGCACAACTTCATAGAAGTAAACAAAATCCATAGGTAGGCCAACCATCTAGAGATAATACCACCATAATCATGAAAGAGGAGGTTGTACCCAATTTGGAAGGTGAGGCTCAAAACTCCCAAGGTACTGGTCCATGTCACTCTATTACTCAAGGTATTTATAAATCTTCCATGGTACCCCCTATTTACTATATTTTTAGGAAATAACACCAAAGGATAACTTAAACCATGAAACTTGAGTGGTGTTTAATATATTATAAGAATAAATTAAGAATCCACAAGTTACTAGAGATAGGAAGGTCTTAAAATATTGAGTGAAAATAAATGAGAGAGATATTGAGAAGGAGGTAGACATTAATAGGTAAGAGTCATAAATACTAAGAGTCTTTGAGTTGTTCATGGATATGCCAAATTGTAGACCACCATCCAATGTTTATGCATTATATCTTAAGGAAAAAATGATACAATATAATATAGGTAGAATAATATTAGATCAAAATTATTTCATAGGTTCTCCTATGGCATTATGTGATGCTTACTTTCATAGCTCAGTTGAAATCAAGTATTTTTTATATGAATTTTACTAGCATGAGTGTGTAGTCACAGTGGATAATAAAGGGAATCCTAAGATTATTATTGGTGATGTTAAACTAAGGGATTAATTTTACTACCTTATTAATGAATTGAGAGGGAAACATGAGTTAGTGGATTATAATGTAGTAGATAAATATGCTAGATTAGACCTCAGAGCAGAGCACCCATGGCCTAGTTTGATCATTGATCAATGGGAGCAATTGACCCTATTTACATATTTTAGAGAGGTAGTACAGGGAACCATTTTAACTAATTTGTATTTAGTGATTTAAATAACCCAAAACATCGATACTAATTTAGATTGTATAATTGATGTCTAAATTAAGAAAATATGAATATAATACAAAGTTATTACTAATTTAATGTAGTTTTTATATATGGATATGACCTAGAAGATAGGGTACTTGAATTTTTAAGGTTTTATTTTGGTTTTTGATAATATATAGTTGTCAAATACACTATATAATGGATCTCTATTAACTCATATCATGCAATAGACTATGAAACTTAATAGGATGAATCTAAAACTATATTGATACTTGTAGAAACTATATATGCTTACATTATAATAGATTTATCTATGGTCATTGCACTTATCTATATATTTTTTTTCATTTTTCCTATGTTTATAAGTGGCTCCTATGTATTTAGATTTATTTGGGACTATGTGAATAATAATGTTTTCTTTATTTGTGCCTCAAAACCATAGCTTGCATTCTTGAGACCAATGTGACCTAGAAAAGGTGTTAAAAATGATGGTTTGATCTAACCTCAACCATACCTCCATTTTGGGGGTAAGTGTTTAAAATTTTAAAATAATCTAAAGAGGGATTAAAGTGCATGTATTTATACCACCAAGCTATGTGTGTGTAATCAATGTAATACTAACATGTTGTGTAATCCTATATATAGATTTCAACACTTAAAAATAAGTGATTTTGACCTTGTAATGGTATTTAGACTTGGATCATGGCATAATCCTTTGATAGATTTATATTTGGAATATTTATGGCAATTCCTCTCAATGTGTAGATGAATAATATAGTTTCTCTTGATAAGTGCTTAATAGGAATAAGCTTAGGCTTGATATGCTTATACAATTAACTCTTTTGGTAATTTCCATTTTAACTGAAATGAAAAATACATGAGCTAGTGCAATTAATTATTTTAATTTGGTAAAATAGTCATTAAAGGGTGCTTGAATAAGTCTATCCAAGTCAAATGGATCTAGTGACTAAATCAATTTAATTGTACCTGAAGGTGTCTAGAAAGTAGGAAGCAATGTTTTGAGATGAGGAGATAGTCTCTGTAAGATGATAAAACATTTAGGAAGAGATTAGGTAAATCATGAATATGAATTAAAAAAATATGGGAATGACAAGCCCATAGATAAGAGAATGGTTATGATAGATTATGATCAAGGTTCAGTTATGCACGTATAAGTAAAGTATATTAAGGATTGGCAAAAAATGACACTATCAAGCGTTTAATACTAAATATGATTATCTATACTCACCCCCCTTTATTAAAGTAGTTTAAAGTGTTATAGTTAAATGATAGAGTGATATTTTAATTATAACCATGGTGGTTGTGTTTCAATACATGCTTAGTGCTTTTTATTTCTCCATACAAAACCTATAATGAAAAATAAATAAATAGATTTTAACTTATGATATAAAATATAAATTCAAAACATTGATTATATTTGATATTGAAATAACAAAAAATGATACACTTATATACATATGAACAAAGTATCTTTCTATAGTTTTTGGAGAATGTGTGATTATGCCCCATGAAATTGTTAGTGTTAAAACCATGGGTTGAGTTGACTATGCACCAACCCTCATTGAAGATGGATATGTGTTTAGAGGTTAAGTAAAGGATAACCTAAATCACACAAATCATTATGTTCTTCTAAGAATAGAACCCAACATGGGTTCCAAAAAATTTGAGTAAAGCCTATGTATCTAAGTAAGTTTTTTAAATAATCCATTGTAAATGAATTTTTTTATTCAATCCAAGTAATATTTGAGTACTTGTGAGTATAAAATGAGTAAATAAACCTATAGAATGAATCACATATGCTACAATTTTGATAATATATGTAATCATAGTCATGTAACTTATTTAATAATATCATATAATCTATGAATTTTCACTCATAACCCTATAAAATATCTAACCTATGCCCAACATATTCCCCCACTGTATATCAAAATTTTCAGAATATACATAAACCTATGCCAATATGAAACTATTTTTTCCCAAAATATGAATATATTTATATTAAGGATTTAGTATCTAAGACAATCCCACTATATATACCTCCATTTTGACGTGGCATATTTATTTTATTAATTACTCATCTTAAAATAAAAGAGTTTCATGCATCATGTTATATATAAAAATGTGTAAGCATGTGCTAACATGTGTAGATTATGTCATCATAGTAAGACTAGATTGTCTAAGCATATATGAGCATGCATATGAAGGCATATAAGTGTCATGTCAATTACATATAGCAATTATACATGGAGTACATAATCATCAAAGTAACGATCATAGAATCACTAATTAATAACTACACAGAATATGCATTATATGTATTGTGGCATCACACACTATAAGAATAATGTGTGAGATGGATCAAGACATAAAAAACTCATCAGATAGAGTTGCATGAAATTTCATGGTCATGACATACAAAATAAATCATAGCAACACACATGATAACATACAATGTCACATAGATTAGAAAATCACATAGAGAAAGAGCCAAACAAAGAATAATCAATGTTACACAACATAAGAGTCACAAAAATGAACACTCAATTTTGCATAGAGTTAGATTCAAAATATAAAGAGTCAAAAAATGTAATACACAATCATTAAACATGCCATGTAACACACAATAAGAAAAATCATGCATAGAAGAAACAATGTTAATCTACAAAATCAATGTATATCATCATTGTATATAGAAAATATAGTATCTAGAGAAATAGAAATATAAGTAATATGAGTAATGTAAAATCATGTGTAATTAGTGTAAATAACTCAAATTAATCAATGAAATGTTCATAAAAATATCTAACCTATGAAAATTTACTAATATGTCCTAAATATAGGCATGCTTCTAATGTAGGAAAGGAAAGACCTATAAATAGGAATGCCCTACATATGTATGTCCATGTCATAAATAACCTATACATATTGCATCTCACTTGTGTAAACTATGAAATGAATGTGCATATAAAAATGGGATATATAATCTACCATATGTGATAAATCATAAATATATAATGTAAACTAGAAAAACATATCATGCATATGTCCTAGTTTTTTAATTTTTAAATAGTTTGATTTTTTTATTTTAATTTGAGTTATGAATTATCCTAACGTATGATCCCATTAAAGGTATGAATTTATGTAGTTCATAGATAAATAGTGGAAAATGTTACCCTTTGTTGGTGAGTAGTAACACATATATCTGTATTAAACTTTGAGAAGTGAACTCATGTTGTAATATATCCATTATGAACATTATAAACCCTATGATCTTGAATATGATGTGTAACTATAGTAACCAATTATTATGTGTGTAGACACTGAAAAAGTGTCTAACCCTTGGTCCTTTCTCCCTCCTAGTTCTCCTTGGTCCCTAACCCACCTAATTCTTATTAATTGGAAATAAACATCTATTTTTAATTAAATAAGGCCCCTTTAACCCCTCCCTCCTTTGACACCTCGCCTAGACACCTCACCTTAGACTAATTCTTTCCCTATGACTCACTCAAGATCTCTCCCTAATTCTTCTAACCTCCTAACAAACTTTCTTGCGTCTTTAGCTTCCCTTCGACCATTTCTCCAACCAACTATGCACTTGGCGGACGCAGAACGGGCTTGGTGGGCCTTTTTCACGTTCTGACCCCGCCGATGTCGGTCACCTGTCGACCGACGCCGGCGGGATCACCGACGTCAGTTACACTTAACAGACTTCTCTTCCTCTTTCGGGCTAATGACGAACCCAATGAGAATCAGAATCACGGATCACGAACTGGTAATCCAGAATCACTCTCCAGAATTAGCAAAAATCACAACTGCGAATCACAACTCCACATCAAGTTCTCAATCTGGGAGCTAATCAGGGCTCTGTCAACTTCTCTCCGTCTCTAGCTCTCGCATCCCGACTCTTGAATCTTTGGCATCAAACCCTTGTATCAGCAATCTCTCTACCAATCAATCTGACTCTCCCCCTCAGGTACACAGCAAGCTTCTGTAAGTGAACAACGGGGATTCTTCATCAGCAACAGGTCTTCAACAAGCGGCAACAACAACACCTTCTTCAGCAGGGCACAGGTATGTAGTGCTCTGTTTATTTTCTTTATGCTTTCTAGTTATCATGTTTTAAACTAGATTCAGCGCTTCTACCCCCCAGACAGTTAAACAAACCAGATAGACCCGGATTCCTATCTCCCTGATTGGCTTCCTCTATCTCTCTGTCCCTCTCTGTCCATTTGACTCTCCTGTAGCTCTGCACAGACCCCCTGACTGCCTCAAACCAGACTCAAGCCCGTCCACAGACCATCTTTAAACAGACCACAGATCAAGACCCGGACCATCCACAGACCAGACCCTGCCCTGACCCGTCTGGAGGCCATTGCCCCGACCGACGCCGGTCATTACACCCACCGACGTCGGCAGACTAACCGACATCGGCAGACCCGACAACCGATGCCGGTAGGACCACCGACGTTGGTGACTGTGACCAGGCCGACAGCTTCTTCCAGGTAAGCCTTTGCTTCCTTTTCTCTTTCAGTTTGCTATCATTTCAGTCTATTTTAGCATTCTATCTTTTTATCAGTCATTTATCTCTTTATCAAATAGTGGGTTGACCTCCCTTAAGGAAGTTCTTATACTTCTGGGAACAGGCTTTCACTTGGCAACCCACCACCTATCCATCTAACGCCTTTTTGTCTAAGTTTTCTTCTTTTGCAGGTGTCATTCCTCCACAGCCAAAGAGGAGTGCTCACAAGCGTCTGGATTTACGGTGCGCAATCTTTAGTCCAGGTACTTCCCATGCCTTGTCCATTATTTCTTTAGTTTCTTCTCTCTCTTAAATCTGAAAAACAAAATTTTGAATAGAAACAATGTGGATTATATTATATAGTATGAGAATGAGCTTGAGTTCATTGTGGAATATACAGAGCAACCTATAACACAAGATTAGGCTATGATAAATTTGTAATGCCTAATAAACTAAGATAGATCTATAATGCAATGAATGTTAAAATATTTCTATTATATGAATATCAATTACTTTTGTTTGAACTACCTATGTATAATGAACATGTTTAGGTTTTATAATAATTTTAGGTGTAGCCTTCCAAGTGAAGTTTTGTTATGGAATAAAATATTCATGTGGTATACCTGAAACTGTAACCACTTTAATACTACGTATACTTCATGCATATGTGTATAAAGATGGTACCACATGGATATTATGTATCTAAGGAAGTCCTAAAAACATGCCAAATGCCATTGTATTGGATAGAAATAAGAATAAAGTCATAACTACTATATGGCCCACCTTAAATGCAATAAAATACTTCTGAGAGGGTTTTATATATTTCCATCAAATCCTTTCAATATATTTATTATATCCATCAAGTAGTTCTCTATATATCCAAGAAAAATAAGAAGTGCAATGTTGTAATTTTTTTCACTTAAACCATTATCTACCATGATATTGTGTACAAGTTATAAATAAATGTAGGCATACACAAATAATGGAACACATATAGAAATCATCAATCTATCACGATCCCACATTTTCATATATATTTTGTTGTTATTACTTTATCACTTTGATGCTAAAATGGTTTAGATGTTGTTTAGTTGGATTATATGGTACTTGTTATAGCAGTGTTGGCTACGTACTTATTCTATGATTAATTATGTTAAGGGCATATTATTAATCTAATGTTGATGATTTTATAATCTATATTGATTTATGACATAGTGCATTTATGTCATTGTGAGGACTGTAGGTTATCTATGACTTAGACAAGAGGTGGAAGCTGTAATCCTAAAATAATGTTTCTAAGTACATCTATAAGACCAATAGGTATAGTATAATTTGATTATCCTTCAAATAATTTGATTTGATCATTATAGTCTATTATGTGTTATCAATTGTGGTACTTATGTTTGTTTTGACTATTATACTTTACCAATTTTGTTATGAGTTGTTACTTATCATTATTATTCATTATTTTTGGTTATCTATTATCGACCACCACCTTTCCCCGTACTCACAATTTCATTCCTTATTCTATAGGGTTTCCAAATCTTATTTGTTCTCTTTTAGTCCCAACCAAATCATTAGTTAAACCTATCTAATCTAGCTAGACCTAACCCTTGGAACCATCATTATCCCCATGCTACCCTAACCCCCCCTTCAACCTAGCATTATTATCTAAGGATTATGGCACTTTATTTAAATAACTATATAGTTGTGGTTTGAATTAAACATAGTTTAAAATATTGATGCTATTAACACAACGACTTGGGTTGATGGTCTACATGGAAAAGCATTAAGCCTTATTTAATAAGGTAGCTGGTGAGGGTTATGATGATATCCATTTGGTTATGTTGAATGTTGATTAGTTATACTAATATATTCTCCTATTAGCTAAGGCATGATTATTTAGTGAGCCTTTCAGACTCACCATTAATGAAAAAATTGGCAAGATTTCCTTATGATACATTGAGTTTCTCTCACCTCTAGGGAATTGAATGCGACTTGATAGGATATGCGGAAATGAACAAAAGGGAATGGGGAAGGTGGATGGTAGGTAGAATTTTAGGAATATGGGGATTTTTAGATGCAAATAGTGAATCCGTTTGCTTGGTTTTAATGGTGAGCTAGTCAATTGGAAAACACATGATAATCTTGGGTAATTCTTTGAGCTTTCATTCCTTATAGATTTCCCTATGTATTTTCCAAGTAAGTATATATTTGAGTTTTTTTTGTTAGTTTATCTTACTGGGTTGCTATATTGATAAAATTGATAGGCTCCACATGTAGCTAG